>CM035406.1:48626105-49116105 GCA_020310875.1 Ceratopteris richardii | reverse complement strand
GAACAAAGGGCAACCATCACATGAAGAAGTGGAAGGACTTTCGAATTGGTGTTCGAAGGATGCACTTGCAAGGTCCTATATTCTAAACTCAATCTCTGATTTTCTTTTACCTCATGTCAAGGGATGCAAGACATCAAGAGAAACCTGGAATGCACTTGCTTGTTTCTTCTCTTCCAACACTCGAGCAAGGAAGAACCAATTGTGGATGGAGTTCACAACAATGAAGAAAAGCCCGAAGCAAAATGTGACTGATTATGTCACAAAGATGAAGGAGATTTCCGACCAACTTGGAAGCATTGGAGAGGTAATTGAAGAGGAGCAAATCATTAGACAAATCATGAATGGAATCAAAGCAGACGACAAGTGGGAGTCATTCACAACAGCCATGGATTTATACATGGATATGCATGTACCCGACCTCAACACACTCATGGGCCAACTCTTCACTCATGAAGCAAAGATTAGCAAAGGTGGTGAGTCCTCAAGAGGTAATCAAACTTCTGCCTTATATTCTGATAAAGCTAAGGTCAAGGACAAGTCAAAGAATAGGAAGAATGAAGATGAAGGAAGCTCTTTCCAAGCAAACTTTGCAGGTAGAGGAAGAGCTAGAGGAAGAGGCAGAAGTGGAAAGCAAGGCAGGGGGAGATTCCAATCATCTCAACCTTGCAACATATGTGGCTTATCTAACCATACTACTGAAGAATGTTTCAGGAATCCAAGGAACTCAAGAGGAAGAGGATTCAATAGAGGTGGCTATGGATCAAATAGAGGCAGGTACAATGGAGGCTACAACAACAACTACTACAACAACAATTACAACAACAACAACAACTATCAAAGTGGCCATAGAGGAAGAAGAGATTACAATAACTATGCAGAGGACCAAAGTCAAGAAGATTCATTATTGATTATGAATCTATCAACGAAGAAGGGTAAGGATGATGATCACATATTTTACATTGATTCGGGATGCTCGAACCATGTAGCAGGAAATGTGGCTTTACTTTCTGATTTGGAAGATCCTCATAACAAGCATGAAGTGCAGACAGGAGATGACACAAAGCACTCAGTGGAGAAGATAGGTAATGTGAAGACATCAGATGGGAATATGAACCTCTTAAGCAAAGTCTTGTATGTCCCTACAATTACCAAAAATTTAATAAGTGTTGGACAGATTGTTGAAAAAGGATTGCAGGTTAGATTCAATCGATTTGGAGCATATGTTGAAGACCCAAGGCAAGGCTTTCGAAGGATTGCCAAAGGAGAAAAGACAGGAAGGCTTTTCACTTTTGAAGTGGAAGATACAAAGAACATAGCTTTGTTTAGCTATGGATCTCAAACTCTAACAGAGTTGGAGATATGGCACAAAAGGCTTGCTCACATTGGTGAGAGGACACTCAAACAGATTTGCAGGGACCAAAGTGTACTTGGTTTGCCTAATATCACAAGGCAACACATGATTTATAAGTGTGAAGCTTGTCAACTCGGCAAGGCTCATAGACAACCTTTCAATAAGAAAGGATATATGTATCAAAATCCTTTGGATCTAGTGCACACGGATGTGTGGGGTCCAAGTAAGGAGCCATCTATATCAGGCTCAAGATATTATGTGTCTTTCATAGATGATTGTAGCAGGTGGACCATTCTGTTTTTCATGAACCACAAGGATGAAGTGTTTAATTGCTTTAAGAAGTATATTGCTCTTGTTGAAAACCAAACAGGTAGGACTTTGAAACGACTCAGATCAGATGGTGGAGGAGAATACTTCTCTTTTGAATTTGATGCCTTCTTGCATGAAAGAGGCATTAAAAGGGAAGTCACTACAAGGTATACACCCGAACTCAATGGTGTAGCAGAGAGGAGGAACAGAGCTATTGTCGAAGCTGCAAGGTCCATGCTCAATGAAAAGGGATTGCCGAACTACCTATGGGCAGAGGCTGTGTCGACAGCCACATATCTCATAAATAGACTTCCATCTAAGTCACTAGATGGAACCACTCCATATGAAGTGTGGAATGGAAGAAGACCTAGTCTAGAGCATTGTAAAATCTTTGGATGCTTAGCCTATGCTCACATTCCTTCTCAAGTAAGAGGGAAATTGGATCCCAAGGCAGAGAAGTGTGTATTCATTGGTTATGATCAAAACCAAAAAGGATATAGATTGTACAATCCAACCAATAAAGGATTTTCTGTGAGTAGAGATGTAATTTTTGATGAAAACAAATCATGGTTTGATGATGACAGGAAAGTGAAGCTGCCATATGACTTGGATGAAGATTTTCCATCACTTCAACCAAAGGAGCCAAAGCAGATTGAAGAAAGTGATTCGGAGATTGACCTAGAAGACTTGGAAAGACTAAAGCTATGGAAGAACAAAGGTAAAGCAAAGATGCAGGATGCTACATATGGACCCGAGAGCTCACATCAACCACTTAGAAGGTCTTCGAGGGAGAAGAAGAAACCAGAGAGGTTTGGTTATGATACTTCTTTGGTCACCAAGCACTCAATCTACATTGCAAAGGATTCAACCAATGAAGAACCTACCACATTTGAAGAAGCACAAAGCAAGAAAGCTTGGAGAGATGCAATGGATGAAGAAATGGAAGCCTTGAAGGAGAATGACACTTGGGAGCTTGTACCTAACAAGCCATCTATGAAGATAATCGGATCTCGATGGATATACAAAATCAAGAAGAATCCAGATGGAAGTATAAATAGACACAAAGCAAGGTTAGTTGCTAAAGGGTTTGCTCAAACCCATGGTATTGATTATGAGGAGACTTTCTCTCCTGTTGCAAAAATGCCTACAATTAGGGTTCTCATTAGTCTTGCTGCATCTAGAAATTGGAATCTTTATCAACTTGATGTAAAGAATGCTTTCTTGAATGGATGGATTTCTGAGGAAGTGTATATGGCACAACCTCCTGGATATGAGGATGCACATCATCCTAACTATGTATGCAAACTAAAGAAAGCTTTGTATGGATTGAAGCAAGCTCCAAGAGCTTGGAATTTCAGATTGGTTACTTATTTGCAGGACCAAGGATTCAAAGCTAGCAAGGCGGATACCTCTTTGTTCATAAAGAGGAATGGATCTGAAGTGATCTATTTATGTGTGTATGTTGATGATATTATTATCACAGGCAATGATCTTGAAGGAATCAAACAGGTAAAGAGTCAAATGAAGGAGGAGTTCAAAATAAGTGACCTCGGACCACTCACTTATTTTCTTGGATTGGAGTTGATCTACACAGATTCAGGTATATACATCACACAAAGGAAGTATGTCCATGACATGCTCGTCAAGTTCAAGATGGAAAATACCAAGTGTGCAGGTACACCTATGGAGCAAAATCATAAGCTTAGTGCTTATGAAGGAGAGCCAATTGAAGACATCACAAGCTATCAAAGCTTGGTTGGAAGTTTGAACTATGCAACACTCACAAGGGTGGATATATGCTATAGTGTTAGCATATTGAGTCAGTTTATGCATAAGCCGAGAAGACCACATATGGAAGCGGCCAAGCGAGTCCTCAAGTACCTAAAGGGGACCATGAATGAAGGTTTGTTCTATTCATATACTTCAGATATTGAGCTAAAGGTCTACTCAGATGCAGATTGGGCCGGATCTAAAGATGATAGAAGAAGCACATCAGGGTATATATCATTTGCAGGTTCAAAAATCATTTCTTGGTCATCGAAGAAGCAACCAACCGTGGCATTATCTTCTACTGAAGCTGAATATAGAGGTTTGGCTAATGCAACTCAAGAAATCATGTGGTTAAAATCTTTGTACACAGATCTTGGACTTCATTCTTCAACACCTCACATTTTTGGTGACAACACAAGCTCACTACATCTAGCAGCTAATCCGGTATACCATGCTAGAACCAAGCATATTGAAGTCCACTACCATTATGTAAGGGAGAAGCTAATGAGCAAGGATATTCAACTATCCTACGTCTCTACAGATATGCAATGTGCAGACATGTTGACGAAAGCTCTTGATGGTACGAAATTAAGTAGATTCAAGTTGATGATTGGTTTGCAGGAAATCAAGGACAATTGAAGACTTATTTGGAGGCCAAGCATGTTAGGCTTGAGGGGGAGCTGTTGGTGCATTTTGCCCAAGCCTACATGCTTGATATGCTTGATATTATCCTCATTTGTAAGTCACATGAGTAGTCATGTGAACACCTCTTGTAAAAGAGTACATTTTATCTCTTGTAAATGGAAAAAGAAAAAAGTAAAAGGATGGCTTACCTCATCCATGATGTAAAAGCAAATTCGTGGCTCCAACTACCAAAATCACGAATTTTTGAGCTGAGGGAATCTCTCCTAACTTTGGGGATCACTTTTAGGTGGAGCCATTCGAATTCGAATTCAAAACTCCCTCCAAGAATAGCTATAAAAGGAGCAAGAAGGAAGAGGCGATTAGCAAGCCTTGTACGTGACCACTTCATGTCATTTTGTAGAGATTGAAGAGCTTACTCCATAGCTCTATCATTCTACTCCCATTGTGCAAAGATTCATTGCCAATGTGGTTGTAATCATATGTGAATCTATACATTTATTATCATCTACCTCTCTGTTTTGTTCTCTGCTATACTCACTCAGAGTAGTAACTTGAGAAGGTCATATCTCGAGTTTTACTGAACCTTTGTCAGTGTTTTAAAGTGCGTTGGATAGATCTCACTGTCTAGTTTCTACCTATAAATTTTCAAGGTCATTCGATTTATACTTTTGGAGATATCTGCATTTTACTGCTTACTGGTCTATCTCTGCAGAGCCCCGAGAATTGTGGGAATGTTCCAGAACTTGATGAAACTTGTTCTCAGTGCTCAGTCCATCATTTGAAGTGTTTTAACTTGGAATAGGAAGCTTGCTAAGTCTATTTGCTATGCCCAAAAGGAATTTTTCTAATTCCTTCCAGGTTGAGAGCACTGTTCATTTTTTCCAGCAGGTGTATGTCCAAAAATAGCAAGTTTTGGGAGCTAGTCATTTCGCAACTAGCCTGTCTTGACTTAAACTTTTGGGATACATGTTCCAAAGTACTTGGCTGATATTTTGGTGGATTTAGGAAGCTCAAAGGGTCTAATAATCAACTCTGAAGTCTCAGTTGGCTGGTGTGAAGCTGGTTGTAGCGGCACCTACTCATCTTTGGATTGCATCCACCATCTCTCTTCACAATACATACATACATACATACATACATACACACACACACATACACACACACACACACACACACACACACACATATATATATATATATATATATATATATATATATATATATATATATATATATATATATATATATATATATATATATATATATATATATATATATATATATATATACATACATACATACATGATACATACATACATACATACATGATACATACATACATACATACATACATACATACATACACACACACACACACACACACACACACACACACACATATATATATATATATATATATATATATATATATATATATATATATATATATATATATATATATATATATATATATATATATATATATATATATATATATATATATATATAGAGTTTTTATAATGGTATCTCTCTCTCTCTCTCTCTCTCTCTCTCTCTCTCTCTATATATATATATATATATATATATATATATATATATATATATATATATATATATATATATATATATATATATATATATATATATATATATATCCTTTCAAAAATCCTATTTCAAAAACCCTAATTCAAAAACACTAATTTTGATATGAGGGTTTTACAAACCCTAATTCAGCCTTTTTGCCGTATGGTTGAATTATATTTACACATTGCATCTATTCCTCCCACCACCTACTAGAGAGATGTCTCTCCTCCCAACTTTATGCCTATATATATATAGCTACTCGAATGAATGAGGACCATAATATATATAAAGATACATACACATCATGTACATACACATACATATATATAAAATGATGGAGTAGATACGTACACATCACACATACATGCATACATGCATACATGCACACATGTATACATATACGTGCATACATATTTACATGTACACATTGACATGTACACATTTACACATATACACATATACATATATACACATCACATATACATGCACACATGTATACTTATACATGCATTCACAATTATGAACACACTTGCACATATTACACAAATGCATATGCATACATACACGTTGTCATAGAGATTTTTATCTCTACTCTCGCTTCTACTTGCTTCAAATACACACCAATGTTTCTTGTTTTGCTTGTGGTTGTGGGAATGTCGCAAACGGTTATAACTCGTGACCTCAAACACCCTCTAATATCAAAGCAAGCAGTTCCAAGAAGAGGAGAGATGAGCACAGAATCAATCGTGGAGTGACCTTTGGATGTTCCAATAAGTGTGGCTATATTGATATATGAAATGCTTTGATGAGTCTCCGGAAGGTCATATATATAATGCCTTCTTGCAATGGATATGAAGTTAAATGTTGATTAATGTAATTGTAATGCCAATATTTAGTTGTCTATTAAAACAAAAGCATCGCATGCCTTATTGGAGGCGCATATAATTAGAGGAAGTCTCTCTACAAAAGTGGGGGCGTTAACTTAAAAGGAGACATGCAGTAGTTGAGTGATTGTTTTTGGAGAAAAAGTAGTAACGATCATGCAAAAGGGTGGAGTTTTGCATGCAAAGTGGTAGTTATGCATGGGCAAGCTCATCCGTCGAGAAACAAAAGCAGTCATATTGTTTGTCATCTGGAAGGGAGGATCCCGGTGTGCAAAATCAGAGGAAACGAATGGAGGAGGATCACTTTTGAAGTATGACCAGCGGAAGAGAAGGAAGGAGATGAGCTACATCAAAGTTTGTCGAAGAGCTTGACGAATATATGAGAAGTACATAATGGTAGAATATTGAAAGGTCATGAATTTTGGCGAATGTTGGTGTTTTCTTTGCATACACTTCTGAAGATTGTTGAAGCATACTGCTAATCAATGTAACTGCTAGAAGATTACACTTCTGAAATTCTGAACGGACAAAGTGCTGAAGTTGATTCTGGTGACTACACAGTTCTTTTGATTGTGCACTCTGATTGTGCGCTCTGAGGCGGCTGAAGGATTCGACAGAGGGAAGGGAGTATTGTGTTGAAAGAGAAAAGGGAGGTCGTCTGTTTTTTTTCCTACGTTTCTTGTCTTCTTTGAGGAAGGATTGAACGGTTACACCCTGAGAGATTACAATATACTTACTGAACCCAAGGGTGTCAACTTCCTTCATCTTTGTCATCGTACAACAACTAGCATCTGGTTTGGACAACTCACAATTTTAAAAAAAGAAAGGAACTCTGATTTGATATGCGTAGCAATAGAGAAATTCGTCGGAAAGCATCATCCACTCTGTCCTTAAGTGCTTCATTAGCACAGATCATAACAAGAATTTCCTCGTCTGTATTGGAAGAAGCTCTTTTTCAAGGGGGGAAATCTTATGATCGCTCATACTCACGAACATACCTGCAATCTTCTTGATGGCAACAGAGAGTAGACTTTCATAATAGAATTGAAGTGAGAGGCAGATTTCTGACGTATCTAAGAAGAGATGATTCACAGCGACAAAACATAGAAAGGAGAGGATGATAGCCGATCTTGGCGCATCCTGGAAAGCATAAGAGGGAGTGAAAGCTGATCTTGGCACATCTTGGAAGGCATAAGAGGGAGTGAAAGCTGATCTTGGCACATCTAAGAAGACTACAAAATCGAAAATGAACACAAATATCCATGGTCGTATATTTAATGAAGGTGAGTGCTTAATAGTCTTTCGGTTTTATTTCCTGAACCGGTGATGGATGCGACTGGCAAAGCAATGTGTGCATGCATACGACAGCTTTGCTCCATTCAGTTTGGACACTCCATCATGCTGAAATGGAGTGAACAGAATAAAGATCGGAAGAATTATATCACATAGACGATTTACCAGGAGTTCCGACCAGCCGATGGACAGTCGACTGTCAGTTCAGAGTGGATTCTGCATACCACACGTGAGGTCATGTCGCATCGACGATCCGAGGCTCGTGATGCATTCAGAGAAGGCTTACCAAAGCCTGTGTGGTTAGATGCTGAGGAGTGGGACATGATTCGTGATGAGCAGCAGCAGACTCCTGATCGATATCGCCAGCAACGAAATGCCGCAGCCACACGTCTAGACACGATTGGACCGTCACATTTGGGCAGCGGCGGATATGACACGATGCATCATGAGTTTGTAAGTACCATTTCATTTATTGAATTTATTTGTGTTAAATTTCTCATATATATTTCTCTAATCTTTTTATATTTGTTTCAAGAGCTGGCAATGGGTCGTCCTCCAACACGAACGGAGGAGTCTTATGGATATAGTCATGGGTTGACTTCACTATTGCATGACTTGGAGGGACGCGGTGCGGTAGTTTCATGGGAGCGTTTGCGATGAGGTAATTAATTTATAAACTTGGTTTTTACTTGTTTGTAATTTTCATGTGAATTATCTCATTTCATTAATGTTCTTTGTTGCAGGACTGTTGATAAGGAATGTTCTTTGCATGTGTATGGCAGTGGAAGACCAATATTTTGTATTTGATTTTCATATGGCAATACATTGCTTTGCCACATTTTGTAAAAGCGTCATATATGACAGTGGTTTGCCACACTCTTGTACATGCTTCATTATTGAAATATATAACTTGTTTTGTACATGGTTCATTGTTCATTCTGATTATCGATCTCTTTTGTGTACAATAATATTCTATTTCATGAAATCATATTTCGGTTGTCATTAGAGTACACATCACATGTACTCGGTTTTTTTTGGGCAGAGTGTATTGTCTTTTGTTTAGCAACATCATGGTAATGTTGCTGTAGCAAAAGACAAAACATTCCACCCAAAAAAAATTTTGCAGGTATGGTCGTCGGTATAAGCGACGGTACTCCCAGTAGTGTCATCGGAATAACCGTCGGTACACCCAAGAGGCGATGAAGCAGAAGCCGATTACCGACGCATATACCGACGGTTATACCGACGCATATACCGACGGTTATACCGACGCATATACCGATGGTTATACCGACGCATATACCGACGCTTTTACTGATGTCTACACCGACGCCTATACCGACTCTTTGGTACCGACGCGGAAACCGACCTTTACACCGGCGTCGCGGAAAATAAAGCCGCGTTTATTTTCCTCGGTAAAAACCTCGGTATACCATCGATTTGTTGTAGTGAAAGTGAAGTTTCAACCTAAAAACCATATGTGATCGATTTTTATGTTTGTGGTTAATGAAGAATAGTTTTGCAATCTTATCGTACATTTGCTTACTGTTTGTTCTCTCCTAAGCTGAGTATATTTTCGACCTTCACATGATTAAAACAATAAGGATGTCAAAGATGACATAGATTTTAAAAGGAGTTTGTATACCCATCAGAAAGGAATACTGGTTCAGCTTTGTATAAACGACGCACGTAAAACTTGAGGTGTCGGACTAGAAGGAAGAAAGGGTTCCGTGTATTCACATACTCTTCTGTCGATCGAAGCTATAAGATCTCACGGTATTGTGTTCTTGCTCGAGACGAATTCCACTTCAATCGCCAAATTGAGAAAGGATTGAACTGAAGACTGACTATGGATTTACAAATAAACAGTTTCTTTGTATCCTTAAATATATGTCTCCTTTCGTCTATATCCCAAGGCAAGTGCGGAAATTGTACATAGATTCAAGTCTGATGGCATTTGATCTTTCATTGTCTTTTATTCTAGCTTTGTGCAACGCTCGTGATCTTATGGTCAGATCCTTTCAAGTTGTTTTCAATCGGTATAGCATAATGCCTTCAAAGCGTGCAGAGTAAAGAGCTCATAGGCTTTCTCTATTCATTGCAAAATCACCATGCATTGCTGAGTAAGCGATATTCAAAGGAATTGCTCAATTACAAATGATGGGCAATAGAACTAAGGAGGAAGGAACGCTTCTAGTCTTTTTTTTTTGTGACAGAACATTTTTGTATGTTTTTTTTTTAACTGTTAATGATTCAATGCTGTTGGTGGTAATTCACAGGACGATCAACACATATAAAAAACAATTAAATAGCGTTGGAAAATCAGAGAGGAGTAGAACGCAAAATTCTAGAATCTTCAGACGCCAAAATAGAGAGCTATAGGATTGTCTGCATGTCAAGTTACAGACATCTACGGATGTTGTATTATTCTTGATCCTTTAAGAGGTCTCTGTTAATCTGTGATGCCCTGAAATAATTAGAGAGAGAGTCTCATTTTTTTTAACAGTAAATGAATGAACAACCATCGGTCATACAGAAGATAAAGGATTCAGTTAGAATTATTTTAAAGCTATGCAGCTGGTTGGGCCTCTCGCCTCTTGAGGCGGGAGCGAGGGTTCAATCCCTGCCGGCCACATGTAAGGGACATGTATAACCTAGAATGATGAAGCATATGGCTGATGTGCCATCGTTTGAATAGCACTGCGGTAGTTGTGACTGTCATTCAACCCAGTCTTGTAAACCCCTGTTCTTGTGGGATAAGCGGGGTCCCATGGGTACTATGCCCTTCCTTGTACAATTGCAATTTCAAAGTTACAGCTCGGGGGAGTAGGCCTCAGCCGAACCTCCATTTAAAAAAAAAAAGCTCCGAGTAAGATCCGAGACCTGTGTTCACGTCTGTTCATGTCCTCCTTTTTTTTGTCTCTACTATAATTTCCTGCCAACACCCATCAACACAAACTAAATTTATGCTTTTACCGAGCACATGTTTATGTTTGGATATTTTTCACCATCAAAAACTCGTGCATTCCTTTGATATTTTCCTTGTCTAATTCAACCATACCTATTAAGATGTACAGAAGAAGTAGGATGTTTTCAAATCGACTTTGCATACTCGATTTTCAGTGTTAGTTATACAATTCAAAATTCTACGTTTGAAACTCTTGAACCAGTAATTTCTTTGTAGGTTAGTAAGAAAAAAAATATAAACTAAAATTTTGAAAGATGATCACCATGTGCGATGGGAAAGCTTTGTAGAGATGATGCATTAGTTAAGAAAGAAAGCTGAGATTTGTTTTATGAAGAGGACTAGCATTTGCAAACTTTTGCTTCAAAGTTATTATTGAACTTTCATTATAATTTCGATACCTTATGGATCTTTTATGAATGATCCTGGAACAAATATGAAGAACTGAATTGCATTTGGCTACTTATAACTTTTGAGTTCTTTGAATCTCCACCTCACTTGAGATTGCTTCACGCACCCGACGTGCGCCGTAATTCCAGTGGTTGGCTTGATCCACCAACTGTTGCTTTCGCGACTACAACGTGTGTATGCTAACACATGTATACATATATCACACACATGCATACACATACATATACATGAAACACACATATGTGCATACTAACACATGTATACATATAATACAGATGAATTTGCACACACATGCATATATACATGACAAAAATTTTGTTCTAAAAAATAAAGCTATATATAAAATTTTAGGCATACCCCGAGCTTCATGTTCTAACTTAAAAGAACATGATTTCATCTCTCTAGTGGGATTCACCGATATTCTAGTTGAATAAAGGAGAATCTATTATCTGATACCCATTCAAATGATTCAAGTTATCAATCAATAATATATATGTATATGTGTCTGTGTAAATATGTACATGTAAATATGTATGCATGTATATATATATATATATATATATATATATATATATATATTTATATTTATGTGTGCATTTAGGCATGTATGTGTGATGCATAATATATCTACTCCATTTTATATTTATGTATGTGTATCTACATGATGTGTTATATCTTTATATATATTATGATCCTCGTTGATTCGAGTAGCTATATTTAGAGGCATAAGGTTGAGAGGAGAGACATCTCTCTAGTAGGACGTCGGAGGAATAGATGCAATGTGTACATATACTTCAATCATATGGCTAAAAGGTTGAATTAGGGTTTTTAAATTAGGGGTTTTAAAATCCTAATATAAAAATTAGTGTTTTCAAATTAGGATTTTTGAAATAGGATTTATTTATTTATTTATTTATTTGTGCGTATGCATGTGTTGTGTATGTATGTGTATCTATATGCGCATATGCATGTGTTGTGTGTGTGTATATATGCATGTGTATATGTATATATGCATGTAAATATGATTATATGAGTCTGTGTGTGTACATATGATTATGCATGTTGTGTATGTGAGTATGTGTATGTGAGTATGCGTATGTGTCTATGTGTATTCATTATATGTGTGTAACTACATGCATGTGTACGTGTGTGTAAAAATGTGCATGTATGTGTGTCTATGTATAAATGTGCATGTATGTGTATATGTGTGTAAATGTGCATGTATGATGTATATGTGTGTGTATGCGTGTATTTGTACCTCTAGTCTCACTCTTTTCTCTCTCTCTCTCATACACATACATACATACATAAACACATATACTCATATCCACATATATATACATAAAAGCAGTGTGTACCGTGCATTATCGCGACGATGAGCCATAAGTGTTTGCATCTCTTTTAGACACCACTTATGCGACCATCCTGTCCCAAACTCTGTCTCAAGTGAACTAAGTATGTATTTTTTATCCCTCTCATCATGCTCACTACAAAAATAAAAAAAATCATGTAAATAAAACATAAAATATTTATTTCAATTTATATGTAAAATTTATACTTACTTCCACAGTAAGTGGACAAGGCGCAGGTAAGAGTCGCATAATGCCTGCATTCTTCTCTTGAACTCCAATCCATTCCCTATATACACAATGTTCCCCTCTGGCTCTATATCGCACTTTAGTCCTAAGGTGTCTATGCATGTCCTCATAGGCAATTCTGCTCTGCTATCATGCTCTGGAGGTGGTATAGGTGTCCTGAAAATAGATAGATAAAAATAAATAAAAATATGTGTTATAATATCATTAAAAAAGTTTATGAAAAAAAAACATACCTATGAGCAGATAGTTGTCTTCCTACATGTGAAGCCGCAGAAGAGCCCTCCTCTGATTGCTGGGTAAGCATCTGGATCGTATAATCCAGCTCATCATCAGGCATCTCTGAGTAATCATGCATGATGGCCCCTAGAGTATTAGACAGAACTCTTGCTCTCATAAGACTTTTTATGAGAGTGAGTTTCACTTTCTCTCTCTACTAGGATCCATAATACCTAACATATAAAACAAAATGGGTTAGAAATCAATATATATACGTGTACATATGTATATGTGTATATGTGTATGGTGTATATGTGAGTGTATGGATCTGTGTGTATATGGATCTGTGTGTATGTGTGTATGCATGTAAGCATGTATGTATGCATATGCGTGTGTACGTGTGTGTGTATGTGTGTGTGTGTCTATGTGTGTGTATCCATATGTATGTGTGTGTAAATCTGTGTGTATATGTGTGTGTATGTGTCTATGTGTGTGTATGTGTATGCATGTGCATTATGTATGCATATGTATGCATATGTGTGTGTATGTGTGTGTATGTGTCTATGTGTGTGTATGTGTATGCATGTATCTATGCATATGCATGTGCATTATGTATGCATATGCATGTGCATTATGTATGCATATGTATGCATATGTGTGTGTATTCATGTAAGTATGTATGTATGCATATGTATCTGCATTATGTATGCATATGTATATGCATTATGTATGCATATGTATATGCATTATGTATGCATATGTATATGCATTATATATGCATATGTATATGCATTATGTATGCATATGTATGCATGTATGTGTATGTGTGTGTATGTCTCTCTATGTGTGTTTGTACACATATATGTGTGTGTATGTGTGTGTGTCTATGTGTGTATGTGTATGTGTGTATGCGTGTGTATGTGTGTGTATGCATGTAAGCATGTATGTATGCATATGCATGTGCATTATGTATGCATATGCATGTATGTATGTATGTATGTGCATATGTGTGTGTATCTATATATATGTGTCTGTATGCATGTGTATGTGTTAAATGTGTGTGGATGTGTGCATGTAAGTGTGTGTGTCTGTCTGTGTGTATATTTGTGTATGTGTATGTGTGTGTGTCTATGTGTGTATGTGTGTGTGTCTATGTGTCTATGTGTGTGTGTCTATGTGTGTATATACGTGTGTATCTATATATGTGTCCGTGTGCATGTGTATGTTTATGTGTGTGTAAATGTGTATGGATGTGTGTGTGTAAGTGTGTATGTGTCTATGAGTGTGTATGTGTTTATGTGTGTGTATGTGTCTATGTGTGTATGTGTGTGTATGCATTATGTATGCATTATGTATGCATATGTGTGTGTATGCATTAAGTACGTGTATGTATGCATGTGCATTATGTATGCATATGTGTGTGTATGCATGTAAGTATGTATGTATGCATATGCATATGCATTATGTATGCATGTATGTGTATGTGTGTGTATGTCTCTCTATGTGTGTGTATGTGTGTATGTGTATGCATGTGTCTGTGTGTGTATGCATCATTATGTGTGTATGTTTCTATGTGTGTGTGTGTATATGTGTGTGTGTATGTGTGTGTGTCTATGTGTAAGTGTGTGCGTCTGAGTGTGTATGTGTTTATGCGTGTGTATGTGTCTATGTATGTGTATGTGTCTATGTGTGTATGTGTATGCATATATGTATGCATATGCATGTGCATTATGTATGCATGTGTGTGTATGTGTGTGTATGCATTATGTATGCATTATGTATGCATATGTGTGTGTATGCATTAAGTATGTGTATGTATGCATGTGCATTATGTATGCATATGTGTGTGTATGCATGTAAGTAAGTATGTATGTATGCATATGCGTATGCATTATGTACGCATATGTATGCATGTATGTGTATGTGTGTGTATGTACGTCTCTCTATGTGTGTGTATGCATATATGTGTGTGTATGTGTGTATGCGTGTGTGTATGTGTGTGTGTATGTGTGTGCGTGTATGTGTGTGTGTATGTGTGTATGCATGTGTATGTGTGTGTATGCATCATTATGTGTGTATGTGTGTATGTGTCTATGTGTGTATGTGTGTGTGTCTATGTGTATGTATGTGCATCTATGAGTGTGTATGTGTTTATGCGTGTGTGTGTCTATGTGTGTGTATGTGTCTATGTGTGTATGTGTATGCATGTATGTATGCATATGCATGTGCATTATGGATGCATATGTGTGTGTATGCATTATGTATGCATATGTGTGTATATGCATTATGTGTATGTATGCATGTGCATTATGTATGCATATGTGTGTATGCATGTAAGTATGTATGTATGCATGTATGTGTATGTGTGTGTATGTCTCTCTGTGTGTGTATGCATATATGTGTGTGTATGTGTGTGCGTGTATGTGCGTGTATGTGTGTATGCATGTGTATGTGTGTGTATGCATCATTATGTGTGTATGTGTGTGTGTATATGTGAGTGTGTATGTGTGTGTGTGTCTATGTGTATGTGTGTGTGTCTATGAGTGTGTATGTGTTTATGTGTGTGTATGTGTCTATGTGTGTGTATGTGTCTATGTGTGTATGTGTATGCATGTATGTATGCATATGTGTGTGTATGCATTATGTATGCATTATGTATGTATATGTGTGTGTATGCATTATGTATGTGTATGTATGTATGCAAGTATGTATGTATGCATATGCATATGCATTATGTATGCATATGTATGCATGTATGTGTATGTGTGTGTATGTCTCTCTATAAGTGTGTGTATGCATATATGTGTGTGTATGTGTGTATGCATGTGTATGTGTGTGTATGCATCATTATGTGTGTATGTGTGTATGTGTGTGTATATGTGTGTGTCTATGTGTGTGTCTATGTGTATATGTGTGTTTCTATGAGTGTGTATGTGTTTATGTGTGTGTATGTGTCTATGTGTGTGTATGTGTCTATGTGTGTATGTGTATGCATGTATGTATGCATATGTGTGTATGCATTATGTATACATATGTGTGTGTATGCATTATGTATGTGTATGTATGCATGTGCATTATGTATGCATATGTGTGTGTATGCATGTAAGTATGTATGTATGCATATGCATATGGATTATGTATGTATATGTATGAATGTATGTGTATGTGTGTGCATGTCTCTCCATGTGTGTGTGTATGCATATATGTGTGTGTATGTGTGTGTATGCATCATTATGTGTGTATGTGTCTATGAGTGTGTATGTGTTTATGTGTGTGTATGTGTCTGTGTATGTGTATGTGTCTATGTCTGTATGTGTATGCATGTATATATGCATATGTGTGTGTATGCATTATGTATGCATATGTGTGTATGCATTATGTATGTGTATGTCTGCATGTGCATTATGTATGCATATGTGTGTATGCATATATGTGTGTGTGCATGTATATGTGTGTGTGTATGCATGTATATGTGTGTGTATGCAACATTATTTGGGTATGTGTGTATATGTGTGTGTATGTGTGTGTGTGTCTGTGTATATGTATGTGTGTCTATGTGTGTATATATGTGTGTGTGTATGCATATGTATGTGTGTGTAAGTGTGTGTGTGCGTGCATACCTGGCTTCAACGATAAATCCTTGCTCTCTCTCTCTCCCTCTCTCTCTCTCTCTCTCTCTCTCTCTCTCTTGTTCTCTTGCTCTCTCCCGTCCAAATCCTGGCACAAATGTGCCATGAGAAATCGATTTTTTTTTAAACATTCGAGAGCGTCGCTTATGCGATGCTCTGGAACACAGGACGTTGCTTATGCGACGCTTAAACATCGTAGCTAGTTTGCCAACGTCGCAAATAACATCGCTAATTAGCGGTGCTATTTGCGACGCACACTTTTAGCGTCGCATAAGTGATGCTACCATCGCTTATGCAATGAAGACTCGCAAAAAAAAATCCAAAAACAGGACCGTCGCTTATGTGACACTAGCATTGCATAAGCGACGATTCTCGTTTTTTTTTCAATTTGGGGGCGTCACTACGCCCCCCCTATTTCTTGTAGTGATTTCATCTCTCTAGTGGGATTCACCGATATTCTAGTTGAATAAAGGAGAATCTATTATTCGATACCCATTCAAATGATTCAAGTTATCAATCAATAACTAGAGTAGGATTTACTATCTAATCTACTCATATGTTCAAACAATGACCTACCTTTAGGTTGAACATCAATGACTTTCCACCAAGGATGAGCATCAAGGGTTTTATAAAACAATGTTTGTTCAATATGCCTAGGAAGAATATATGGTTCTCTAGTAGATCACATTACCTTGGAAGAATGAATTGCCCAAAACCCAGATAATTCCTTTCTCAATGTGGAATTACTACCTTTGTACTCGGCTCAAAACCAGTCAACCTTCAAAATGACCTTTCAAAATATATAAAAACAAAGAACCATTATTAGGTGCTTAAAAAAATAATAAACTCTATCATAAAAAATATAAACTTTTTTTGCATGTTTGAATATACGAAAGGATATTTCGTAAATACCAACAACAGTTCCCATGTAACCAAGTTCGCCATCTATAAGGTTCATATCTTTTGAGCTCGCATGTGATAATTGCTTGAAAGAAGCAACAATGCTAGAATCCTCTCTTTTACATAAAAAATCAATAGCTTTTATTCTAATATGCTGTCCAAAAGCCTACATATTAGTGAACATTCGAGCCTGCAAAAGAAATTATTTTAGTAAAGAGAAACTAATATACATATATGTAAAACATAGAATATTATTAAAATAAAATTACCTTTTGTTCCCAACCTATCATTAACTCTCTCTACTCGTCTGAGATTCACGTTTCTTTTGTGAATCTCTTTTGATGTAATCCACCTATACACATCATGTAAAAAGTTATAAAGAAATTAATTCAAAAATAAAAGATATCAAATTAAATATAAAAGTATCATAATTACCTTATAAGCAACCAAGATGATGGATCACATCTCATACTCCTTTCATTGTACATCCATCGATAACCAAAGGTAAAATGTTCCTCAAAAAGTTATGCCAATCATGGGTCTTTAACGCAGATAAGATCTTATCATCCATAGTAAACATGTTCTGGAAAGATGCTCCATATCTTATAGTAGTCCGAATCAACTAAATTCTATTGTTGATAGTGTGCATCTCTTTTTTCATAAGTACCCAAGGAGCAGGTGCATAAGTCATTTCTTGTCGATGTCTATAAAAAATTGGCCATAAATTTGGTTTTGAGTTTTGTTCCTCCAAATCATTCCTTGATGTTGTGGTGTCTTTTAATCCAAGAAGATGTTGCCATAATGAATAACAAATATTCTTGAATATATGCATAGAATCAAGAAGATGATAGACCTTTAACTCTCTCCAATACTCCAAAGAATACTATATCGATATATTCTCTGTGAGTGCCAATTTCCCTTTACCTCTCTTTACATTCTCATTATCATCATTATCACTGAAGATTTTTAATTCTCGATCTATCAGAGGTCCATCTGTCCATTTTCGATACCAATCCATAGGCATCATTGGTTTTGGAAACTAACCTATTTAAAGCTTTCCATGAAAATGTATCGCTTCTCTTTTACATCTTAATGGATGATCATTAGGCAAGAATCATCGATATCGAAGATAAATATTTTTGTTGTGATTCTTACTATAAATTGATCTCAACCAATCACCACAATATGGATAAGCTTTATAACCCTTAGTAGATATTCTTGCATCATGAAAATGATAAAAATATAATTAGATCAAGTCACATATATTTTTATGCATATTAAATAAAAAATTTACATCAATACTTGAACAAACACCGTATCCTAGAAAATTATGAATAGTCCAAGCCACAATACCATGAACCATAATATATCCTTCATTGATGCTTTTCAATACATCAATGACATTAATGCCTCTCCATAACCCTTGGAGACCGTCAATGAGAGGAGCAAGATATATATTCATATCTTTAACTTGTCTTTTCCCTGGAATTAAAAGTGAAAACATTAAATATTCCTTTTTAATGTTAAGATATGGTGGAAGATTGTAGTTTATGACTACCACTGACCATGTTCACCATTTACTAGATTTCATGGAAAATGGTCAACTAATGCAACTCCTAACTTTAGATTCTATGGTTTTTTTGCAAAATCAGGCAATGTAGAATCAATATGCTGAAAAGCTGCACTATCTGCTGGAATTTTGATTATTTTAACAGTACTTCTATGATCATGTCCCCATGTCAAACTATTTGATCATTCGGGGCTTTGAAACATATGTCTAATCCGTCAAGCCAATGGAAAATGTCTCGATATCTTTTTTGGGATTTTACCTTCTTCATCTTTATATCGAGGAGATTGACATTTTGGAGATGTCAAAGTGTCTGCATATTCACCTCTATATAAAGTACAATCGCTAGGACATGCATGTATACACTGATAATCTATACCAAGATTGTTGATTATCTTCTTCATTTCATCATGTGAGGTAGGGAGAATATTCTGACTTGATAAAAACTTTTCAAATAATAACCTATAAGTTCATGAAAAAAAGTCATATTAATAAAAATAATAAATAAACACACACACACACACACACACACACACATATATATATATATATATATATATATATATATATATATATATATATATATATATATATATATATATACACACACACACACATATATATATACATATATACATGCATATGTGTATGTCTATGTGTATGTGTATGTGTATAGGCATGTGCATGCATATACGTATGTGTATGTGTATGTGTATGTGTATGTGTATGTGTATGTGTATGTATATATGTATCTATATATACATATGCATATATATATATATATATATATATATATATATATATATATATATATATATATATATATATATATATATATATGTATGTATGTATGTGTATGTATGTATGTGTAGGTGTGTATATTTGATTTTGTTTCTAAATTTCTTTTTGTTTATCATGGTATGTAGACTTTCACATAGATATCTAGACCATTGAATCGTTCGTTGTCTCCCATTTTATAGTCAATCAATTACCTGCCTTGCTAAGTAAGACTTACATATTTGTTTACAAATATAAAGTATCAGCTAGCTATGGATGTATTAGGTAGTTTGGAAAATAGGAGGAAGCAAATTTATTTGGAAGATTTTGAAAGATGGACAAATAGTTTTAAAGGATGGGTGGACAAAAAACATCCATTCAATGCAAGTTCTTGTTCTTACCTTAGCTAAGGTAATAACAAGAACCTACATTGAATGGACACTTTCTTTTTGCCCGTCCTTTAAAATTGTTCTTCCATCCTTCAAAATATTCCAGATAATTTCCTTCTCCTATTTTCCAAATGACGTAATACCTCCATAGCTAACCTATGCTTAATATTTGTATGCAAAGTTCATAAAAGAGTTAGGAGCATAGGTATTAGGTCAGCTAGAATAGGAAAAGTAGATGTGTCAGGAAGATTCTAAAGGCTGGGTGCACAACTCCAAAGGCTAGATGGACATAATATCTTCATTCGATATAGGTATGTATAATTTGTACTTACTTTCATAACATGTGTATGTATGTATATGTATGTATATGTTTATATGTGTGTATGCATTCATGTATATGTATGTCTAGGTATGTATGTATTTATATGTGTATGTGTATGCATGTATATATATATAAATAGATAGAAAATTAAAAATTATACCTTAATAGTGCCCCATTGTTTGAGTTTGGGGGATAGAGAAAGAGACAAACTTCAATTGGCATACGAGCCAAGTTGAAACAATGACCCTTATCAACATCACCCAAGGGAAGATCAAGCATTCCCTTAGCGCCCCTCATGCATAGGCTTGCAAACAAGTTTTTGCCCACTTTTATAGGATAAAAAGAGTTTGGTGTTGCCTTCTCATGCATCCACAAGGGATTTATAGGCTAGGGAAGAGAGTAAATGCATGGTGCACTCATGAGAGGAAGTAAAGGAGGAAAGAGGAAACAAGAGGATTAGAACATGTTTGAATAAGGAAAAAAAAGAATGGAGAAGAAAGGGAAGAAGAGAGAATGGGGAGCCTTTCGTTCACTCTTCCATGATGATAATGCATGTTGCATCGGTTGTGATGGTAAAGGGAGGAAGAAAAGGAGGAAAGATAGCAAAATTCTTCCTTATAGATACACCTTAGTTTGTTGTGTAATTATTCTATAATTGGATTCTTACATCTTAGTTTCAAATAGATACGAGTATGTATAAGCCCTCTTATGAGGCGGATAACAAACTACTATGGTAACAAGATATTAATTAATAATGAAAGTAATGCATACCGAGTTAGCTAGTAGGTGTTACTGTTAGTGTCCATGTGAAAGGACAAATGGCCACCGAACACTTCTTTGCATATGTTCTTTAATAAAATAAATAGCGGCCTTGTCAGCCACAGACTATAAGTTCGATCGCATTTGTAACACCTAAGAAGTCTGTGTTCGTGCTCCCTGTGTACTGTGTTTAAGTTCGATCGCATTTGTAACACCTAAGAAGTCTATGTTCGTGCTCCCTGTGTACTGTGTTTTTTTGCATATTTTGCAATCTTTGTGCAGAGTAGCATGTGTGGCGCTTGGAGCTCAGTTTTCTACGATGAGGTTATCATTGTGGAGCTCTCAAGAAGGAGAGTGCATTGTGGTACATTGCCATCGAAATACTTCACTTGTATCACATTTTGGCATAAAAGCTTTCTTCCTTCTGTGTAAGCAAGGCTTTCTCCAAGGCTTACGAATAAGGTGGCGACCAAGGTATAGACCTTGGCATACCTTTTCATTCGAGTCACTGAATTCACCATTGGCGTTGTTGGTTGCGCACGAGGGAGGACCTCAACAATCATGGAATTGCTCCCTATGTACTGTGTTTTTTATGTATTCTACAGCCTTTGTGTAGAGTACGTTTGCGGCGCTTGGAGCTCGGTTTTCTATTATGAGGTTATCATCATGGATCTCTTGAGCAGGAGAGTGCACTATGGTGCATCGCCATTGAAAAACTTGAGTAGAAAGGTAACAAGTAATATTGAAAGATATGTATACCTAGATAGCTAGTAAAAAGCAAATTAGTAATAGTTGATTCAAAAAAGCTATTTCATAATAGCTAACTAATAATAATTGCATAAGATCAAGCTAATTAGTAATAGCTGCTTAGTGAAAAAGCTAATTAATAACAAGCTACTTAGTATCACCAAACTAAGAACAATCTATATAGTAATAACTACTTAGTTAGAAATAAATAACTAGTAACAAGCTACTTAGTATCAACAAACTAAGAACAAGCTAAATAGTAATAGCTACTTAGTAGAAATAGGTAAGTAATAGCAAGCTAATTAGTAATAACTAATTACTAACAACTAACTAAGAACCAAATATTTAGTAACAACTAACTCATAACAAACTAATTACTAACAACTAACCAATAAACAACTACTTAGTAATAACTAATTGGTAACAAGCTAATTAATAATTGCTAATTGCAAACAACTAACTAAGAACCAACTACTTAGTAATGGCTAACTAATAACAAGCTAATAAAAAACAAATAAACAAGAACCATCTAATTATTGGTAACAAACTAATTAGTAGTAGCTAATTACTAACAACTAACTACTTAGAAATAGATAATTGGTAACAAGCTAATGCCTTATAAAAACTAACCAAGAACCACCTACTTAGTAATAGCTAACTAGTATAAGCTAATTAATGACTACTAATAGCCACTTGTTTGTGTAATGTAGATGTGTTGGAGTTTGAGGTCTACAAAAGCACACAAACAGTCGAAGGAAGAAGAGAAATCTTGGAGCATAACTCAACAATAAGTGAATTACGAAGTAAATGTACAAACATAAGTAACCCATTAGGGTTATAGGCATATATACAAGCCATGGGAAACAAACCTCCTAAAGAGGGAAAAAAGTGCCCTGATGGTCCTAAGTATGTTCACACACATAACTACCAAAATATATCAACAAATTCCCCCTGGAAGTGATGCGGTGAACAAGGGGTTGACACTCATGTATAAGGAAGTGCCAAGCTATGTGGAGAGAGATAAATCAACAAGTACATAAGCCCAAAGATTTGCGAAAGCTTCAAACTTTTGCCTAGGCCAAGCCTTTGTGAAAAGGTCTGCAATGTTATGCTATATGGGCACATATGCCAAACTCCTCTCTCTAGCAAAGAACCTCTCCTTGACATAATGATAGTGCACCTCAATGTGCTTTGTGTGAGCATGGAACAGAGGGTTCTTCACAACTCCCAATGCATTCTGACTCTCAATGAAGATGGTGGTCGCAGAAGACAAACCAACACCCAAATCAACCAAAAGGCATCTTAGCCACACACACTCAATAATCGCTATGAAAGTTGCCCTATACTCAGCCTCACAACTAGAAGTGGCCATAGTACATTGCTTCTTGCTCAACCAAGATGCATGAGCTACCAAGTATGAAGCAAAAACCATTGGTGGCATACACTCAGGATAGACAAGGTATGCCATGCTGGCAAGGGGAGACAAGGGAAAGACAAGGATAGACAAACATATCCAATTAGGGGGATGGAGAAGGGAAACAAAAAGATCCATATTGGGGACATCACAATGATCCGAAGGAAGTGTTGTCGTGGTTCTTATGAGAAGTGCAAGGGAAAGGGGAGGACATATATGCACATGGGAGCAATATGCCATCGGTAGGATAGTCCTCCATATGACGCACAACAAGACAAAGGCAAAAGATACATGCAGATATAGGGATTTTAGGGCAAGCAAGAAATAATGGCATGCATGAATGGTGGAAGATGCAGCAAGAAAGTAGAAGTAAGAAGAACACAACTGAAGCCGAAAGATTAAGATTGTTCACAAAGAAGAATGGGACAAGCACATGGAGAAGATGAAGAGCTAGAAAATAGTATGTTTGATGATTCTGGTGGGATCAGGGAAGCTCCCTAGAGTTTCAAGGAGGAAGATGACCAGGTTGGGAATAGTTAATGAGTGTTGATTGAGACAGACATAATTTTTCTACCACGCACTCTAAGAGGCAAGAACTCAGAAGGAAGAACTGCAATGGAAGCTCATGCATCAACATCAGGAAGAAGAAGGAAGATGTTAGATCTGGATCCTCATGGCTTGAAGGTTGTTGTGATTTTTAGATTTGGGGTGTCTACGCATAGGATACTAGTGCATCATCATAGAACCATAGGAGATCGGACTGGTGAGGTGGTGATCCTACAAAAGGATAGGCATCAGGGGGCAATTAGTGGACAACATGCGGAGGAGGATTCAACAAGCTTCCTCTTCCGCTCCCTAGGACTCAAAGACAGAGAAGATTTCATCCTTCCTTAGTGTCTCGAACTTCTTAATCCAGAGATGGAACAGACACCGAGGTTTGAGAGATGATGGAAGTTGTAACATCCCATCCATCTTAGACACAAACATACATATTACTTTACTATAGTTAGCTAAAACATCTGTATAACTTTACTATCCTAGACATATTCAACAATGGTGGAATTTCTATAAGGGGTATGCTTTAGAATAAAAGGGTCTTTTCCCTTGAAAATTGTGTAAGAAGAGCTTGGTGGATCACTTCGTTGTAATTTCCTTTTTTGATGTAATACAGATCTCAGTTTTTCACTTATTGCTTACTTGTTTTTCCTACTGCTTGGATTGTTTTTTTAATTCTTTATGAGTCCACTTTTGCTACTGGAGTGCAGTGAAATCGATTGATTCATAAGGTCAAAAGAGAATAAGGTTTAGGTAGTCTGGATTCGTGACGGGCGCACTGCCTCCCTGTCTCCTCATACAAAATCAACTCAAGTTACCCATTGAAACCTATACAATTACTTGCATGCTTGGTGTGACTAGGGCTTGTTAGTTTATCATCTGTTGAGGCTCACACTGTCTATGACCCGAAATCATTCACGGCCTACATCACTTAGTCTAGAATGGAGCATTACCACTCAAGGAAGGTTACAAGGAAAACCACGAATGATAGACAATTTGGAGATGGCTCAAGGTAATCTAGCAATGCTTCTATCAAGAAATAACATCAATTTTCCTATTTTTAAAGGAGCTTCATTGAAAGACATAGATGATCATATTAGGGGATTTTTGGTGTTATGTAAAAGTAGAGGGTTAGAAGGGAGAACCGATGCCTTCATGCCTATGATCTTGACAACTTTAGATGGATTGGTTGATAAATGGTTTAGCCAATTCGAGGATAACAATTTCACAACATGGCATGAAATGAGGACTGAGTTTTCTTCCGTGTTCAAACTAGGGAAGTCCATAGAACAAAGGCATTGGTGACCGGGAACTAATGACCTAGAGAAAGGCATTCTATGATGGAAACAACTATACATTCTTCAAGATGAGATCTCCAAGAGACAACACCTACAACAAAATGAAAAATGTACCCTGATGTAGACTTTTTATTGTCTACAAAACCAGCATAATCAAAATTTGTGTAACCAATAATGGATGACTTTCCTATGGCTTAGCATAGAAACTTGTCCTTAGTGCCACTTAGATATCTCAAAATCATTTCGACTTCTTCCAAATGCTTCTTGTCAAGATTAGACATATATCTGATCACAACCCACATTGTAAATGCCATGCTTGGTCTTGTAGCTACCATAGCATACATGAGACTAGCAACACGAAATTGATAATAAATTTTCATCATGAATTCCTTTTCCTCATCTCATTTGGGGAAATCATCCTTTCTCAATTTCATATATGTGGTTTAAGGTGTACTCAATGCTTTTCCACCCTCCATATTGAACCTATGAAGTACTTTGGATATGTACTCACCTTGACACAAGTATACGCAACTTTTACTCCTATCATTAGTAACTGTGACGGCCCTGTTTTTCTATCCAGCCGCCTATGGTGCTGGGATGGTATTCCCTCTTGTGCCGAATTGTGCGCAACTATAAGGGGAGTGGGTTCTATGACATCCTCTGCACTGCAGACCGGCCTGGAGTGCCCTCCAATGTGCGGTCTAGGAAGCACTATGGGCGTGTGTGCTAAGCCTTCCCTTCCTCACCGTTCTTGGAAATGCCGGTTGTTCCTAGAGCCGTGGGTAGATGCCCTGTAACGAGAGCATCCCCCGCCCTCATCTCGATGGGTCTTGGGTCCCTTGATGGTTGTGTGCCGTGCGGTCGGCTCGTCTTGGACGGCCGTCTCCTATCTTCGAGTTGAGGTCCCCTGGGGTTGGTTTGAGCATGATGGCCGCCCCTTTGTTGGTTTTGGATAGGAGCTTCCGCTTCGCACTCGGATGTGCATTTTCTTCGTTTGACGGTTGTCCCACGAGAGCATGGTTGTCTATGTGGGGCCATTCTCAACTCTTTGGGATTATGTTTGCTTCCGCTTGCATAGGCCTTCGGGCCATTTATCTAAATTGGTTTGCTTCCGTGCGTTCTAAGTTGGAGTCCCTTTGTTCCGGGGTTACTCAAGGGCAAAGGCCCATTTCTAAGTCCCTTCGTGCATCTCAAGTTTCATGCGGGTTTGGGCCAAGAAGGCAACCCCTTGGACTCGGGTTTGCACATCTTCGTTACATTTGGTATCAGAGCTTCGGCTCTGTGGATCGGGTGCGTGTGAGCCATCGGCGGTGCCATGGACGGTCGTTGGCAAAGGGCTGAAATTTCAGTTTTGTGGAAAAGCGGTGTGCACCTTCGGTGACGGGGCTCGCGTGGGACGTCAGTCATTTGGCAAAATTTGGAAAATTTTTCTTTGGATATGTGAGCTTCATTTGGGCCGTTCGGCCACGTTTCGGGCCATCGGCAAAGGCATGGTTTTGGGCAGCGAATCGGTTTTAAGGCTTGAGTGGCACGGGTCGTGGGGCAGAGTGGAAGCCATCTCACCATTTTGGATCCTTATGATAGGCACGTCTATTCGCCCAGTTATGTGTTTGTGGGCTCGGCCTTCGTGGCCACCCTCTCCCGATCGCATCCCTCTGAGGTTGGACCGGTGTGGCGTATGCCCCGTTTTCCCCCTTCGAGGAGGGAGGTTGATCCTCCATAGATTGGCAAGGTAGTCGTGAAACCGGATAGGAGTAACACGGTAAGTCACCATGGCGTCGTAAGTCGTGAACCACTGGGAGGGCTCCTATCATCTGCGCGTAGCACACTTCCACGGGAGTGACACTAGGCGGTTCCGACGAGCTTCTCCTCGCGAGGGCTCGGGACAGATTTTGTGCAAGATGTTCTTCATGTTGCTGTGTGGGCATGAGAAAAGGCCCCCCCTTTCACTTTGAGCTGCCGGTTACTTCAGTTTTGAGCATATAAAAGTTTACAACAGTTTTGTTTTGATGGGATGCTTAGGGGCTGAAAATAAATCGCTCCATTTGCAAGTGTCCCCATGTTCTATCTTGGTTAAGAAATAAGTCATGCTTGAAATTTTTGGATTCGGAGAGGCGTTCATATGGTCACGGAGCCCTCAAAATTTGCCTGCTGTTGCGTTTTGGAAGATTGTTGGCAGCCCCGATTCACGTTTTGTGCATGAAATGTTTTGACCCTTATGTTATGTTGGGTGTTCCGCTATCATGTGGTGAGGCTATGGAAGCTGAACAGTTGGTTATCTGATGCACTCCAGGTGTAAGAGTGTGTTTTTGGTAGGAAAAGAGGTGTGCGGGCTGACGGGTTGGACATGGTCCTCCCGTGCTGCGATGTTGTTTAGGCACTAATGCATATGCCAGGCAACCAAAAACATGCAGACGAGCAACAGATGGCTTGCGACCATGCCAAGCCTCATATGGAGTGATAGACTACAGTGTTTTAGTGGGACACCTGTTAAGTACATATGCTGCACACATGAAAGCCTCAAGCCAGAAACTATATGGTAAAGCCTAACTCTTGACCATACACCTTGCCATCTCCATGAGTGACCTATTCTTCTGTTTAGCAACTCCATTCTATTGAGGTGTATATGGAACTGTACATTGATGTTTTATCCCATGTTCAGCCAGAAATGCATTAAAGTCAGAAGCCATATATTCCCCCCCTCGATCAAAATAGAGGGTGCTCATTTTACATGTTGACATATTTTTAACCAAAACCAAAAACTGTTTGAAGCACATGAACACTTCGGACTTTGGTTTCAATGGATATACCCATGCATGCCTGGAAAATCATCAATGAAACTCATGAAGTAAAGATAGTTTCCAAAAGAGCATGTCTGCATAGGACCACAAATATCACTATTTTTGAGTAGCTCGAAGTGAACCATCTTTTAGAAATGAGGAACACGGGATTTTGCCCAAAATACAGCCTTCCCAGACATGTTTTCGAGGTGCCTCAAGTTTGGGCAAAGAGGACACCATTTCAAATTCTACAGAGGTAGCAAACTAGCAAAATTTAGATGACCAAAGCATGCATGCCAAAGCTTTGCATCTGACATAGCCTGAGAATCATGTACTGTACATGATCAATCATTCATAGATTTTTCATAGTCTATGAGCTTATAGAACCCACAACATAAAATGCCAAAAGCAATAATCATGTCACCATTTGACAGATCATGAACTGTATATCTCTCATTAACAAATTTCACAACCAAGCCAATCTTGGCTAATGCAAAAACTGATAATATATTTTTCTTGATCCCTAACACAAATAAATCATCCGACAAAGTGAAAGAACTACCATCAACAATAGTCAGAATGATCTTACTAACTCCCATGACAGGACAAGAGGAGTTGTTGGCACATGTGACAACATTCCCTATAGGGCATGCCCGAGCAAAGTGAAGAAACTGTGCTGTGAGGTAATATGTTTGGTTGCCCCACTATCAAAGTACCAAACATCTGGGTCTACTGTAGACATACACTATTCAAGAGAAGATGGGTCAAAACTACAAACAATAGTAAATGCCCATTCTTCATTCTAGACAAGATTAGCAAACTTTGTTTTTGGTGTAGAGGCCTCTGCAACAACCATTCCAACCTCTTTTTTCTTTGAAGCTATTTTGATCTCCTAATCATCCTGAGTATGCTCACCAAATTTTGTGCGATCCTAAGACTGTGACTGGAGGGGTGTCGATGACGCCCTAGATGAAGCGGCAACCTGCTCTAACACCAATTGTTGGAGTTAGACATCTACGCAAGCACACAAACAACACACGAAAGAGGAAGAAGCTTTGAGCACAACACACAATACAAAATGTATTACCACTAGAATGTACAAAGATAAGTAACCTTTTAGGGCTTAGGCATATATACAAGCCATAGGGAAAAAACCTCCTAAAGAGGGAAAAAAGTGTCCCGGCGGTCTTAGTGTGTTCACACACATCACTACCTAAATATATCAATAGATTATGCAGCCCAAATGGCCATGCCTAATACAAGCCATAGGCTTTTTAGTAACGACTAACAAGTGTTCTTTCTGTGATACAAATAAAGGATAAAGTGAGTTAACTATGCTTCCTTTTACAATAACCATATTTCCCTTTGATATGCGAAAGTTTGATATGCGAAAGGACTGAGCATAGAAAACCACCTTGTAACCAAGGTCATCAAGTTGAACAGCTGACATCAAACTACATGATAATTGAGGTACATGGCATACATTGTGCACAATAAATTCTGAATCATCAGTGAGCTCCACAACCACAGCCCCATATAAAGTTGTATGTTCTCCAATTAAGTGATTTTTACATTTTTTTGCATTTTCTACAAATGTATACACATCGATTTATTGGATAGGAAAATCCTTACCTAATCTCCTTAAGTTTCTCAATTTCATTGCCTTGGAAGCATGGATAAAACTATTTAGACTATGTGCTTTTTGATTGTATAAGCTTAATTTTCATTATACAATATGCAAACCAAGAATATTCCAATCTTTTGCACAAGATAAACATGACATGAAAGTAGGACAGAATCCTTCATTTTTTTTTTACTTTCTAAAAACACTTGTGACCAAAATTGGTTCCAAAAGTTAATATTAGAAGTATGTTTGTTGCCTAATTTGGCACTAATTTTGTGGAATTGGTAATCAATGTCTATTAATTCTCCATTGATTAGTCTAAATAGATGATATGGTCTAGCATGTGTCTTTCCTTGTTTTACTACCACCTTAAAGTCAAACTCCAATATCAAAAGAAAAAACCATCTAACTATTCTACCAATATTATAAGGCTTATTCACTAATTATAAGAGGGCTTGATGGCTGAAATATATTTTTGATTTGGTTGCAAGGAGTTAATGCCTAAATACCATAATAACAAATAAAATCCCCAATCCCTCCCTCTTTATGTTGTGCAATTTCTTTATGCTTTGTTGAGTTGTCTACTTGCATATGCAATGAGAAAATTGATGTTTTCACCACCCAATGACATCGCAAAGCATAATATGACATCACCACCCAAAGATTTCGAAAGCCATCTATATTCTTGCGCATGGAAAATGAGGAGTCCATCAAGCTAAATCAGCCACCAAATTGATGCGCCACCTTTTGGAGGTGATTGAAGTTGAATAAAAGGAGCTAACTACTCACTTGATTAAGAGATTCTCTCTCTCCTATCTACTCTACCCCTTCAGTCCATTGAAGAGCCATTCTCCACACACTATATAAAGAGAAGAGCAGCCCACTACTCTCTTGAGCTCCTCTCAACAATAGGAGTCTCCACATTGTCCTCCTCATCGATGTGATTAGTGTTAGGACTCTTATGTTCATTGTAGAGATCAATCATTAAGATTATGCTTGTTTTGTACTCTCTCTCTCTCATTGTTAGTAGAATCATTTCCAGCTTATGTGTATGGTTCAATGTGTGTGTGAACTGGCCAGATCCTTAGATCACAAACTTACTTTATTATAGCATCTTTTCCATAGGTGAAACAGTGGCCTCATATTCAATCCCTGGTATTTGTGCATATCCTTTGGTCACAAGTCTTGCATTATACCTGATAATAGTCCCATCGGAGTTTTTCTTTACCTTGTATATCCACCTTGATCTTATGATCTTCATAGATGAAGTCTTGGGTACCAACTCCCAAGTATACTTTCTAGTAGGGCTTCAATCTCTTCCTCCATGGCATTCATACATTCTAGTTTCTTCTTTGCTAGATGAGGGCTCCTTAGAGTTTGAATCTTGTGCTAAATAGATAGAGTGTTTAGTGACCAATGATGTATTAGAGCCATACCTTTCTGGCTTCTTCTTTTCTCTAGTTGATCTTTTGATGGTTTGTTGAGAGGATTTTGCTACATTCATCAATCCTTGAACTTTTTCTTTACCTTTGGAGTTCCAAGAGTTAACTTCTCTTCTTGGAGTCTCTTGATCATCTTCAAAGTAACTTGATGCTTCAAGTGTGTGATCATTATTTCTTGATAGATTTGGAAAGCCTTATTCTAGGTCATAAGGTACCTAGATTCTCCTGCAATCATCTTCAAACCATGACTTGTTTTCATCAAACACAACATCTCTACTTACTATAAAGCATTTTTTGTTGGGATTGTAAAATATATGACCTTTTTCATTAATTTCATAGCAATGAACACACATTTCTTTGTCTTAGGGTCCAATTTACCTCTTATTTGTGAAGTTATGTGTGCATATGCAATGCACCCAAATATCCTACAATGATCCAAGCTAGGTCTTTTTTCCATTCCGTGCCTCATATGAGTCATGCCATCTAGATTCTTTGATGGTTATCTATTTACCAAATAGTTTGTAGTAGATACTGCCTCTACCAAGAAGTATGTAGGAGGCCTCTTCTCATTGATATGGACCTTGTAGCCTCCACAATTGTTCTATTTCTTTTCTCTACCACTCCAATTTGCTTAGGAGTGTATCTGGTGGTGATTTCCATTATGATTCCTCTCTCTTGGAGATAAGAATCAAATTCATTGGAGAAGTATTTTCCCCCTCTTTCTTACCTTACTCTTTTCAAGGTCTTACCTATTTGATTCTCCACAAGATCTAGGTACTTTTTAAAGCATGAAAACACATCATCCTTGTGCTTCATAAAATATAAGATAGTCCATCTGCCACAATCATCTATGAATGAAACATAGTACCTTGATCTAGAAATTAAAGGTTCATTACTTGGTCCCCTAACATCTATGTGAACAAGCTCCAAGAGATATCCATGTATGTAGCCCTTCTTGGTGAATGGTTACATGTGTGAATTACCAAAATAACATGCACTACATTTGTATATCATGTGTTCTTTTGATATGTTGGTTAGTCCAAGTACACTCTGATCTCTAATTAATTGTTTGAGGGATCTTTCTCCGATGTGAGCTAGCCTCTTATGCCAAACCTCTAACTCAGATATGGTTTGAGTGCCATAGTTGAACAAGGCAATGTTCTTAATGTGTTGGAGTTCAAAAGTGAACAACCTACTTTTCTTCTTTCCTTTTTCTATCTTCTTGAATCCATGATATGGGTCTTCAACATATGCTCCATGCTTGGTAAATCCCAGTTACAAACTTTTTCGACAATCTCACCTACACTAATAAGATTCTTTGTGATGGTAGGCACATAAAGGGCTCTACTTAGTAGATTCATGTTACCATTAGACGTCTTCACATAACTAAATGTCTTTTTTCATCTTCTGTTTGGACTTCATGTTTGTTCTTTGGGTATTCCAAGTATGAGAATAGAGCCACATTTCTTGCCACATGATTTGAGCATCTAGAACCTATGTAAAACACACGCTCATCAGACTTACCATCCTTCATTGTCATGTTCATGAGTAGAAGTGAACCCTCTTGACCTTGATCATTTGTGTAGTTGTTGTAGTATCTCCTTCCTTTATATACACCTTGATATTTGTTTTTTATGAGTTGTTGTTATATTCATAAGAATTATTGAATCTACCTCATGCATTTCCATAACCTCCTTAGTTATATCCTCTTCCTCTTTGATTCCTTAGCTTCTTGAAAAAATTCTTTTTGATGTGATTTTTTAGATCACATATAGCACAAGGTGATGAGCTTTGTGCTCTCTATTCCCTTTCCTTGTCGACCTCCTCTACCTCTACCTTAAAAATTGGCTTGAGAGGTAATTCCTTCATCAATAAATTTCTTACCTTTCCCTTTGTTGTCCTTGCCTTTATTTTTATTTGTATAGAGGGTATAGGATTGGTTACCTTTCTATTTCTCATCATTCTTCATAAGCTTTGCTTCATGTGTAAAACTTTGTCCCATGGGTGTGTTGAAGTCAGCTACTTGCATGTCCATGTAGAGATCCATAGTTGTGGTGAAGGCTTCCCACTTCTCATCATCCTTGATCCCATTGATGACTTGCCTCACAATTTTCTTCTCATCAATGATCTCTCTAAACTCCATCCATAGTTGATTCTTCTTGGATTTGGTACTCGAGGAGAAGAATCTTTCCATACCATTCCATATCTCTAGAAAGGTTTTACAATTCCTAATGTGAGGGACTAAAAAGTTAGAGATAGAGGTGAGAATGTATGACCTTTCCAAAGCATCCTTTGAACACCATCCATTCAATCGTTCGTGCTCCTCTTGTGTTGGTTGGCCCTTGCTTCTTAGTATTGGCATCATCTCATCTCCAAAAATGTATCCATACAAGTTCCTTCCTTGTAGCTAAGCCTCCATTTTGAGAGACCAAGTTGAGTAATTAATTTGATCCCTATTGTCAATGGATGAGGGGAATCCATCACCCATAATGCCTAGTCTTTAGATTTGCTCTGATACCACTATGAAGAGGTTATGGATGAGTTGTAGAGATGAGAGCATGTTGGTAAAATCCTCCCAGGTAATAACTTCAAAGACACTTAATAAAATCCCTAAGCTTCCACAATATGCATTGAAAAAAATCTAATTCTTCAAGAACGTCATCCACAAACGTCTGTGTCAAAAAAGATAAGTTTGAAGATAAAAAATAATGAGAAACCTTATATTTATGGATAAGAATCTCTAAGATATTTGTTTAGTGCTCATAGTATGGTATAAATTATCTACACACTTTCAATTCAATTCTTAAGCTAACCAAACCAAGTTATTTCATGAATTTAGACTCACCATGCATTGAGAAACAAAACTAAGATGTTTGAGGGATCAACTCGACTTTTCAGGAGCTAGGTGATACACAAACACAATCATACATAATTGTTCATATCTCCAGATCTAAAGTTCCAATTATGATGATAGTTTGTATGAGTGTTCATAATAGTCCTACCTAAGTGAGCCAAGTGATACATTAGACATTGAATACCTATAAATAGAGAAATAATTCTGAGAAGATGAGAAGAATGGAACAAGGTACTTTAATAGGAAACAGAGAATGACCAATCAATGAAAGTGAATCCTAATATAAATTGATATTGCTCATATGATACAAAGGAGTTATAGAGGACTTCTCTCACGTCCAGATAGTACAATGTCTACTCAAGAAATCATCTACAATCACTGTGTAAATGCTTTCACAAGTTCATAGAGCTCTACTACTACCATACCATTCATAGAGTCGTTTCCTCACCATACTATTCAGGTATTGCTCTATTTTTCATTTATTGTTTATTTTATTATTATGTTTATTGTTGTTGGAGTTTGAGGTCTTCCAAATCACGTGAAAAGTACAAGGAAGAAGGAGAAGCTTGGAGCACAACACACAATATTGAATGTATTACCAAGAGATTGTAAAAAGATAAGTTACCCATTAGGTTTATAGGTGTATATACAAGTGGAGGGGGGGGACCTCCTAAAGAGGGAAATACATGCCCTGACAGTCCTAGTGCCTTCACACACATCCCTACCTACATATTGTTGAAAATGTACAAGGCTCAATTGTCAAGCTTAGCCTTATGTTTGCACTTCATTAGTAGCTTGCATCATCTACTTTCACTTAGTTTTAATTCTCTCTTATGTAGAGCATGATAACTACCTCTTATTTCATTTAAATTATGATCATATCTTATATTTGAGCCTTAGTCTTATAGAAAAAATCTGAAAGCTACGTAAAAGAATTTGTAAGGCCATCTATATGCATGCACATGCATTTTAGGAGAAATTTATCAACAGTGAGCTACCAAAACTAAGGCGCCTATATTTGGAGTGATCAATGCTGAAAATATGGAGCCATCTACTCATGTGATTGAGAGATTCTCTCTCTCTCTAACTACTCTACCTCTTCAGCCCATTGAAGAGCCACTCTTCACACTCTATATAGAGAGAAGAGGAGCCCACTACCTTCTTGAGCTCCTCTTAGCAATAGGAGTATCCACATTGTCCTCCTCATCGATGTGATAAGTGTTAGAACTCTTTTCATTGTGTAGAGAAGCATTCACTATCCTCCCGCACACCATGGAGTGATACGTGACTCATATGTTCATTGTAGAGGTCGATCATTAAGCTTTATGCTTGTTATATACTCTCTCTCATTGTTAGTAGTGAGTCATTTTCAGCTTATGTGTATGGTTGAATGTATGGTGCAAGCTTCTACTACTCTTATATGACCAGTGTGAAGGTGTATAAATGTTAGAGAAGATTGATTTGTGACTCTTGAATATGTGCATCTACTTGTGGGTTGCTCTATGGGAAAGTGCATATGATTCTATATATGCGAGTGCATTGTATTCTAGTCTTGTGAGCTTTGTTATGTAATCTTAGATGTGTTGGTTGAGTGCTAACTAAGCACACACACCTATGTGTGAAGGAGTTTTGGAGTTGTGCTTGAATAAGCAAGTCACTTGAGTCATATCACATCTCATGTGTGAGACTAGATTGAGGATCTTGCCTTCGTGTGAAGCATCATGGATGCTTATATACATCTCAAGCATTGAGTGATGGTGTATTAAGAAGTTTGTATTATCCATGATTGGATAATAAGATGATTTGTTGAAATGCAGGAAGATTGTTGAAGCAACTGACAACTTATCAGAACATTGCAGAGACCCATTTTGGATAGGTCTTTATAGCTGATACAAAGTTTCTATTTGAATGTTATGAATGTGATTTGATATTCCAGGGCATATAATTCTAAGGCAAAGTTAAAGTTTTGCAATATCATAATTGATACAGGTTTTATTGATGATCAAAGTCGGAGGTTTGTAACTTTTGGACAGGTTTGAAATTCAACTTATCTAGAGGCCTACTTTGGATAAGTTTCTATAACTAATGTAAAATGCTTATTTAAATGTTATGAGTGTCCTTTGATAGTCCAAGGCATGTACTTCTAAGGCAAAATGAAAGTTTTGCAATATCATAATTGATGCAAGTTTTACTGATGATCAAATTTGGAGGTTTGTAACTTGGGGACAGGTCTGAAATTCAATTGTTCCAGAGGCCTACTTTGGACAAGGTTTTATAATTGATGTAAATTGCCTATGTAAATTTTATAAGTATGATTTGATAGTTTAGGGCATGTACTTCTAAGGCGAAGAGGAATTTTCTCAATAGCATAACTGGTGCAACTTGTATAAGTAGTTAAAGTTGGAGGTTTGTAATCTTGGACAAATATGAAATTTGCAGAGAACAAAAGTTGTCAACTTGTAGAAGGTATTGATCATGTCTCATTGTTGATATTGGACGTCTATCACCTAGATATGATAGTCTATATGCTTGAAGAAGTCCCCCAAGGTATGTTTGGTTCATTTGAGTGATTGAAAAGTGCTTGAAGATACATTAATTGAACATGTGTTTTGAAGAGGTCATGCACAAGATGACCTAAAGCTACAAAAGACAAAGAAGAGAAGCTTGAAGCTTCATAAAGAAGAGGGCTACTGATTATTGGCTGATTCCATATGAAAATGCATCTACTTTCTGGTAGTACATTGCTTGCACAATCTTGGTTTGTTGATAGTTAGGCTTAATCTTGAAAAGTCGTGATTAAACTTTCACTTGGAAAGCTAAGAGTCTCATCGTGAGATGACGATTGTTTTGTCTTCTTATTTGACATATGTGATTGGTGGTCTAAAGGCTGGAGTAAAGGATATGTCTATAGGTACAAAGACTGAGAAGCCAAGCAAGAAGTAAGAAGAGGTTACTGGGGACCTGATTCTTGAATTCTTGAGAAAGAGGTGCATTTGTGGAAGTGCACACACCACAGAATCAAAGAAAGAAGGGGCTAGAAGAGAGCACATTCACTTATTGACCAAGATCGCATTCAAAGGAAGGAGCAAGCATTCATTGGATTCAAAGGAATTCAAGAAGAGCACTTGGAAGTGCATAGCAGACATCAAGGTATATTGTTTGTTGAAAAGCAAATTATGTGGAAGCTTTTTCAAGGTCTATTGTGAGTACCTAGTAGGTGAAGAGCTCCAAGAGGAGCCGATTCAAGATCAATCGGGAGACTATGAGTACGCGAGTGTTGGGTGTGTGTAGAAGTGTGAGAGACACACAAGAAGCACAAATACAGTAAGACATACGGAGAAGACGATGGCTGGAATAGCTCTCTCTATTGACGATGAACTAAACTCAAGTAAGACCTGAATAATATCCATAAGTACAAAGTACCACCACATATGAGAGTATCAAGTACGTGGTAACATGGGAAAAAAACCTCTAGTAGAGTAAAAAGTGCCCATGTATAGGGAAAAGGTTCACATCAAAGCTACTCAAGGAACACATAAGTGTAACAAACCCCCCCCTGAAGCGAATGATGTGAACACATACAGGGAGTGATAGATCAGCCCCCACAAGGTACAACACGTTCGCTGCGCCCCATAAGTAAACGTTTTCGGGAGTTTCCCGGTTAGGTAAACGTTTTCTTTAGCGCAAAACCAATAGGAAACTTGAGCGCAAAACCAATAGGCGCGTTTACGCTGCGCGCCGAAACTTTAGCACAAGACAAGACCATGTTGGTCTTCCCTTCTACATGGTCGCTGCGCGCCTTGCCCGTTAAGGGAAACGGCACGCCTAAAGCTTTGTGAAAAGCTTCAAACTTTTCCTCTGGAAGAACTTTGGTGAATATGTCTGCCACATTATCTTGTGTCGGCACATATACCAAATCAATATCTCATGCATGAAGGCACTCTCTCACATAGTGATAATGCACCTCAATATGTTTGGTCCGTGCATGATGTTGACGACATGATTGCTCCTACTTCATCTACATTTGTATCCGCATGAGTGCATCTCCATTTTGTATCCAGGAGGCACTCCATTTCTAGTCTATTTCCATTTTATATTATACTTCCTTTGTATTTGGGTACCTTGCCATGTGCGTCTACCAGTTGTATTCATTCTCCTTTCAGGAGACTTATCCCACATATGATGTACTTTTGAGAGCCCCTCCCAAATCTATATAAGGAGGGCCTCTCCCCTCATTTGTACTTGGTTAGAAGCTTGAGGAGCCTACTCCATGCTCTTGGCAAGCTCATTTCTAATCCACATGAGTTTACCCATTTCATGGTCTACTCATTTTGTGTCTCACACATTCTTTGTTTTGTGAGAGTACTTTACTTTTCATTTTGCTTCCGCGTGCGTACTCTCTACACATGAAACACTGGGTTTCGTGCAACAGCCAAAGCACTCTGACTATCAGTGAGAATATGCATAACAACATCAATCTCCATGAAAAGATCCATCAATAGGCATCTCAACCATATACACTCCACTGTAGCTGTGAAAAATGTCCTTTACTCAGCTTCACAAAACGATGTCTCCACTGTAGGTTGCTTCTTACTCAACCAAGATATGCATGAGTCTCCAAGGAAAAAGCAATTACCACTAGTGGACACACGAGTATCATAACAACCAACCCAATCACTATCTGTAATAAAAGCATGCAAGCATGGCTGAAAATCTCTGCCATAAAAGAGACCTAAGCTCAAAGTGCCTCGAAGATATCTAAACACATGTTTCACCGCTTGCCAATGCTTAGTGTCAGGGCTATGCATGAATCGACTCAACTGGGAAACTACATACTGTATATCCGGCCTTGTGTTGCATGCATATATAAAAGATCCCACAGCTTGCTAATAAAGAGAAGTTTCAAATGCATCACTGGAATCGTCAACTGAGAACCTGAATCCTCTCTCAACTGGTGTGGAAACTGGCTTGCAATCCTCAAAGTCAAAACACTGAAGTAGTTTTTCAACATACTTTGCTTGATGCATAACAATTCCCCCCTCAATGGATACAAACTTGTTGGACACCTCTAAATCTCCAAATGTTTGATCTATACTGATTTAAGAGCACCTCTATATCATTTATAGACCAAACTTTACACAAATGTTACCTTCATTTATCAAATCTTCCACTATCAGTTCTCTGAGTGAGAATTTTCCTTCTTCAAGAAGTCTATCTCAAAGATTGACTTCATTACCTGCACATATCTTCATATTTCTTCAGTCTAATGATATACATACCTCTATGCTAGCTTTGGGCAACCATATCAACCATTAATCCTTCAAAAAAATCATTAAAACTTTAATTTGATCCTTAAGATCAAAAGTATGTCAGAAACTATCTTCCTGAACAAGCGACTTTGACATAGCTAACTTCTAAGGTTGATTTCTTACAGTACAGATCCCATTTTGCTAAATGATTTTAGCCACAGCTTCCTTATCTTCTAACTCAGATTTTGAATGCTCACTCATCAAAAACTTTACACTGTGCACTGAGATCTAAGCAAAACATTGACACGAAAAAGTGTGTGACTATGAGAGGTCTACCTGTAAATTTTACATACACATGTTCCTGTTGGAGAAACAATCACTAATTAGACATATATTTGAAGGTCAAATCTTAGAAAGAAAACCCCATGCCTATGTGAAGGGACAAATTCACAAGTGTATCATACTTGTAAAGTTAGTTCACTTTAGTTCTAGAAGTTTTTTAAAAAATCACGGGAGTGAGAAAATCTATATAAGTTAGTTAGTATTAACTGACGCGATGAGAAGAAGAAGGAGAGAGAGAGAGAATAGAGAGAAGAAGTAGAAGAAGAAGTTCATTATATACGACTGTGTATAGTCGTGCTTCTCTGAGTGAGAAAGCAACTGTAAAAACTTCTGAGTTTTTTATAGTTATGAGAAAGAACTGAGTAAAGTTCTGTGTATGAGTCTCTCTCCATCATCTCCATGTTTGCCTACTGTGTGATGAATTCAAAAGTTCAAGTTTTCTGAGCAATTCGATGCCTGGCATCGAATCTTGGCTGATAAGTCATTTTTTCATTCTCTGTGTGTTAACTGTTGTTGAATCTTTTAAAAATATGAAGTTTGTGGAGCAACTCGATGCCTGGCATCGAGTTTGAGCATAAAGTCGATGCCTGGCATCGACTTCTAGCATACAAGTGGTCTTCTTCATGTGTGTGTAAAAGAGAGTATTTCTGGTGCAGAAAAAAGGCCTAAAAAAGCTCAAAGTCGATGCCCGGCATCGACTTGGACTGAAATTCGATGCCAGGCATCGAATTTTTTATTTTTGGACATCAGGAATACTAAAACAGGCAAAAATTTCCAGTTTTGGAAGGTCATACAGGGTCATCTTGTGAAGGCCATAACTTGAGTTCTAGAGCTCCGTTTGATGCATATGATAGCTTGTTGGAAAGCTCTACTCTTCTAGTTTCAGCCTATAAAGTTTCATCAAGAAATAATACTTGAGCTAGGAGAAATTAGCAAAATACTGAAGGTATGTCATTTCAGTGACTAGGAATTTCTGTAGAAGCAAAGTTCTCACTTTAGGCTATCATTTCTCAAAGTTTGGAGTGGCAATGAGTTAATGGTGACCATAGAGGTGTTCTAGTGTCACCTTAATTCATTTCTTGTGGTGTTTCATACATCAACAAGTGGTATCAGAGCAGAAAGATTCTCGAGAGCAGAAGACGACAAAGGTACGAGAAGTTTTGTAAAGTTTTCCATTAAAGTTTCAAAGGTGAAGCATTTGAAGACACAAGGCATCAAAAGGTTACTTCAAAAGTATCCTCATACACAAAGAACTTCAAAAGGTATTATCCTTTATCCTTTAAGCTCACAGGTTGCAGCAGAAGGAAAGAACTATGGCAGATCATATCTCCATTGACAAACTGGACAGAGATAATTACCCCGCATGGGTAATGAGAATGGAAGCCTTACTTATGAGTAAGGATCTCATGATATATGTTACAGGTGAAGAAGAGAAGCCAGTATTCGAAGATGAAAGCCGACCAAAGAAAGAAGAACTTGATGCTTTAAAGCATTGGCAGAAGAAGGATGCAAGTGCAAAAGCCTACATCTACAATACAATCTCAGATCATTTGCTACCACACATCAGAGGATTGGAATCATCAGAAGATATATGGAATGCATTGGAGTATCATTTCCAAAGTACTACTAAAGCACGGAAAGCAAGTCTATGGTCAGAGTTTACAACATTCAAGAAGAAGCCAAGTCAAACCATTAGTGATTATGTCACTAAGATGAAGGATCTAGCAGATAGTCTTGGATCCATAGATGAAGATGTTGAAGATCACAGATTGATTGCTCAACTACTTGCAGGCTTGAGAGGGGATGAAAGGTGGAAACCTTTTGTCTTATCAACAGAACTTTCATTAAATCATTATGTTCCAGATTTGAACCAGTTGCTTGGTTTGATGCTCACATATGAGCAAGACTTGAAGGGAGATGGAGATAAAGGTCAAAGTTCTGCAATGTACATGAAGAATAAGAAGAAAGGAGATAAAGGTAAAGCAAAGGATGAAGAGGAGTCTAGTTCTCAAGCTTATTATGCAAGAGGTAAAGGCACAGGCAGAGGAAGAGCAAGAGGTTTTGGAAGAGGAAGAGGTAATCAAAATAACAACAAAAAGGCTTGCTGGATCTGTGGATTGAGTAATCATTTGGCTCATGACTGTTGGCACAACCAACAAGGATCAAACCAGAATCAAAACAACAATAGCAGAGGTCGAGGTGGAAGATATCAAAGTAATTTTCAAAGAGGTAGACAAAGTCAAAGAGGAGGCTATGGTAGAGGTGGAGGAAGAAGTTGGGGACAGAATCAATCCTACAACACCACCTACTACAACTATGCAAATGACACACAGAATGAAAGTCATACATCATTAATGATGAATTCAATCAGCACATCAGACAAAGAAGATCTAAAGGTATTTTACATTGACTCTGGATGTTCTAATCATTTGTCAGGAAACATAGAATTGATGTCAGATTTAGAAAAAGGCATTTCTAGTCACACAGTTCAAACTGGTGATAATACAAGACATAGTGTACATTCAATTGGAAAAGTGAAATGCAAGAGTGGAGCAGATTTGCTAACCAATGTTTTGTATGTTCCTACAATACCTAAAAACTTGATTAGTGTGGGACAGATAGTTGAAAAAGGTTTTCAAGTCAGGTTTACAAATGAAGGAGTATTTGTGGAAGATCCAGAGAATGGATATAATCAGATTGTCTCTGGTAAGAAAGAAGGTAGACTCTTTACTTTAAGAGTGCAAGGGAACATTGGTCAAGCTTTGCTCACACATGGTGAAGCAGTGATTACAGAACTTGATCTCTGGCATAAGAGATTAGGTCATTTCAATGAAAGAGGAATTAAAGCTATGGTTGCTAATCAGCCTGTACTAGGATTACCAAATGTGCAAAGTCAACATATGGTTTATAAATGTGAAGCATGTCAAATGGGTAAAGCACACAGGTTACCATTTCAAAAGAAAGGATTCAAACATGATGGAGTACTTGAGCTCATTCATACAGATGTATGGGGACCAACAAAAGAAGGATCTATTAGTGGCTCAAGGTATTATGTTCTTTTCATTGATGATGCTACAAGATGGATAACATTATATGTTTTGAAGGAAAGATCAGAAGTGTTTGGAGCTTTCAAGCATTTTCATGCATATGCAGAGAGGGTAACAGGTCAAAAGCTTAAGAGACTGAGGTCTGATGGAGGGGGAGAATATTTCTCCCAAGAGTTCAATGATTATCTTTGGAATGCAGGTATTAAGAGAGAAATAACTTGCAGGTATACACCACAACAAAATGGTGTAGCAGAAAGAAGGAACAGGACTTTGGTTGAGTTTGCTAGAGCTATGCTAAAGGAGAAGAACTGTCCAAATTATCTTTGGGCTGAGGCTGTAAATACAGCTACATATCTTGTAAATAGATTACCATGTGCAGCTCTCAATGGAATGACTCCATATGAAGCTTGGTGGGGTAAGAAACCAACACTAGATCATTGTAGAGTGTTTGGATCAATTGCATATGCTTATGTGCCATCACAACTTAGGCATAAACTTGAACCAAAGGCAGAAAAATATGTGTTCATTGGTTATGATGAAAAGCAGATGGGTTACAGATTGTGGAATCCTCTAACCAAACAATTTATTGTTTCTAGAGATGTTACATTTGATGAACAGAAAAGTTGGTATGCAGATCAAAGTCATACAGCTGAAGAATTTGAAGAAGAGGTAAGAAGATGTGAGAAAGGAAAATCAATTGTGCAGGTGAATAGAGATGAAGACTATATGCAAGCAAGTACATCCAGAAGTGGATTAACAAGAATGAATGAAGAAGCTCCTATATTTGATGAAGAGGTGTATCCAGAAACTTATGAAGAATGTGAACCAAGAAGGTCAAGCAGGACAAGAAGACAACCAGAAAGGTATTCTTATGATACTTCTTACATAACTCAGAAGAACTATGCATATATGGTCAAAGATGATGAAGAACCTCAGAACTATGATGAAGCTAAAGGTAAAAAGCAATGGGAAGAAGCAATGAAGGAAGAGTTCAATGCACTGGAGGAGAACAAGACATGGGAACTTGTTCCTAAACCAAATGGTAAGAAAGTAATTGGAAATAAATGGGTTTATAAAGTGAAGAAGCTTGCAGATGGAAGTATAGCCAGATACAAAGCTAGATTGGTGGTGAAAGGCTATGCCCAGACCTATGGCATAGATTATGATGAGACATTCAGTCCTGTAGCTAAGATGTCAACTATAAGGACAATCATTGCTATTGCAGCTTCAAAAGGATGGACCCTAAGTCAATTGGATATAAAAAATGCATTCTTGAATGGATACATATCAGATGAGGTATACATGGAACAACCTCAAGGGTTTATAGATTCCAGGTATCCAAATTTTGTTTGCAGGTTGAGAAGAGCATTGTATGGATTGAAGCAAGCTCCAAGAGCTTGGAACTATAGACTGGTGAAGTATCTCAATGATCTTGGATATCAAAGTTCAAAAGCAGATTCAAGTCTACTTATCAAAAGAACAGAGGAAGGTACAATCTACATTTGTATTTATGTAGATGACATTATAATCACAGGTACTTCAGATGAAGGAATCAAGGAGGTAAAGAGATTACTTGAAAAAGAATTCAAGATCAGTGACCTAGGAAAGTTATCATACTTTCTTGGAATGGAAGTTACTTATACAGATCATGGCATATATGTGTCACAAGAAAGGTATCTTCTGAACTTGTTGAAGAAGTTTGATATGGAAAATTGCAGAGAAGCTTCAACTCCACTTGAAGTTAATCACAAGCTCAGTAAATATGATGGTGCAGACTACAAAGATATGAGGAAGTATCAATCTCTTGTGGGTAGTTTGATTTATGCTACACTAACAAGACCTGATCTTAGTTATGCAGTGGGAGTTTTGTCACAATTCATGCATTGTCCAAAGGACCCACATTGGATTGCAGGTCAAAGAGTTCTCAGATATATCAAAGGAACTATAAAGGAAGGATTATATTATCCTTTTACATCAGATTTGAAGTTGAGAGCCTATAGTGATTCAGATTGGGCAGGTAATCAAGATGACAGGAGATCAACTCATGGTTACATGATATACATTGGTGATAAGCTTGTAAGTTGGTGTTCCAAGAAACAACATACAGTAGCATTATCATCAACTGAAGCAGAGTACAAAGGACTTGTGGAAGCAGCTAAGGAAGTCATATGGATGCAGACATTGTTCAAGAGCTTAGGCATTGATCAAGGTACACCTACAATACATGGAGATAATATGAGTTCACTTTATCTTGCAGCAAATCCAGTATTTCATGCAAGAACAAAGCACATAGAGATACAATATCATTTTCTCAGAGAAAAGGTAATGGAGAAGGAGATTGAAGTGGAATACATTTCTACTAAAGATCAATTAGCAGACATAATGACAAAGAGCTTGGATGGTGTGAAGACCAGCAGATTCAAAAGCATGGCAGGAGTAAAAGAAAAGAAGATGATATGAAGAAACAGGGAATGTCAATTAGTGATTGAGGGGGAGCTGTTGGAGAAACAATCACTAATTAGACATATATTTGAAGGTCAAATCTTAGAAAGAAAACCCCATGCCTATGTGAAGGGACAAATTCACAAGTGTATCATACTTGTAAAGTTAGTTCACTTTAGTTCTAGAAGTTTTTTAAAAAATCACGGGAGTGAGAAAATCTATATAAGTTAGTTAGTATTAACTGACGCGATGAGAAGAAGAAGGAGAGAGAGAGAGAATAGAGAGAAGAAGTAGAAGAAGAAGTTCATTATATACGACTGTGTATAGTCGTGCTTCTCTGAGTGAGAAAGCAACTGTAAAAACTTCTGAGTTTTTTATAGTTATGAGAAAGAACTGAGTAAAGTTCTGTGTATGAGTCTCTCTCCATCATCTCCATGTTTGCCTACTGTGTGATGAATTCAAAAGTTCAAGTTTTCTGAGCAATTCGATGCCTGGCATCGAATCTTGGCTGATAAGTCATTTTTTCATTCTCTGTGTGTTAACTGTTGTTGAATCTTTTAAAAATATGAAGTTTGTGGAGCAACTCGATGCCTGGCATCGAGTTTGAGCATAAAGTCGATGCCTGGCATCGACTTCTAGCATACAAGTGGTCTTCTTCATGTGTGTGTAAAAGAGAGTATTTCTGGTGCAGAAAAAAGGCCTAAAAAAGCTCAAAGTCGATGCCCGGCATCGACTTGGACTGAAATTCGATGCCAGGCATCGAATTTTTTATTTTTGGACATCAGGAATACTAAAACAGGCAAAAATTTCCAGTTTTGGAAGGTCATACAGGGTCATCTTGTGAAGGCCATAACTTGAGTTCTAGAGCTCCGTTTGATGCATATGATAGCTTGTTGGAAAGCTCTACTCTTCTAGTTTCAGCCTATAAAGTTTCATCAAGAAATAATACTTGAGCTAGGAGAAATTAGCAAAATACTGAAGGTATGTCATTTCAGTGACTAGGAATTTCTGTAGAAGCAAAGTTCTCACTTTAGGCTATCATTTCTCAAAGTTTGGAGTGGCAATGAGTTAATGGTGACCATAGAGGTGTTCTAGTGTCACCTTAATTCATTTCTTGTGGTGTTTCATACATCAACAGTTCCTATTGATCATACTCATAGCGTGAAAGGAATTAGGGCAAGAAACTTTGAACATAGCTTCATTAGCTTATAGATTAGATGTGTACAAAAGATTTCATGATCCACATGATCAGATTGAGAGAAATCAGAGAAATACTCATCGCTAATTTTTGAAGATGACTCTCTACACATCTACCTCATTGACACTTTTTCTTCTAATGACTCTCTATTTCTTTACATCATTGACTTATATACATATGATTCTAGACTTATCCCGTGTCTATTACATTACTCTTTATCATCCTAAGGATCATCTACACTCATAGTACATGAATTTCCATCTGTAGTGTACATATGTATACAAGCTTCACTTCTGAGATCTCTTCACTTTCTCAGATGACTTCTTTGACTTCAACCTGATCATTGACTTGCTTCAAGCTCTTTATAATCATTAATTTGTGATTGCTTTGTTCCAACAGCTCCCCCTCAATCACTAATTGTGATTATTCTATTCTTGTTTACTCCTACCATCTCTTTGAACTTCTATAACTTAGGTCTATCTAAGCTTTTTGTCAACATATCTGCAACTTGCTCTTTTGTTGGAGTATACAATACTTCAATCTCTTTATCAAGTACCTTTTCTCTCATGAAATGATACTGAATCTCTATATGTTTAGTCCTGGCATGAAAAACAGGATTAACTGCCAAATATAATGAACTCATGTTGTCTCCAAAAATAATTGGAGTACTCTGATCAATTCCAAAGCTCTTCAACAAGGTCTTTAACCATATCACTTCTTTTGCAGCCTCTACCATTCGTTTATACTCAGCTTCTATCGATGACAAAGCAACTGTATGTTACTTCTTTGAGCACCAAGAAACCAGCTTATCTCCAATATAACATAGATACCCATGAGTAGACCTTCGATCATCTAAATTACCTGCCCAATCTGCATCACTAAACACTTTGATTCTTGTGTCAGAAGTAAAACCATAATACAAACCTTCACTCAGAGTTCCCTTGATATATATGAGTACCCTTTGAGCTGCAATCCAATGGGTCTTCTTTGGACAATGCATAAATTGTGATAACATGCCTACTGCATATGATAGATCTGGTCTTGTCAAGGTAGCATAGATCAAACTACCTACCAAACTCTGATATTTCTTCATGTCATTAAATTCTTCACCTCCATATCTGCTCAGTTTATGATTTACCTCCAATGGTGTGGTTGAAAGCTTACACTCTTCCATGTTGAACTTGACCAAAAGATTCTTCAAGTATCTCTCTTGTGTAATATATACTCCATGTTCAGTATACACAATCTCCATTCCTAAGAAATAAGGTAAGTTTCCCAAATCACTTATCTTAAACTCCTTCTCTATTTGTTTCTTAAGCTCCTTAATTCATTGAGCATTTGTACCTGTAACAATAATATCATCAACATAAATACACATGTATATATATCCATTTTCACTTGCCTTCACTAGCAAGCTACTATCTGCCTTTGAAGCTTGATATCTACATTCATTTAAGAACTTAACAAGCCTGTAATTCCATGCTCTTGGAGCCTGCTTCAAACCATACAAAGCTCTCTTGAGCTTACACACATAATTTGATCCAATTGAATCCATAAAACCCTATGGTTGCTCCATGTACACTTCATCTGCAATGTACCCATTCATAAATGCATTCTTCACATCTAATTGTGATAACTTCCATCCTTTACAAGCAGCAATAGCAATTAGAGTCCTAACTGTAGACATCTTAGCAACTGGACTAAAGGTTTCATCATAATCTACCCCATAAGTTTGGGCATAACCTTTAACCACAATTCTAGCCTTGTATCTAGACACTTTTCCATCTACAAACCTTTTTGTTTTATACACCCACTTACATCCAATCACCTTCTAATTCTTTGGTCTTGGCACCAATTCCCATGTTTCATTTTCAAGTAGAGCATCATACTCTTCTTGCATTGCCTTCTCCCAATTTAGTTTACCTTTAGCTTCTTCATATGTGGTTGGATCTTCTTCTGTCTTCACAATGTAAGCATAATCTTTTGTTGTTAAGAAAGATGTATCATAGCTATACCTGATAGGTTCTTTTCTTTCTCTCAAAGATCTTCTGACCTCTACACTTCTTGAAGTCTTAGCCACATTTGATTCTGGATCAAATCTTGGCCCATCTTCAACAATTCCCTGCAATTTACTTTTACAATCATCATCATCAATATCTTCTTCATATACTTTTACTTTGGTCTTCCCTTTCCTTTGTATTTCTTCAACATTTGCATAATCATTTGTTAACCCTATATACCATGTGCTTTGCTCATCAAATGTGACATCTTTTGTAACAAGAAATTGCTTTGTAGATGGACTCCACAATCTGTAACCCATCTGTCTATCATCATACCCAATAAACACATACTTCTCTGCTTTGGGTTCTAGCTTATGTCTTAATTGTGAAGGAACATAAGAATATGCCAAACATCCAAATACCTTACAATGATCAAGAGTAGGTTTCTTACCCCACCATGCTTCATAAGGTGTTCTTCCATCCAAAGCTTTACAAGGTAACATATTCACAAGGTATGTTGTAATGTTGATAGCTTCTCCCCATAAGTAGTTTGGACAATTCTTCTCTTTCATCATTGATGTTGCAAACTCTACAAGAGTTCTATTTCTTCTTTCTGCAACTCCATTTTGTTGAGGGGAGTACCTGCAAGTTACTTCTCTTTTTATACCTGCATTCCACAAATAATCATCAAAGTCTTTAGAAAAATACTCTCCCCCTCCATCTGATCTCAACCTCTTGAGCTTTTGTCCTGTAATCCTTTCTGCATAAGCATGATAATGCTTGAATGTCTTGAACACTTCTGATTTGTCCTTGATTACATATAGAGTAATCCATCTGGTTGCATCATCAACAAACAACACATAATATCTGGGCCCATTTATGCTATAGTCCCTTGAAGGACCCCACACATCTATATGAATCAACTCAAGCATGTTTGAGTACTTGTATCCTGACTTATTGTATGAGCTTTTGTGTGCTTTACCTAATTGACAAGCTTCACACTTGTACACCATGTGTTGACCTTCAACATTTAGCAATCCAAGCACCACATCATTCTTTGACATTTCCTTTATGGCTCTCTCATTAAAATGACCTAGTCTTTTATGCCATAGGTCTAACTCAGAAATCTTTTGACTTCCATAAGTAAATAATGCATGTCCCACATTACCTTGGACCCCATCCGTGCGTAGAGTCAAAAGCTTTGGTGAAGAAAAATTTTCAACCACAGCAAAAAAAGCTTTGAAGCAAGAAAATACCTCATTCTTTGCTTTCATAGGATACACCCATGTATTGCGAGTAGCATCATCAATGACTAACTTTCGTTGCATGTATTGGAGTCAAATTTCTCCAAATTTTGGTATCAGATCTTTGGTTGCAGAGCATTGGGATTGGAGCCAATGGATGCAGAAAGAGATATGTATCTTGTTGTGGATGAAACCTATTGAGGTAAAGTTGAAAAAGCAACTATAAGTATGCTCATGTTATGATAACTAAATGAATTTGATTCTTGAGTTGAGATATAGGAAGTCAACTCAATGCTCCTATGTTGGCAAGCCAAAGAAAGGTGGGCAAATCTTGGACAAAGCAATGACACAAAGCTTGGAGCCAAAGCGAAGGAAAGAGCCCAAGCTAGAAGGTTGTCAAACACATATTGTGAGCACTTGAAGATTGAACCCAAGCTGAACATGGACAAGGTGAATCCTAGGATTGAGCTTCCCAACAAAGAAGGAGTATAAGACTCCAAAGAAGGGTTGCCATGAAGTGTTGAATATTCAACAAGGAATTCAGGACATTCCTCAACATTGCAAGGAGCAAAAAAAGCAAGCGAGAAGAAGGAAGAGTTAGTCATGAAAAGTGTAACATCAAGAATGTAAAGAAGTGCATTTGCAAAGCTAAGGCCTGATGTAAAAGGGCTAAAAAAATCCACATTATGTGGTGGTAAGTTCCCAGTGTAGACCATGTGGTCTAGTAAAGGGTTGAGGCTAGTAAGACCACCAAAGAGAGTGGCAAGCCTAAGTGAAGGCAAGTAAGACCACCCATGAGGAATGGCAAGCTTTTTTAGGTGCAAGAAGCACCAAAGACCAAGTGGTCTAGTGAAAATTTGAGGCAAGTAAGACCACCAAAGAGAGTGGCAAGCCTATGTAAAGGCAAGTAAGACCATCCCAAGAGGAGTGGCAAGCCAATGAAAAGGCAAGTAAGACCATCCCAAGAGGAATGGCAAGCCTTGTTAGGTGCAAGAGGCATCATTGTTCACATTGAGAATTTCTTGTGTTGTTGTTTCTTGGAATATGTGGAGACTATTAATGCTTCACATGAAGATGAACTCATAAAAGACTTCATGTATGATCAGCCCATTTTTTATTTTGCAAATAAAATCAGCCATGAAGAATGAAAAAATGATTATGAAGCAAGGTGGAGTTAGCTTGCAAGGATTGGAAGATCCAAAAGAGTCCAAAGAAGACAAAGTGTATCTAAAACAAAATTCAGATTTGGAAGAAAATAGGTACACTCAAAGAAAGAGTAAGAGCATCCATAAAAAGGTAACTTCAAAGAACTAGGAGGAGCCACCTCTATGGAAAGAGCATTTAAAAGGGAAGGAGCAGCCATGATGCACAAAAGAACTCATGAAGACAAGCTAGAACAAAGCATGAAAACCATGACAATGTCAAAAGGAGAGCAATGAGCAACCATCGACAAAGTCAAAGAGGATCCAAAGATAAAGGAGGATCGAAACTAAGCAAAGCATCCAAGCCTAGAGGAAATGAAGCCATGAAGGTAAAGAAGAAGAGAGATTCTCAAAGAGAGAACAACAAAGAAGAGAGTGAAGCAACAAAGGTATATGCAATGAAGGTGATCTCATATTATGAAAGTTTGTATGAAGCATGATTTATGATAGGTGTTCAAGAAGAGCTCTCACTAAGAGCCAAAGATGAAAGCATGAAGCTTGGAAGAAGCCAAAGAAGCTTGGAAACAAAGAAGGGAGATCACCAACCTATCAAGCAAAGGGAGATAGAAGCAAAGACGAAGAGGACAAGAATTGGAGAGTAGCGTGGGCGAGTGTTGAATTTTATGGTACTTGTGCAATCTCCAATTGTGAGGCTTGACACATAATTTACCTCTTCATAATTTATCTATTTGTTGTAAGCTCAAAAGGAAGCTAGCCCTTGAAAATATAGAGAGTACACTCATAATCTTAAAGTAGAGTGTTGAATTAAAAAGAGAAAATGTATTTATGGCTTGGATAAAAGCCAAAATATGATCAGAGAGATGGAATACTCAAAAAGTGTGTGACCTTATCCATATGGAGTGATTTAGAGCACCAAAAATCACTCAAGGAAATGGAAGGACAAAGGACAAGAAGTGAAAGGTCAAGAGGTGAGAGAAGATGCAAGGATAGGTGAAATTTCCCATGCCCGTACGTCTATATATAGAAGTCACTTGAATGTGAAAACTTGTGGAGATGACAAGGAGATGGTGTAGAAGCATATGCAGGTCATTTTCTCACAAATGGATATCAGAAGAATGCTCAATCTTGTGCTAAAAGGCACAAATATATTCCAACCACATACCTTTTTTGTACACAACCTCCTTGTGAAGGTGATATCTCTCTATCATATCTTGTTGGAAAGCTTATCCTGGCTAATCTCTATATCTCAAATATCTCATATGATTCTCTAGGAGTGACTGGGAATGTTTCTTGTGAACCTCAGTTTTTTGCTTAACATAAGTTAACAAGTAGTCTATCTTTAGACAGTCAATTGCCTTGTCATATGAAGTCAAAATGGAGTGTTCTTTAGCTTCTTAGAAAGCTAAAGAGTCTACTATGTGTGGATGAAATTGCAGAGCCATTGCAACTCTAGGTTGTGATCAAATCAGGTTTTAGTAAGCATATGTCTTATAGGGTAGATTCTAGAAGAGGTTCTCTAACTTTCGCTGCATGTATTGGAGTCAAATTTCTCCACACTTTTGATATATTTAGGTAGGGATTTGTGTGAACACTCTAGGACTATCGAGGCACTTTTTTCCCTCTTTAGGAGGTTTTTTCCCCCGGCTTGTACATACGCCTATTGCCCTAACGGGCTACTTATCTTTGTACATTCTAGTGGTAATACATTCAGTATTGTGTGTTGTGCTCCAAGCTTCTTCTTCTTCCTTGTGTTGTTCACGTGCTTCCGCAGATGTCTAACTCCAACAATTGGTATCAGAGCACGTCGCCCCTTCATCTAGGGCATCATCGACACCTCTTCAGTGTTGCAAAGTCCGAAGTGTTTATGTGCTTCAAACAATTTTTGCTTTTGGTTGAAAATCTGTCAACATGTAAAATGGGCACCCTCCGTTTTGATCGAGTGACTTTAATGCATTTCTTGTTGAATGTGGGATAAAACATCAGTGTACAATGCCGTATACACCTCAACAAAATGGAGTTGCTGAACGGAAGAACATGTCCCTCATGGAGATGGCAAGGTGTATGGTCAAGAGTGAGGCTTTACCACATAGTTCTGGCTTGATGTTGTTATGTATATAGCATATGTACTTAACACGTATCCCACTAAAGTGTTGCATTCCATCACTCTGTATGAGGCTTGGCATGGTCGCAAGCCATCTGTTGTTCATATGCGTGTTTTTGGTTGTCTGGCATATGCATTAGTGCCTGAACAACATCACAAAAAATTAGTATCCTTGAGGTTCTCACAATACTTGATAGATATCGTGTATCGTTGAGGTTGCTCTCGCGATACTTGTGCCATATCGAGAATCATTGAATTTTACTCGCGACACCTAGCACATATCGTATATCGTGAGGTTTTTTTTTCGTGACACCTGACAGGTATCGGGTATCGTGAGATTTTTTCTTGCGATATCTGTGACATATCGAGTATCATGCAAGTATTTTTGTGTCACGTATTGAGTATCGTGGAAGATTTCCGTGACACTACACACATATCGAGTATCGTGAATCTTTCTTTGCGACATTTGGGGAATATCAAGTATCGTGGAATCCTGAGAGTGATATTTGTCTGGTATTGAGTATCGTGAAGTTCCTTTTGCAATACTTGTGGCATATCGGATATCGTGACTTTTGCAGTGTGTCAAGTATCGTGTGTCGTCTGCTTCCAAGTATTGCGGATACTTACTAAGTGTCGTGTATCGGCTGTTTTGAAGCAATCCTAGAGAGGTCCTGTTTTCCTGTTTTAAGCCCTAGAACCCTGACTGGCATAACTTTCTCATACGAAATCCGTTTGCGGTGATTTTGGGTTTGTTAGAAAGCTTGTGGGGAGTACAATCAAAACTTCCACTGGTTACGTAAAATTAATACATGGATTATTAGATATAGTATTTTGAAGTTTACCCTCAAGTGGACTAGGAAATCAAGGAGTTCCAAAGGATTTTGAGCAATACAAGGGGAAATTTTGGACTTGTAGACAAAGATTATGAACCTGAGATCTGGCAGACACTTAGGCAAGGATAGGCAAAGCATTAGATCATCTAAGGCTAGTGTCAACCATACAGCTAAGTCTTGGGCACAACAACTAAGTGGTTATCCCTACGTGCTAAGTTCTGACACAAGTGACTCAGAAATGTCCTTCAACATGGAAAGACCCACACGTAGCTCAGGTACTTCCTATTTATAGACACGAGAAGGTCCCTATAAGACACAATTGGAATATATCAGGACCAACCAATTAGGTGCTTGCATCTATGAGGATGGCCTGAGACGATCAGTGGTCCAACTCAAAAATCCCGATCAACCCTTTGGACTTGAACACCCAGTGGTCAAGTTTGAAGAGGGTTCATACATTGATAAGGAAGGAACCATGTATGTGGTAACCAACTTATCAGATAGGACGGATGAGTTTGGAAATGTTATTCCTGAGAATGAGATAGGAAACCTAGAGCAAGGGAACCTAGGGGGAGAACCCAAGACTCCTAGAGGTAAGTCAGTCTTGACTAGAGTAATCACTCCAGATTGGATCCCTCAAGACAATAAAAGCATAGAACTATTCTTAAATAGAGAAATAGAGGAGGCCTTTTGTAGATTCAGGCCAAATCAACCTAGCCCAATAGTCACCATTTATGAGTTCAAGGATCCGGAGACACCAGGGAAAGTTGTCTATCTACATCACACATCTGAGAAAATGTTCTTGGTATCTGAGCATGATAGGCATGCATACACTTGGCAGGGTGAATCAATTTTCCCTCTACCAAGATCTTATGTTTCCCAGGGCCTCCAAGGATCCAGATCATCCAAGGCTCATGAAACCCAGAGGGAAAGAACCAGAGAGAGACCTGAGGTAAGCTTTGCAAACACTGTGGGCAGAGACAAATCAGGATATGGAACCGAAAGACCTGAAAGGGAGAGACATAGAGCACATAGGCATCAAAGAGATGAAAATGATTTTCCAGTGCCCAGACCCAGAGAGCATTCAAGAACCCTTAGACCCTCTCAAGTGATCAAGACAATGAAGAACTACTTTGATGGTTCAAGAGATCCTTATGACCATGTGGTCGAGTTCAAACAAGTGTTAAGAGCTGAACAGGTCAAGGACTTGTTCACTCAGTTCGAGGCATTTGGTTTGACTCTTAAGGGTACTACCTTAGCTTGGTTTCAACCCCTAAACAGTTGCAACTATAGAGAGATAGGTCAGCTGCTAGAGGAATTCATTGTAGAGTTCTCCAAGAGTGGCATTAGGCATAACACATCATCCCTGATTCACAGCTTCAAGCAGCCACCGCAGGAAATAGTGCGACTTACAGGAAGACGATTCAGACAGTACTTAGAAAGATGCCTTATTCTAGAGTTACCCACACCAGCCAAACAAGTGGCCTTGTTTTTAGACGGCTTACTAAGCACAAAGTTAAGGTCATATGTGTACTTGAAAGAGCCTAGATCCATAGAAGAGTGTGTGCGGATGTGCATAGACATAGAAGACAACTTGGGTGAGGAGTTAGAATTGTCCAAACTCCATAAGGATTCTGATAGTTCTACTAGTCATACCTCCAAAATCTCCATTGAGATAGATGAGATAGCTGAGCAGGTGGCCAAGAAGCTAGGAGTTCAAAATAGACAAATGCCAAGGGTCATCCCATTAAAGCGATGTTATACATGTGGAGGAGACCACATGGCTAATGTTTGCCCAATGATGACTCAACCCCAAGGGAACCCTAATGCTCTGTATTGCACCATTGAGAGAAAATACACAAATCATATGGCTCAAGATTGTCCATACAATAGGTAGGCTGTTAGACAAAATTATCAGCAACCTTACCAGCTGGGTAGGTATCAGAATCAATACCAGCATCCATATTATAGACCACAACAACAATATCAGGCACCATACAGGCCTCAACCTGTCCTAGGAAACCAACCACTAGCTCCTGCCAACGTGATTCCAATCAAGTATGCCATGGCAGAAGAGAACCTTAATAGAGCGTTGGTGCCACTAACCCCATTGGTCTCAAAAAATGACTCCCATGCTCATAGTTTGGACTACTCCCATGAAGGTAGTCCACATGGTTATTACACAGAGTCACCAGAGCATAGTGAGGCTTATTCCTATCAATCTGAGACACCACTTATGGAGCAAAATTGGGAGCCAGAATATTCCAATTTCATGTATACGAATCCTAACCCCAGGCCCTAATTGAGACAGGTAAGACCAGAAGCCCCTAGAGGACCATGTTTTAGATGTCAGGGTGACCATTTCATTTGTGAATGTCCCCACTCACTCACTCCGAGACAAGGACAAAACATCACAATACAAGGCTTTTGTCCTGAGTGCAGCAAAGAACATCTCCCGAGAGAATGTCCCAGGAACCCCTCTAGTGCACCTAAGGTTACACCCATCAATGTGGTAGGCTTAGTGGCTGATTCAAGTTCAAGTAGTAGTAATGTGGCTCCTGTACAGGCGGTCACTAGAGCACAAGCATTGAAATAGGATAAAACAGCTGAGCAATCAGAGTCAAGTGAATCAGGAGAGCCTAGTAAGAGGAAAACAAGAACTTCGAAGGATACCAGGGAAAGAACCAATCGTAAGTGGAATAAAAACTTATCTGGAATAGAAGAAAGCCTGAAAGACGCCAAAACAAAAATAGAAGACATTGCATCTCAAAGCCCCTCGCATGCCGAAGCTCCATCCACACCACCTCATTCCGCCCCACCACCCATTGTAAATAAACCACAATCAGGGTCTGTTCTAGCAGATCTAACCCCAGAAGGCTTGGACATGATGTTCAAGGCTTACCACGCTCAACTTCAAGAAGGGCTAACAGCTGCAAACTTGGACAAGAGTTACCCTAGAGCAGATTTAGAGATTGAACGGACAAAAATGTGCAGGAAAATGGTAGAAGTAGCTCAATCTATGCTCGAGACTAGTCAAAAGTTCAATCAGACAAACTCTGTCAAACCGGATTTGCATTTCCAGGGCTTACTAAAAAGATTAGAGCAGTTGGTAAACAAGCCGCGGGATTCTTTACCTTCACAGGCTCAACCAATGGTTGAAAGAGGAAGCTTACCACCAACAAAAGCTTATGTTCCTAATTCCATAGATAAGGGAGCACCTCTTTCAATTCGGCAGTACTCTCAAGAGTTCTTGCGGGAGATACAAGAAGAGAAGTGGGACAAGGAGAAGGGTAATCCCCCTCCTATTCCTGAGATTGATGACCTTCATGATCAATTTCCCCAAGTCATTCCATCTATCTATGGAGATCAAATAGAGCAACAAGAAGAGGAGAGATTAGATTTTGAATCTAATTCTTTACAAGAGTTGCCACAATTCACAGGCCCATGGGAATCTGAGTCTCTTCATATCAAAGCTCCCACTATATTGGTAAGAAATGAAGACCTCGGTGGTTCCAAGAAACAGTGATGTCGTGAAGAACACTAAGGTTTAGTGTCATCTCACTGTAGAAGAGCTGCTCAAAGCAAAACCTGAGCTACGGAATCATGTGAAGGATCAGGTTCTAGAACTTGATTCCAATATGCCAAAAGTAGGCTCTAAGCAAAAAGTTCCAGAAATACCTCTTGATAAAATAGGAGACATGAGCGAAGGTGAAGAAGGTAATACGTATCTTCTGATCACCTATCAAGGTTACACAACCAAAGAAATCGTAGATTCAGGTGCTGGTGTTACTATTGCGACCACCTCCTTGTGGAAGCAATGGGGAAAACCCACCTTAAGACCAACTAGGATGAAGCTTCGAATGGCAGACGGTCATTTTGAAAGACCTCTAGGAATGCTTGAAGGGATAACTCTAACCACTTGTGGTGTAAAGTTTGAACATACATTTGCCATATGTGACTTTGAGAAAAATAATGTCTATGAGATGATCCTAGGAAGGCCCTTCCTATGACAATTGCAAATAGTACAAGATTGGGGAACCAACTCTTTGTACTTGCAACACTTAGGGGTCACAACCAAGGTCAATCTGAAGGATTACACCTTCAGAGATGTACCACCCTTATAGTGGAATCCTATCCACAAAGCAAAAGAAGATTCAATCTCTGTGCATTCTGGAAGTTCGCCTGATCCATCCTGGCTGCATGAAGATTTTCATTTGTGGATGTGAAAGGTCGCAGAGGAAGAGGAAAAGCGCCTAAAAGCGAGAGAAGAAGGAACTCCCCCAGGAGATAGACCAGTTAAAGACCCAGCCTACACACCGATGATTTTTCCAGATGAGGAATTTGAGCCTCACGACTGGGCATAAATTTTAGCTACCATGGACATTGCAGTCAATGAAGAACAATGGACACCTCATTGTGATGAGGAGGGTTATGATATTTCCGTGTTCATGTGTGAGCCCTTGTTGGAAGAGTGTGATCCTAGTGAGGTCATAGAAGAAGAAGAGAATGATGATGATCTAGAATCCATTGTGCTGGATACTTACTTTGACTCAGAGGAGCACTATTTAGAAGACTATTGGTAGTAGTCAAGGTACACAAGGACTCACAAGACAAGGAAGTCAAAGAAGGGATTCAGAGCGAAGAGAAAGCACCAGCAGACAAAGTAGTCAACGAAGATCTGGCAAGTAGGCCGTCCAAAATTTTCCATAAAGTAATACTTCCTAAATAGTGAATTTAGTCACTCTACATCATTGTAAATACCATTTCACCTTTTTGTAACTCCATTTTGTGCAAGTCGAGGAGTCCTCGAGCTTGAGGAGTATTAGAAGTAGCATCGTACCAATTTTCATAATTTTTAGACTTTGTTTGAGCCCCCAAATAGGCCTAGAACCTAATTTTTAACTAGGTCGGACACTAGGTCTGGACAGGGCCAAAAGCTAGTCAAAAACTATAAATAGAGCTAGAGAGCTCATTTTTTAGGTTAACTTGTAATAGATTTGAACTTGTATGAGCATTTTGAAAGTAATAAAAAAGAACACCATTGTCTTTCTCTTTGTCTTGCTGTGTGTGCATGTGTGTGTGTATGTGTGTGCATGTTGGTGTGCTTCTCACTCACGCACTTGTGCCTTCACTTGCTCGAGGTCATCATACCATCCTCACGTCTTCCCGGATTGACATTAAAGGAGGTGCTACTCATCATTGAGCTACACCAAATTTTGGCGCCGTTGCCGGGGATCGAGCTTTGAAGACGAGCGTGTGATGGTAAGACGTAGAGTTGAGACATTGGCATTGTAGGTAATTTCTTTACTTTTTCTTATTTTTCTCTTTTTTACTTCATCATCATCATCACCTTCACCATCCTCACCATCTCCATCATCGTGAAAATTTCAGTTTTTGATCATATCACCTTCTCCCCTCCATTTCCCTCATTCCACTTGTGAGAGAGAGCAAGAGAGCAATTTGTGTGCACTCTTTTTGCATGTTTCTTGAGTTTTCTTGCAGGATCCGGCTATCCCACCATCCCCAACAGGCTGCGTAGGTACGGAAAAGCTCGGCCCTGTCTCTGTGTCGCAGACCCCTGTCGATCGCGATCGACAGAAAAATCACTTATTTAGTAAAACAAAGCACACCACAATGACACACAAGATGAGCACACTCTAAATCACCTAAAACAGTAAAAAAATTTCGTGTTTCTCTGTCAATCGCGACCGACACCATCGATCACGATCGACAGCCACGATCGACAACCTTTGTCAATCGTGACCGACAGACCCTGTCAATCGCGATCGACAGACTTGTCGATCGCGACGGACAGCCCCACGACCGACTGACTACCATGTAGGATTCAGTCAATCGCGATTGACACTGTCGATCGCGACCGACTGAAAATTGACGATTGACACCAAAACTCGCGTTGCCACGTGTCCATCACGACGGACACATCCCCGATCGACTTAAATCATGACGAAAATCTCGGAAAAAGTGTCGATCGCGATTGACACCATCGATCGTGATTGACAGGACTCACGACCGACTCTGTCGATCGCGATTGACACTGTCGATCGCGATTGACACTGTCGATCGCGATTGACACTGTCGATCGTGATTGACACTGTCAATTGCGACTGACGTGTCGATCACGACCGACAGGCCCCAACGGACACCTCTGTCAATCACGATTGACAGACCTGTCGATCGCGATTGACAGGCTTTTTCGGCCAAATTTTAGGGGTTTTTGTTCCAAGTTTTTGGGGTAAATTTTAGGCATACTTATCAAGGAATTAGTGATTTGTGAGGTCCCTACACGTGTGTTTTGAGAAAAATCCTATGAACTGTTAACGTGTTTTACCCTGTTTTAACTCCAAAACCCTGAACTGTCATAACTTCCTCATACGAAATCTGTTTGTTGTGACTCTTGTTTTGTTGGAAAGCTCGTGGGGAGTACAACCAAAACTTCCACTGGTTATGGTAAAATTAATATCAGGATCATTAGACATAGTATTTTTAAGTGGACCATATCCAGGGGGAGGAAAACTCAGGGATCTCAAGAATTGTGTTCCATAGAGACATGGTGCAAATTGACATGTGAATTACATGAATGAAAGTGATTTTTTTGTGTCATTTGAATCTAAGTCTTGAGCTAACCTTGGGATTTTTACAGGTCCACTGAGAGCACTAGAAGGCATCCAACGCAAGGGCATTCCGCAAGCTTGAGAACGGGGTTCTTGAGCACCAAAAAGCAAGGGATCTGCAAGTGAGGTTGGAATACTCTCAACTCCCTTGTTCAATTCCTAGCTTAGGCTACACGTGAATAGTGCTAGAAGTAAGTCAGGGCAATAATAGGCACAAGACAAGTCAAAGACTATCTAAGAAATCAAGTTCAAGTCAAGAGATAACCTGTGTGTGACCGATAACTATAAGGGAAAAGAACTTAACATGGTACGAATAACTTAAAGTGCAGAAATTAACTTAAGTATTCCTAACGACGTGATATCTGACAAGACCATAAACACGATAATCAACTAAAAAAACCAAGTGACTTATACAAATTGATCGACAACGAGGCTGTACCTTGGGTAAAAATTGGGATTGCTCAGCTAAGCATATGAACCTTAGATCAGGACGACACTTAGGGAAAGATAGACAGAGTCTTAGGTCTTCAGAGGCTAGTGTCAATCATACTGCTAGGTCTTGGGCCCAGCAGTTGAGCCATCATTCGTACTATCCTAGCTCTGAGACTAGTGAGTCAGAGATGTCTCAAGGTATGGAGAGACCCACAAGAAGTTCAGGTGTGCCATACTTACATAGGGTAGAAGGCCCCTACAAGACGCAGCTGGAATACCTTAGGACCAACCGATTAGGTGCTAGCATCTATGAGGACGACCTAGGAAGGTCCGTGGTCCAAATTAAAAATCCTAACCAATCCATTGGACTAGAACGTCCAGTAGTCAAATTTGAAAATGGAGCATACTTGGACAAAGAAGGAACCATATATGTAGTCACCAGTCACGCAGACAGGACAGATGAATTCGGAAATGTGATCCGAGAAACGGACTTAGGTGACCTAGAGCAAGGGAACATGGGTACAGAACCTAAGACTCCTCGAGGCAAATCAGTTCTCACTAGAATTCTCACACCAAAATGGATCCCCCAAGACAACAAGAGCATAAACCTGCTCTTGAACCGAGAGACCGATGAAGCCTTTTGGAGGTATAAGCCTGTTCAGCCTAATGAGATAGGAACGATCACGATCTATGAATTCAAAGATCCGGATAGCCCATGAAAAGTGACCTATTTAGACAATACTTCAGAGAGGATCTTTGTGGTTTCAGAACATGGTAGACATGCTTACACTTGGAAGGGTGAATTCATTTTTCCCCAACCAAGATCTAATGTGTCCTATGGCCACCCAGGAGCTGGAACATCCCAAGCTCATGGAGCTCCAAGAGACAGGAATAGAGAAAGACCTGAGGTAAGCTTTGCCAACCCAATAGGAAGAGAACGAACGCGAACAGAGATGGATAGAGAAGAAACGGAGAGAACTAGAGTTCCAAGGAACCTAAGAAATGCTGATGATTTTCCTTTGCCAAGGCCCAGGGAACACACCAGAACTTTGAGGCCAACCCAGCTGGTTAAGTCCATGAAGAACTACTTCGATGGCACCGGAGACCCCTACGATCATGTGGCCGAATTTAGGAAAGTCTTGAGAGCCGAACAAGTGGAGGACCTATTCACACAGTACAATGTCTTTGGTCTAACTCTTAGGAAAACCGCTCTTACGTGGTTTCAACCACTAAATGAGAGACACTTCAAGAACATAGACCAACTTCTGGAGGCATTCATTATTGAATTCTCTAAGAGTGGCATAAGGCATAACACTTCCTCACTGATTCATAGCTTCAAGCAAACCCCTCAAGAGATGGTTAGACTTGCAGGAAGAAGGTTTAGGCAATACCTAGAGAGATGTCCTGTTTTGGAGTTACCCACACTAGCCAAACAAGTGGCTTTATTCCTAGATGGACTGCTGAGTACAAAGTTGAGATCATATGTGTACTTGAAAGACCCTAGGACCATAGAGGAGTGTGTACGCATGTGCATTGATATCGAGGATAACCTAGGATAGGAATTAGAGCTTTCCAAAATCTACAAAGATTCAGATAGTTCTACCAGCATCTCTTCCTCGCAATCCACCTCTATTGAGGAACTTGCTGAGAAGGTAGCTCAAAAACTAGGTGTCTCTAGCAAACAAATCCCAAGATTTGCCCTAGTTAAACGATGCTATACTTGTGGAGGTGACCATATGGCGAACGTATGTCCCATTATGGCCCAACCCCAAGTGAATCCTAGTAGCCCGTACTGCACCATAGAATGGAGATACACAAATCACACTGCCCAAGATTGCCCCTACAATAAGCAAGCAGTTAGGCAAATCTACCCTCAACCATATCCACAACAGGGCAGATACCAGAACCAGTACCCACCACAACAGTATGCCAGACCTCAACAAACCTATCAACCACAATATCAGGCCCAACAGAGACCTCAACCAGTGCTAGCACAACAACCCCCAGCTCTAGCCAATGTGATCCCAGTAAAATATGCAGCTGCAGAAGAGAACTTGAATAGAGCCATAGTGCCAGTAACACCATTGCTTTCAGAAAGTGACCCTAGTGATCATAGCTTTGATTCTACACATATTGATAGCCCCCAGGCATATTACATGCAGTCACCTGAGCATAATGAGGCCTATTATTACGAAGAACCGAGTGAACCAAGCTGGGAGCCAGAGTATACCAATGTCATGTACACCAATCCCAACTCGCGGCCCCAACCTAGGCAGGTAAAACCATCATTCCCTAGAGGACCCTGCTACCGATGTCAGGGAGACCACCTCATTCGTGATTGTCTGATGCCTGCCCCCACACAACCCCAATCTGTAACCATTCAAGGCTTTTGTCAAGATTGCGGAAAGGAGCACCTCTTACGAGACTGCCCAAAGAACCCACAGAATGTAGCAAAAATCACTCCCATCAATGTGATTGGGTTAGTTGTAGACTCTTCAGGGAGTGTGACTTCCACTACACCAGTGCAGGTGGTCACTAGAGCTCAAGCCTTGCAGCAGAACCAAAGTTTAGGCCAAGAAAAAAGTGATGAGGTTAGTGAAACTGAGAGCACGTCCAAGAAGAGAACTAGAGCTTGGAGAGATAGCCGAGAAATAATGAAAAGGCAATGGGCCAAGAAGATGAGTGAACTCGAGGAAAGACTAAGAGAAACGAGAGCCAAGATAATTGAACTTACATCTCAACCTCCCTCTCACACTACTCTGCCACCATCATTCCCAGATCCACCCAATCCACCACCTTCTAACCTGCCTCATGCGACCCCACCACCCCCTAGAGTAGGATCAGTTCTAGCAGATCCCACTCTTGAGGACCTAAATATGATGCTCAAAGCATATCAGGCCAGAATCCAAGAAGGGCCAAACGTAACCAATCATGAAAAGTGTTACCCTAGAGCAGAACTAGAGCTTGAACGAACCAAATTTGTGCTAAGATGGTGGAATTGGCTCAAACCATGTTTGAAGCCATTCGCCTCTTTAACATCTCTAGTTCAGCTAAGACGTAGTTGCACTTTGATGGACTGCTAGAAAGATTGGAGAGGCTAATTGCACAATCAGAAAAGGAACCCGCCTCTCAAAGTAAGGACAAGCCAAGTGAAAGGCTAAGCCTTCCCACTCAGGAAGCCTATGTGCCCAACTCCACAGAGCCAGACACATCTTCTTCTATGAATCGGTACTCACCCGAATTCCTACGAGAGATTCAAGAAGAGAAATGGGCTAAAGAAAGTGAAGTCCCTCCTCTCTTTGAACTTGTGGATGATGCACATGATCAATTCCCACAAGATATTCCCTCCATTTATGGAGAGCAGGAGAGTGCACAATCTCAAGAGAGATTAGACTTTGAGTCTAATTCTTTACATGAATTACCCCACTTCACAGGCCCATGGGAAGCTAAGTCTACTTGTATGAGAGCACCCACGGTCATGGTAAGAAACGAAGACTCAGTCATACCTAGGAATACGGAGGTAGTGAAAAACACTAAAGTGCAGTGCAACCTCACTTTAGAAGAGCTAATCAAAGTTAGGCTAGAGTTATGGAAACATGTAGCTAACCAAGTGCCAGAAGTAGCGAAACCCCGTTCCCAGGTAGGTTCTCATAGAACAGTGCCAGAAATTCCTCTAGATAAGATAGGAGATATGAGTGAAGGTGAAGAAGGAAACACTTATCTTCCCATTACCCATCAGGGGTACACAACCAAGGCAATTCTAGACTCAGGTGCAGGAGTTGCTATTGCTACCACTTCCCTATGGAAGCGTTGGGGCAAGCAAGCACTCAGGCCGACGAGAATGAAATTGCAGATGGCCGATGGTCACATAGAAAGACCCTTAGGCTTGTTAGAAGGAATAACTCTCACTACATGTGGTGTAGAGTTTGAGCATACATTTGCTATGTGTGATTTTAGCAAGAACCATGCCTATGAGATGATTTTGGAAAGACCATTTATGCGACAGTTGCGAGTGGTATAGGATTGGGGAACCAACTCATTGTACTTGCAACACTTAGGTGTTACGACCAAAGTCAATCTCAAGGATTACTCTCATAGAGATGTCCCTCCTATCCAATGGAATCCCATCCATAGAGCCAAAGATGATACTGAGTCTGTGCATTCCATAGGATCAGGATCCTCATGGATGCACGAAGACACACACTTATGGATGTGCAAAGTGGCAGTAGAAGAGGAGAAGAGAGAAAAATCCAGAGAGGTAGGTGCGAAAGAGATACATAGATCAATTCAAGACCCAGCCTATGCACTTGTAGTATTCCCTGATGAAGAATTTGAACCTCACGACTGGGCAGAAATTTTAGAAACAATGGATGTAGCCATCAATGAAGAACAATGGACACCCCACTGTGATGAGGATGGCTATGACATTTCAGTCTTTTCCATAGAGCCAATCATGGGAGATGCAATTTTAGAAGAATGCGAACCTAGCCCTGATGCATTTGAGGATGCAAGTGACTCCGATCTAGAGTCAATCATTATGGACCCACCTTTTGCATCAGATGAAGAATACTTCTATGAAGTAGAATTTCAACCCCAGAGACACGGAGAGCTTACAAATGATGTAAGATTAGCCACACAAGTGACCCCTAAGGATGAAGGAAAGAAAAGAAAGAAGAGAGAAGTCACACCAGAAGAGGAAGAATCTTTGTTTGAGGTCCCTGAAAACTTTAAAAAGTATGAGATAGACAATAGAAGAGTCATGGTAAGGATGCCAAAACGTGAGGCTCAATCAGGAGAGGCCTATGATAACAAAGAAACCACCAAGAAAATAGTTGTAGCCATGGAAGAAGGAGAAGAGAGATGCACTTACATAGGGCATGACCTAACAGAGGAAGAAGAGCATGAGTTAATAGCTTTGCTAAGAGAATACAGAGATGTATTTGCTTGGAGTTACAAGGACTTGAAGGGTGTTGACCCAGACATATACTCACACACAATTCCCATGACCTCAGACGTGAAACCCTCTAAACAGAAGCCATATACATATAACGATAATTATGCTGCTAAGATCAAAGAGGAGATAGATAGACTGGTAGAAGCTGGATTTATTTATGAAATTGACCACACTGAGTGGGTATCCCCCATTGTAGTGGTGCCCAAGAAGAATGGAAAGCTACGTGTGTGCATTAACTTGAAGAAGGTTAATGCAGCCACAATTCGAGATAACTATCCACTTCCAATTACCAAGCATCTATTAGAAAGAGTAGCAGGCAAGGATGTGTACAACTTCCTTGATGGATTTTCTGGCTACAATTAGGTAGCCATTGCTCTCGAGGACCAGCATAAGACTGCTTTTGCCACAGAATGGGGCATATTTGCCTTTAGGGGAATGCCATTTGGGCTTACCAATGCCCTTGCAACCTTCCAAAGATTGATGTGCCATGTATTTAAAGAATTCTTGAGGAAGAACTTAGAGGTCTAGGTGGATGATCTTTGTGCTCATTCCAACATCAGACAAACCCATATCCCTGAACTCAGACAAATCTTTGACAAATGTCAAGAGTATCAAGTCTGCCTGAACCCAAAAAAGTGTGTTTTCATGGTCAGGCAAGGCAAGATTCTAGGACACATAGTGTCAAAGAATGGCATATCCACTGATGAAGAGAAAGTAAGAGCCATAGCAGAGTTACCTAGGCCAAAGAATGTCAAGGAAGTACAAGCTTTCATGGGGCATTGTGGCTATTACCGACGCTTTATACACATGTACGCCATCATTGCCAAGCCACTGTACGGCCTTTTGACCAACTTTGAATGGACTAATGAATGTGAGGACTCTTTCAATGAGCTCAAAAGGAGATTGTGTTCAACACCAATCTTGACCACACCAGATTGGAATAAGCCCTTCCATGTTCATGTGGATGCATCCAATTATGCTATTGGATGTGTGCTTGCACAGCCTACGGGCGAAGGTAATATGGATCTTCCAATTGCCTATGCTAGTAGACAGTTGAATGTAGTTGAACGAAATTATACCACCACTGAACGAGAGGGATTAGGCATGGTATATGCAGTTAAAAATTTTAGACACTATTTCCTTGCAAATAAGTTTAAATTTTTTTATCGATCATCAGGCATTATTGTACTTGGTAAACAAACCATGCAATACAGGCCGATTAGTAAGATGGTTTCTCTTGCTAATGGAATACGACTTTGAGGTTGTGGTGAGAAAAGGCAAGACTCACTTGAGAGCAGACCATCTCTCTAGGCTCACATCTGGAGAAGCCCCACAAGGAGTATCAGATGACCTTCCTGATGCTTACTTGTTTAATTTGGAAGTTGTACCTCAGTGGGCTAAGCCATTAGTGCCAGTATTGACATACGGGCCTAACCACCCAGTCATAAACACTCAAGATAGGGAGGTAGTAAAAGCCCAGAAGTACCATATCATGGCAGGAAGCATGTACAAACAGAGAGATCAAGGGATATTGGCTTGTTTGCCACTAGTGCTATTAAACTTTCGCACTGTCAAGAGTTGAATTTAAGTGTCAATCCTATAGAAGCCTATCTCATAGGATTGGGAGGTGTGGAAACCCCTTGCATGGGCGAGGTGGAACTTCTCCTCTACATTCAAGATTCTTTAATGACAGTTAAAGTACTAGTGTGTCAAGATGAGGATCTCACTGAGCCTCTTGTCTTGGGTCAAGACTAGATCTATGATCATGCAGTCAACCTAAACCTAAGAAGTGGACTTCTTCAGGTATGGGTAAATCAGAATCGTATTACAATTGAGCTAGAAAATGAAGCACTCAAGGAACTAGGAAAGGCACAAACTCCTGGTCCTTCCAGGAGTACACATGAAGATGACCATGCTATTCTTGTCCAAAACTATGTGATGCAGAGGGATGATTATCGCAACACAGAAGTCAAGGATGCAATGGAACTCCTTTCTTTTCCAAAGGCCATCGGGATGCAGCAACCAAAGACAGATAAAAGGAAGAAGAAGCAGACGACTTATGCTCAAGGCACAAAGAAAATACGACGCACGGTGTCTCAACCACCAAAACAAGTGTGGGTACGGAAAAGCGAGCATCCTATTGCGGTCAAGCCACAACAACCGGCTCAACTTCCTATTAGTGATCAACGACACGGCACTAATAAGAAGTCCTCCAAAAATCCTTCTGTGAAAGTGAAGCCTATTTGGGTACCCAAGAAGTCGATGAAGGCTAGCCCACAATCAAGACAAATTTGGGTGCCTAAGGCTTGCTTGCGAGCTCAAATAGCTACACCGAGACCACACCCTGTACAACATGGTTCACTCACTCACACAGCCGATACCCACTTGTATTCAACACGCACGAACACACATTGGCCCATGAGCACGAGCAGAATCACTTCTAAATGTTGGTGCATTTTACCCAAGCCTACATGCTTGATATAATTGATATCATCCTCATTTGTAAGTCACATGAGTAGTCATGTGAACACCTCTTGCAAAAGAGTTCATTTTATCTCTTGTAAATGGAAAAAGAAAAAAGGAAAAGAATGGCTTACCTCATGCATGATGTAAAAGCAAATTCGTGGCTCTAACTACCAAAACCACGAAATTTAGAGCTGAGGGAATCTCTCTTAACTTTGGGGATCACTTTTAGGTGGAGCCATTTGAATTCGAATAAAAAACTCCCTCCAAGAATAGCTATAAAAAGAGCAAGAAGGAAGAGGCGATTAGCAAGCCTTGTACGTGACCACTTCATGTCATTTTGTAGAGATTGAAGAGCTTACTCCATAGCTCTATCATTCTACTCCCATTGTGCAAAGATTCATTGCCAATGTGGTTGTAATCATATATGAATTTATACATTTATCATCTACTTCTCTGTTTTGTTCTCTGCTATACTCACTCAGAGCAGTACCTTCAGAAGGCCATATCTCGAGTTCTACTGATCTTTTTTCAGTGATTTAGCATGCGTTGGATAGCTCTTACTGTCGAGTTTCTGAATATCAATTTTCAAGGTCATTGGATTTATAGTGTTGGAGATATCTGCATTTTACTGCTCACTGGTCTATTTCTGTAGAGCCCCGAGAATGGTGGGCATGTTCCAGAAATTGATAAATCTTGTTCTCAGTGCTCAGTCCATCATTTGAAGTGTTTTAACTTGGATTGGGAAGCTTGCTAAGCCCAAAAGGAATTTTTCTAATTCCTTCCAGGTTGAGAGCACTCTTCATTTTTTCCAGCAGGTGTATGTCCAAAAATAGCAAGTTTTGGGAGCTAGTCATTTCGCAATTAGTCTGTCTTGACTTAAACTTTTGGGATACATGTTCCAAAGTACTTGGCTGATATTTTGGTGGATTTAGGAAGCTTAAAGGGTCTACTAATCAACTCTGAAGTCTCAGTTGGCTGGTGTGAAGCTGGTTGTAGCAGCACCTACTCATCTTTGGATTGCATCCACCATCTCTCTTCACAGTGGTATCAGAGCATAGTCAAGCAACATGGGAGATGGATTTCCATCAACAATTGACAAATTGGATCGAAACAACTACCCGGCATGGTCTCTAAGAATGGAAGCTTACCTTCAAGGGAGGAATCTATATGGATTCATATCCGGAGATGAAGCAATGCCAACCATGAGGAACAAAGGGCAACCATCACATGAAGAAGTGGAAGGACTTTCGAATTGGTGTTCAAAGGATGCACTTGCAAGGTCCTATATTCTAAACTCAATCTCTGATTTTCTTTTACCTCATGTCAAGGGATGCAAGACATCAAGAGAAACCTGGAATGCACTTGCTTCGTTCTTCTCTTCCAACACTCGAGCAAGGAAGAACCAATTGTGGATGGAGTTCACAACAATGAAGAAAAGCCCGAAGCGAAATGTGACTGATTATGTCACAAAGATGAAGGAGATTTCCGACCAACTTGGAAGCATTGGAGAGGTAATTGAAGAGGAGCAAATCATAAGACAAATCATGAATGGAATCAAAGCATATGACAAGTGGGAGTCATTCACAACAGCCATGGATTTATACATGGATATGCATGTACCCGACCTCAACACACTCATGGGCCAACTCTTCACTCATGAAGCAAAGATTAGCAAAGGTGGTGAGTCCTCAAGAGGTAATCAAACTTTTGCCTTATATTCTGATAAAGCTAAGGTCAAGGACAAGTCAAAGAATAGGAAGAATGAAGATGAAGGAAGCTCTTTCCAAGCAAACTTTGCAGGTAGAGGAAGAGCTAAAGGAAGAGGCAGAGGTGGAAAGCAAGGCAGGGGGAGATTCCAATCATCTCAACCTTGCAACATATGTGGCTTATCTAACCATACTACTGAACAATGTTTCAGGAATCCAAGGAACTCAAGAGGAAGAGGATTCAATAGAGGTGGCTATGGATCAAATAGAGGTAGATACAATGGAGGCTACAACAACAACAACTACTACAACAACAATTACAACAACAACAACAATTATCAAAGTGGCCATACAGGAAGAAGAGATTACAATAACTATGCAGAGGACCAAAGTCAAGAAGATTCATTATTGATTATGAATCTATCAGCGAAGAAGGGTAAGGATGATGATCACATATTTTACATTGATTCGGGATGCTCGAACCATGTAGCAGGAAATGTGGCTTTACTTTCTGATTTGGAAGATCCTCATAACAAGCATGAAGTGCAGACAGGAGATGACACAAAGCACTCAGTGGAGAAGATAGGTAATGTGAAGACATCAGATGGGAATATGAACCTCTTAAGCAAAGTCTTGTATGTCCCTACAATTACCAAAAATTTAATAAGTGTTGGACAGATTGTTGAAAAAGGATTGCAGGTTAGATTCAACCGATTTGGAGCATATGTTGAAGACCCAAGGCAAGGCTTTCAAAGGATTGCCAAAGGAGAAAAGACAGGAAGGCTTTTCACTTTTGAAGTGGAAGATACAAAGAACATAGCTTTGTTTAGCTATGGATCTCACACTCTAACAGAGTTGGAGATATGGCACAAAAGGCTTGCTCACATTGGTGAGAGGACACTCAAACAAATTTGCAGGGACCAAAGTGTACTTGGTTTGCCTAATATCACAAGGCAACACATGATTTATAAGTGTGAAGCTTGTCAACTCGGCAAGGCTCATAGACAACCTTTCAATAAGAAAGGATATATGTATCAAAATCCTTTGGATCTAGTGCACACGGATGTGTGGGGTCCAAGTAAGGAGCCATCTATATCAGGCTCAAGATATTATGTGTCTTTCATAGATGATTGTAGCAGGTGGACCATTCTGTTTTTCATGAAGCACAAGGATGAAGTGTTTAATTGCTTTAAGAAGTATATTGCTCTTGTTGAAAACCAAACAGGTAGGACTTTGAAACGACTCAGATCAGATGGTGGAGGAGAATACTTCTCTTCTAAATTTGATGCCTTCTTGCATGAAAGAGGCATTAAAAGGGAAGTCACTACAAGGTATACACCCGAACTCAATGGTGTAGCAGAGAGGAGGAACAGAGCTATTGTCGAAGCTGCAAGGTCCATGCTCAACGAAAAGGGATTGCCGAACTACCTATGGGCAGAGGCTGTGTCGACAGCCACATATCTCATAAATAGACTTCCATCTAAGTCACTAGATGGAACCACTCCATATGAAGTGTGGAATGGAAGAAGACCTAGTCTAGAGCATTGCAAAATCTTTGGATGCTTAGCCTATGCTCACATTCCTTCTCAAGTAAGAGGGAAATTGGATCCCAAGGCAGAGAAGTGTGTATTTATTGGTTATGACCAAAACCAAAAAGGATATAGATTGTACAATCCAACCAATAAAGGATTTTCTGTGAGTAGAGATGTAATTTTTGATGAAAACAAATCATGGTTTGATGATGACAGGAAAGTGAAGCTGCCATATGACTTGGATGAAGATTTTCCATCACTTCAACCAAAGGAGCCAAAGCAGATTGAAGAAAGTGATTCGGAGATTGACCTAGAAGACTTGGAAAGACTAAAGCTATGGAAGAAAAAAGGAAAAGCAAAGATGCAGGATGCTACATATGGACCCGAGAGCTCACATCAACCACTTAGAAGGTCTTCAAGGGAGAAGAAGAAACCAGAGAGGTTTGGTTATGATACTTCTTTGGTCACCAAGCACTCAATCTACATTGCAAAGGATTCAACCAATGAAGAACCTACCACATTTGAAGAAGCACAAAGCAAGAAAGCTTGGAGAGATGCAATGGATGAAGAAATGGAAGCCTTGAAGGAGAATGACACTTGGGAGCTTGTACCTAATAAGCCATCTATGAAGATAATCGGATCTCGATGGATATACAAAATCAATAGGAATCGAGATGGAAGTATAAATAGACACAAAGCAAGGTTAGTTGCTAAAGGGTTTGCTCAAACCCATGGTATTGATTATGAGGAGACTTTCTATCCTGTTGCAAAAATGCCTAATTAGGGTTCTCATTAGTCTTGCTGCATCTAGAAATTGGAATCTTTATCAACTTGATGTAAAGAATGCTTTCTTGAATGGATGGATTTCTGAGTAAGTGTATATGGCACAACCTCCTGGATATGAGGATGCACATCATCCTAACTATGTATGCAAACTAAAGAAAGCTTTGTATGGATTGAAGCAAGCTCCAAGAGCTTGGAATTTCAGATTGGTGACTTATTTGCAGGACCAAGGATTCAAAGCTAGCAAGGCGGATACCTCTTTGTTCATAAAGAGGAATGGATATGAAGTGATCTATTTATGTGTGTATGTTGATGATATTATTATCACAGGCAATGATCTTGAAGGAATCAAACAGGTAAAGAGTCAAATGAAGGAGGAGTTCAAAATAAGTGACCTCGGACCACTCACTTATTTTCTTGGATTGGAGTTGATCTACACAGATTCAGGTATATACATCACACAAAGGAAGTATGTCCATGACATGCTCGTCAAGATCAAGATGGAAAATACCAAGTGTGCAGGTACACCTATGGAGCAAAATCATAAGCTTAGTGCTTATGAAGGAGAGCCAATTGAAGACATCACAAGCTATCAAAGCTTGGTTGGAAGTTTGAACTATGCAACACTCACAAGGGTGGATATATGCTATAGTGTTAGCATATTGAGTCAGTTTATGCATAAGCCGAGAAGACCACATATGGAAGCGGCCAAGCGAGTCCTCAAGTACCTAAAGGGGACCATGAATGAAGGTTTGTTTTATTCATTTACTTCAGATATTGAGCTAAAGGTCTACTCAGATGCAGATTGGGCCGGATCTAAAGATGATAGAAGAAGCACATCAGGGTATATATCATTTGCAGGTTCAAAAATCAATTCTTCGTCATCGAAGAAGAAACCAACCGTGGCATTATCTTCTACTGAAGCAGAATATAGAGGTTTGGCTAATGCAACTCAAGAAATCATGTGGTTAAAGTCTTTGTACACAGATCTTGGACTTCATTCTTCAACACCTCATATTTTTTGTGACAACACAAGCTCACTACATCTAGCAGCTAATCCGGTATACCATGCTAGAACCAAGCATATTGAAGTCCACTACCATTACGTAAGGGAGAAGCTAATGAGCAAGGATATTCAACTATCCTATGTCTCTATAGATATGCAATGTGCAGACCTGTTGACTAAAGCTCTTGATGGTACAAAGTTAAGTAGATTCAAGTTGATGATTGGCTTGCAGGAAATCAAGGACAATTGAAGACTTATTTGGAGGTCAAGCATGTTAGGCTTGAGGGGGAGCTGTTGGTGCATTTCACCCAAGCCTACATGCTTGATATATTTGATATCGTCCTCATTTGTAAGTCACATGAGTAGTCATGTGAACACCTCTTGTAAAAGAGTTCATTTTATCTCTTGTAAATGGAAAAAGAAAAAAGGAAAAGAATGGCTTACCTCATGCATGATGTAAAAGCAAATTCGTGGCTCTAACTACCAAAACCATGAAATTTAGAGCTGAGGGAATCTCTCCTAACTTTGGGGATCACTTTTAGGTGGAGCCATTCGAATTCGAATTCAAAACTCCCTCCAAGAATAGCTATAAAAAGAGCAAGAAGGAAGAGGCGATTAGCAAGCCTTGTACGTGACCACTTCATGTCATTTTGTAGAGATTGAAGAGCTTACTCCATAGCTCTATCATTCTACTCCCATTGTGCAAAGATTCATTGCCAATGTGGTTGTAATCATATATGAATTTATACATTTATCATCTACTTCTCTGTTTTGTTCTCTGCTATACTCACTTAGAGCAGTACCTTCAGAAGGCCATATCTCGAGTTCTACTGACCCTTTTTCAGTGATTTAATGTGCGTTGGATAGCTCTTACTGTCTAGTTTCTGCATATCAATTTTCAAGGTCATTGAATTAATAGTTTTGGAGATATCTGCATTTTACTGCTCACTAGTCTATTTCTGTAGAGCCCCGAGAATGGTGGGCATGTTCCAGAAATTGATAAATCTTGTTCTCAGTGCTCAGTCCATCATTTGAAGTGTTTTAACTTGGATTGGGAAGCTTGCTAAGTCTATTTGCTATGCCCAAAAGGAATTTTTCTAATTCCTTCCAAGTTGAGAGCACTCTTCATTTTTTCTAGCAGGTGTATATCCAAAAATAGCAAGTTTTGGGAGCTAGTCATTTCGCAACTAGTCTGTCTTGACTTAAACTTTTGGGATACATGTTCCAAAGTACTTGGCTGATATTTTGGTGGATTTAGGAAGCTTAAAGGGTCTACTAATCAACCCTGAAGTCTTAGTTGGCTGGTGTGAAGTTGGTTGTAGCAGCACCTACTCATCTTTGGATTGCATCCACCATCTCTCTTCACACTAAATGGGTCCCTAAAGAGCCTCATCTCCAAGCGGACACTTTTATAAAGCCCTCCAGAGTCTCCACAAAATCAAGACCAACAGCCAATCAGTTTGTTTGGCAGCCCAAAGCGTGTAACAAACCCCCCGACCCCATTTGTAAATTCATTCCCACTGACTAACTGCATCACCCTTACACTGCACTTTTGCATTTAGCTCACAAGACTAACCATCCACTAATGGCACACTGGATCACCTAGCATGTATTGAACTACTGACCTCTCACTAACCTCATGTTAATGATGTAACGGGGACAAAAATTTTTCTATCATGTCCATTACAATGTTAACACATGTTTCTATATTCTCACAGAGTCAGCAGGCAAGAAGTAACATGGCAGATACAGCAGGACCTAGTTCCCAGGCAGGCACCAGCCCTCAAATCATGGACATTGAAAGTCTTCCCATTGAGGAGGAATTGAAGGAGCGCCCAGTGGCATTGAGAGCATTACATGCCATACCGATTCAGAATCCTCCACAGGGGCACACAATGCCAGTCAGCAAAAACTCACATTGGTTCAGTGAGGTGGCAGGACCTCTGGGAGAAGGAACTTACCTGTGGGAGGCAGAGATAGAGTTCAATGGGAGCTGGAGCAGGTATCACTTCTTCACCAGGGAATTTGAGAGACTTCAAAATAATGAAGGGTTGAAACCGATATGGAAGAAGGCAGGCTTATATGATTACTTCAAAGCCCAGTTACCGAAGCCCGAATTTCTAAGATGCTCATATCTGATTAGCACCCTCACTCCTAGTAAAGAGAAAAAGGGGTATAGCACCTTTGTCTTACCATCTCTCACAAGAGGTAATGAGCTGAAGCGCTTCAAGTTGACGAACAATTTGGTAAGAGAAACTCTCGACATGAAAGGCATGCATATCCCCACTGAGAAAGAGACTATGGTCCCCGACAATATGAAGAACCGGAATCTGACGAAACTAAAGGACATGGTGGCAATGACGCCGACTATTGCCATTCACCTTCGAATGTGCATGCAGCATTTCGCGTTCCCGGCTCAAGAGAGATTCACTATGCCACCCAAGAAGATATGGTTTAGTTTATACTTAGCAGATGCTTTCAATTTGACAATCAACATGCCACATTGGATTATTGACCAGATACACTTAGCGCATCAACGGTGGTATAAGAAGCAAAAGTCAGTGCTTCATGGATGTTGTGCTCTCACAAGGATTGTTTACCGATGCTTAGCTTATGACGTGCCAATTCAACGGGCACTTGTTTGGACCAGGGTGCAAGAATTTCAACGCAGACTATCAACTGCAGGGCCTCCATCCAAGAAAATGAGAGGAGCAGTTCAGATGCCTTGTGCCCAGGCCCGAGGTGCTACGCTGATACCAGAAACCACTCCACGGCTTCCAAGGCGCGTGCAGCCATTCACTATCAGGTTGTCGAGGCATAGTGCGAAAGGACCGAATCTAGTATTTCCACCTATACCCACCGACTTAGAGTTCCCTCATGGATTTACATTGGAAGATCTAACTGATGAGGAGGTGGCCAGGATAATTAATGCTACGAATTTAGAAGTGGAAGTAGAGCAGGCAAGTGGGCAACAAACAGTCACCGACCAACCCCATCCAGTCCAACCAAAAGTAGTCGAAGTCGATCAAGATGAAGAAGAGACGGCAGAAGAAGAGCAAGAGGATGAACAAGGATTGTCCGACAAAGAAGAGCAGGAATATGAGCAAGAAGTGGTACAGGAACTTGAAGGAGCCCCTGCTTATACAAAGCAATTAAAGAGACTGTATGATACCATCAATCGAGTTCAAGAACAACACAAATTATCCTTGGCAGCAGGAAAGGCCCTGATGAATCAGATCCTGGAAGACGAAGGCGTAGATGAGCAATACAGGGCAACCCTTGATATGATTGCTGATGCATTGGGGGTACCTGAAACGGTGCATACCGCCCTTGCACACTCGCGAAGATCAGAGCGAAGATACGGCAGACGCCCCTCTCAATCAGGAAAACAAATGAATGTATTAGTATCAGAACCACAGGGCACCACATCCACAACCACGGGCACAGCTCATACCATTCATGAAACTGAGGAAGCCCATACATCCAGTGCACCCCCGTCACCCCCCTTACCCCCTCTTCCTCCAACTCCACCACCTTCACCTCCCACTACCAGTGAAACCACTATTGTCACCGCCTCAGGGTCCACTTCCCATACCGAAGCACAAACCGTCAGTCAACCTGCACAACCTAGCACCACCTCTCTTGTATACACTACCACTGACACTGTAATTCTAACTGTAGCGATGGAAAACCCTGTTCCCTCGATCACACTTCTTGGCAGTTCATATTCACAACTACACACACCACTTTACACCTTCACCACCATCACCGCACCCACAATTCCCATGTTCACAATCACTCCCACGATTGCATCCACTTTTGATTTCATGGACATATCACCCACCTCCGCACCTCTCCCTCCTCCCATATGTCCACAATCTCCCATTCCCCCACCACCAACTTCACCCTTTTCAAGCACAGCATACACGCTCCCACTCCCTTTTCCCTTCCCTTCTGCATTCAACACCTTTTCCGCATCCACTCCCATTAATAATGTATTTAATAATATGTACCAGTGTATGTCTCAACTACAACAGCATTACCAGCACCTAGACGCACAGCATACGAGCCTCTTCAGAGACCATGAAATGCTCCAAGCAAAATTCATTGATTTAGAGAAGGAGAAGCGGCTACTACAACAGCAGTATACTACATTGCAAGCACAACATGATCAATTAGTTTCCAATCCACCCCAGTCATATACTGAAGAAAAACAACAACTCAATGACATGTTACATGCCCAGATAATGGACAATCTCAAGCTTCAACGCAACCTCGCCTTATTACGGAAGCACATGTCCGCAGCACTTGAAGAAAACAAACGACTACAGAAACAGAACGAGGAAAACCTGGAAGCAGCAATGGAGGGTTCACCGCAGGAAATCGACCAAGAGAAATTCAAGACTATCCCATTAGAAAATATGCAAATCGTCTTGGAAACCCATGTCGACCTCCTGGAAGCCCACACAGCATTAGAAAGAGAAAGAGATGACCTACTAAAGCAACTGGCAACTCAGTAGGAGTCACCAAGCAAAGTCACAACCGCAGCCGACACATCTAAAGAAGTCGTAGAACTCATAACAAAACTAGAAGAACTACGAAATAAAGTTCTGCAATACGAGCGTCAACCCTCTCCCCTGGTGGAACCAGAACCTGAAGACTTAGTGCCAATTGAAGTGGAAGAGACTTTTGAAGACCCATATGTTCCCATGCCAGCACCCGGAGGTAAGCAAACAGAAGAAGGAATGGACATGATTGAGATCGAAGCCCCTGAATGGATGCAGAGGTTAGAAAACGTTGCTGCAACCCATGATGAGAGAGTCGCAGTGCAGATAGCGTCTATGTCTTGATTGGAAGATGTGGTCATTAAATCAGATTACTTCAGAAACCTCTCCCATCATCGGTGGATTGGCACATCCGATGATTTGTATGTTCCATTTTGTGTCTTAATGGTAGATTATAATGCTGAAATCAAGCAGCGCACAACGAAGGAACCAACCTCGGCGACACAGTTTGCACCAGAAGACATCCCTGCCAGTGCCACGCATGGGAATATCTTTCAACCTACCTGGAGGATCCGCCTGCTTGAAACCTACCTTGAGATGGTACGCATGTGGAATAACATGCCTTTATATATCAAGTATAATCCCTACTACTGCCCTGTCTTTCGAAGAAGGTCTTGGACGGAGTACACAAAAACAGTGCTGACAGTCAAAGGATGTGAAAAATGGCTCAATTATGTCTACTTAGCCCCACCTAAAGGCCAACCCACAGTAGCATACATGATTTCGACGATTCGGCATTGGGGAGTCAGGTTCAAGAATGTCCCAGATGTCATGGCATAGATGTGCCTCAAAATTTTTGAGCTCATGTTGGTTACATTCAGGACATTTAAGAATATCAAAGAACCTCATCTTTCGGCTCTTGGATTTAATGAAGGGAATCAGGACCTTGTCTACGATATGAGCACCACACCATCCATTAACATCGTATATGCGTGGCATGCTCGTATAAAGTATCTACCTGCCTGCTTCAAACAGACGTTTGAAGAAATGTTCATCACAGGGTTCTGGGAATATCATTCAGAGATATTCATTCCCATACCATCTCATCTATTACAGTTATTTGCGGTGGAACAAGCTCTACATTCAGAAAAGCTACTTATGCCACATCCAGAAGTTCCAGGGCCAGTATACTGGGATGCCCTACTCACTGATTTGGCCAAAGGGTTGAGAATAGCAGAACATCATTTAGTCGAAGACGTTGTGGAGTACTACATCCAACGACCCACTCAACAAGGGTCTATCAGAGACGACAGACACGAGAGGGGGGGGTGTTGGTAGTAGTCAAGGTACACAAGGACTCACAAGACAAGGAAGTCAAAGAAGGGATTCAAAGCGAAGAGAAAGCACCAGCAAACAAAGTAGTCAACGAAGATCTGGCAAGTAGGCCGTCCAAAATTTTCCATAAAGTAATACTTCCTAAATAGTGAATTTAGTCACTCTACATCATTGTAAATACCATTTCACCTTTTTGTAACTCCATTTTGTGCAAGCAAAGGAGTCTCGAGCTTGAGGAGTATTAGAAGTAGCATCGTACCAATTTTCATAATTTTTAGACTTCGTTTCAGCCCCCAAATAGGCCCTAGGACCTAATTTTTAACTAGGCCGGACACTAGGTCTGGACAGGGCCAAAAGCTAGTAAAAAACTATAAATAGAGCTAGAGAGCTCATTTTTGAGGTTAACTTGTAATAGATTTGAACTTGTATGAGCATTTTGAAAGTAATAAAAAAGAACACCATTGTCTTTCTCTTTGTCTTGCTGTATGTGCGCGTGTGTGTGCATGTTGGTGTGCTTCTCACTCACACACTTGTGCCTTCACTTGCTCGAGGTCATCATACCATCCTCACGTCTTCCCGGATTGACATTAAAGGAGGTGCTACTCATCATTGAGCTACAAAGACATAGGAGTGTTGACCCAAAAAGAAGAAGAACCTCTCGCCAATATTAAAACTGTAAATTCAAAGGATGGAAGTGAAGGAGGTCAAAAGAAAAAGAAAAGAAAAGCAGTGAAACAAGAAGAGGAGGAATCATTGTTCGAAGTACCAGAAAATTTCAAGAAATATGAAGTGGAAGACCGAAAAATTTTGGTACGAATGCCTAAGAGAGAGGCCATCATAGTAGAAGCATATGATAACAAAGAAAAGACCAAGAAGATTGTAGTGACCATTGAAGAGAATGAAGAGAGATGTATGTACATAGGAGATGACCTAAGTGCAAAAGAAGAAGCAGAGCTTGTAGCTCTATTAAGGGAATATAGGGACGTGTTTGCATGGCACTATAGAGATTTGAAGGCAGTAGACCCAAAAATTTGCTCTCATACGATCCCCATGACCGCTGAGGCCAAACCCACCAAACAAAAAACCTACACATATAATGACACTTATGCAACTAAAATAAAAGAAGAGACTGACAGGTTGATTGAAGCTGGATTTATCTATGAGATTGAGCATACTGAATGGGTGTCCCCCATTGTAGTGGTGCCCAAGAAGAATGGAAAGTTGCGAGTGTGTATTAACCTTAAAAAAGTTAATGTTGCTATGATCAGAGATAGTTATCCACTCCCAATCACAGAACATTTATTGGAGCGTGTTGCAGACAAGGAAGTTTATAGCTTCCTTGATGGATTTTCAGGTTACAACCAAGTAGCCATCACCCCGGAAGATCAACACAAAACAGCTTTTGCCACAGAGTGGGGAATCTTTGCATTTTGTGTGATGCCATTTGGTCTCACCAATGCACCTGCAACATTCCAAAGGCTCATGTGTCATGTCTTCAAAGAGTTCTTGCGAAAGAGCTTAGAAGTATATGTGGATGATTTATGCACTCATTCCCAACAAAGAAGATACCACATCCCTGAGCTCAGATAGATCTTCAACAAGTGTAGAGAATATCGAGTGTGTCTTAACCCAGAGAAGTGTGTGTTCATGGTACGACAAGGTAAGATCTTAGGTCATATTATTTCTAAAAATGGAATATCAACAGATGAGGACAAGGTAAGAGCCATAGCAGAGTTGCCAAGGCCAAGGAACGTTAAAGATTTTATGGGCCATTGTGGATATTACCGCAGGTTTATCCACATGTATGCCATCATTGCTAAACCTCTTTATGGACTGTTGACAAATTTTGAGTGGAATGATGAATGTGAAAAATCCTTCAATGAGCTAAAAAGATGTTTGTGCTCAGCACCAATACTGACCACCCCTGATTGGAATAAACCATTTCATGTCCATGTAGATGCATCCAACCATGCAATAGGATGTGTGCTAGCACAACCCACAGGTGAAGGAAATTTAGATTTGCGTATAACATATGCTAGCAGGCAATTGAACGTTGCTGAACGCAACTATACCACAACTGAAAGAGAAGGCTTAGGCATGGTATATGCTTTGAAGAAGTTTAGACACTATCTATTGGCCAACAAGTTCAAGTTTTTCACTGATCATCAAGCTTTATTATATTTGGTCAATAAACCTTGCAATACAGGACACGATGGTTTCTCTTACTAATGGAATATGACTTTGAAGTGGTTGTTAGGAAAGGTAGAACCCACCTCAGGGTAGATCATCTTTCTCGCATCACTTCAGGTGAGTCACCGCAAGGAGAGTCTGATGAGCTACCTGACGCTTAACTGTTCAATTTAGAAGAAGTAGTGAGATCACAAAAATATCAAATATCTTGTTTGTACATATCAAAAAAAAATATGTACAAACAAGATACGGAGGGGGTGTTAGCTTGTTGTGTCGAGGACAACGAACATAGTAGTTGGTTGCAACAAGCCCATGAAGGATTGCTAGGACATCACTATTCTAAACAACAAACATTACAGAATCTAAAATGTTTAGGAGTGCATTGGCCTAGCATGGACAAAGAAATACATGAGTGGATAAATTGTCCAGTGTGCCAGGAGAGACCCCCAATGGAGCATGCTACACTTTATCAAGTGTCATTAATTCCAGATTGGAGTGCTCCATTGGTAGAATTTATGAGATCGGGAACACTACCCAGTGAGGCTAGTCTTGCAAGAAGACGAAGCATGGAGCAAGAGGCTCAAGACTACGCCCTAATAGGAGACAACCTATATCAGAGAGGCAAAGATGGTTACCTAAGACCGTGCGTTCATGAGTTAGACTACTTGAAAGTCTTAGAAACTGCCCATAGCAGTGCTGCAGGTGGACACTTTGGGCCTGATAGAGTAATCAAGACCATTCTATTCTCAGGACTTTGGTGGCCCACTCTTCATATGGATGTGCATACCTATGTGCAAAAATGTGACACATGTCAACGTGCACAATATCCGATAAGAAAAGACGAGATGCCACTAAGGCCAATGATGGGAGGACGTGCATTCTCAAAGTGGGGTATCGACTTTGTAGGTCCCATTAACCCCCCAACTAGAAATTCCCATGCAGAATACATTATTGTAGCCACCAATTACTTGACCAAGTGGGTGGAAGTAAAAGCCACAACAAAGAATGATGCTCAAACGACAGCGAAGTTTTTATTCGAGAACGTGTTCACCAAATATGGATTACCAATAGAGTTGGTTTGTGATAGAGGTACACACTTCTTGAACGAAGTCATTGACAATCTCCTTCATGAATTCATGGTAATACATAAGAAGTATGCCCCCTATCACCCACAAGCTAACGGACAAGCCAAGAGCACGAATAAAATCCTATGTGATGTATTGACAAAACTCGTACATAATAAACGCTCTGATTGACAAACAACTTCATCATGTTGTTTGGGCATACCGAGTTGCCTACAAAACGGTACTCAATGCCACTCCATTTCATATGGTCTTCGGACAGAATGTTGTGCTACCATTAGATTTCCTAATCCCATCCTAATCCCAGCCTTGAAAGTAGCACAAGAGCATGAGTGGAACGGATACGATTTGTCCTCTAGGATCTTTGATTTAGAAAGTTTAGGTGAGATGAGGCTACGAGCCGCAGCAGGCATCTATGCGGCAAAGAAAAGGCAAAAGGAATACTTTGATGCCCATGTAAAGGATAAAGGATTGAAGGAAGGAGATTTGGTGCTAGTTTATACACTCAAGCAACATGCCCGTAAGTTGGAGAAACGAGGATATGGACCCATGATCATTAATAGAATCTCCAGTAGTGGTGCAGTTTAATTAGCGACCTTGGAAGGTGACATATTGCCAAACTATATCAGTGGATTTAAGAGTCAAGCTATATCAAGAACCTCTTACAGAGGATATGCTAACGAGACTCAACACAGCTAAGAAGTAGAAAGAAGAAGAGTTGAGAGTTAGAGAAGAAGCACAGGCAGAGGCTAGAGAGTGCATAAGGCAAAATAAATTAAGCTAGGCCTAGATGTCAACACAAAAGCCCCAAAATATCACATGGACATGTGCCAAAAATCAGGCATAATTACTTCCCAAATAGTCGACCGATGCCCCTCTGTGACCATAGAGGTAGGACGAGGAAAGAGTGTAAGGACTGTGAGAGCATTGGTTGACTCAGGTGCAACAACTAGTGCAGTTAGACTTTTGTACTGTCAAGACCTACAATTGAACATCAAACCTGTAGAAGCCTATCTCATAGGGTTGGGAGGTGCGGAAACCGCTTGCTTGGGTGAGGTGGAGCTCCCCATCTACCTCCAAGATGTCCCAATGGGAGTCAAAGTGCTAGCTTGTCAAGATGAAGACCTTACTGAACCACTTGTCTTGGGTCAAGATTGGATTTATGACCATGCAGTCAACTTGAACCTAAGAAGTCAACTTCTTCAAGTTTGGGTACAGGAACAATGCATCACATTAGAATTAGAGAATTGCATGCTCACAAATCCAAATGTCACACATTCTCTTAATTCTTCTAGGACTAATCTTAGCAAAAAAGATGTTGTATGTGTCAAAAGCTCTATGTTCCAGAAGAACTCAATCAGGGAAGATCTAGCTCAAAGACAAGCAGACTCCTCCTCTTGTGCAAAGACTAATGTTGTCACCACAACTCAACCAAAAAGGCATGCAAAACAGTACCTGACAACCGCTATATCAACTAGACAAAGAGATTTCAAGAAGAACGTAGCTCTGGGCATGAAGCAAATCTGGATACGAAAAGGAGAGCAGCTACCAGTGTGGCCAACACAATTCCCACCCAGGCAAGCCAACCATGCAAAAACAAGAACCAAGCAACTAGCACTAGCTCACCTAGAACGCCTCCGAAAAATTTGGGTGCCTAAGAAAGTAATTGCAGCTCAGCAAGGGCAATTACAGATGTGGGTACCTAAGAACCCACATGCAAAAGGTCTCAACGAAGAAGCCAAGGAGAGAAAAGGATAAGAACCGTGCACAGAGACCAAAAAAAGATAACCTCACCTCTTTGGCAAAAATAATGAGGCACTCATCAAGGATATGGCTTTGGAAGCCAAAAGTGCCAGTAGCATCCAAAGAACCAAAGAGCGAACCATGCCACAAACAAAATTTCAGAAACCATCTCAAGATGAAGAGACCAAAGGCAAATACTATTCTGAAATGGATCCCTATAAGGAGGATTACATCATTGCAAGATTCAAATGACACCTCCAAACAAAGATTGCATCAAGTCTACAAGTAACATCAAAAGCCTCGCCCATCAACAGCCATGTGCCTTTGGCATAACCTTGTCTTTTGCACCATTGAGGTCATGCACTCCCAAAAGTATGCATCAACATAGGGTCACATTACACGGCCGTGCATAGACACAATTGAGAATCCCAGGCACATGCGACACACCTGACATATGTAAAATATTTTATTGATGCTTACACCTTTCTTCTTATTTTATGCCATTGTTAAAAGAGAGAGAGAGAGAGAGAGAGAGAGGAGGAAAAAGAAAAAGAAAGCAAGAAAGAAAAACAGAAAAAAGAGGAAGTAGAAAACACAAAGAGAGGAGACATGACCATGCGCTTGAAGAATCTCCTCAGTGAGCTATCAGCAAGGACATCCATCAACAAGCAAGACAAGACAATGGTCAATCACCATGATAGAAGTACAACATGAAGAGATGAAGATCGACGCACCTTTCACCATGGTAAGGACTATATGCTTCAACGACGCTATCACCATGATAGATTAGGAAACCTCGTCGTCGGCATACCCTTGAGCACTTAGCTCAAGACCTAACTTCTTGCACCATAATTCTTCCAATGCATTTACCACGTATGCATGCATAGGGCCACATTATAGGGCCGTTCACAAGGCACATATATCTCAACCCATGCACTAATGTACTTACCCATCATTAATTATGGGTTATAAGTACTCGACACAAAAATTGTAAAATTTATGATTGGAAGCTCACAATGACACATTTATGCTGGAATCCAAGGAAGAGCTACATGCAAAGGGAAAAACACTTCCATGGGCTAGCACTTACAAACTTAAGAAAAGGACAATGAACCTTGCTACAGGTGGAAGACAGACCGCTCTTGTTGATACATGAAGGATGCCGCCTCTCCAAGCACTACATGGAACAACCACTACCACAAGGATCTGTCAGGGATGACAGACTCAAGAGTGTTGAAGCTCAAGGTCAAGGACAAAGCATTGAAGCGCATCAAGGAAGTGGACACACAAGAAGAAGGAGCAAGTAGGGAGCTCCAAGAATCACATGTCAAATTTTCAGAAGAAATCCCTATAAAAATAGTGATTCTCATCACTAAAAACCATTGTAAATACCATTTTCCATTTTTGCAACTCCATTGTGTTCAAGCTGAGGAGTCCTCAAGCTTGAGGAGTATCAGAACTATCATCCTACCAATTTTCATAATTTTTAGACTCCGTTTGAGCCCCCAAATAAGCCCTGGAACCTATTTTTAAACTAGGCCGGACACTAGGTCTGGACAGGGCCAAAACCACTCAAAAAACTATAAAAAGGGCTGGAGAGCTCATTTTTTAGGTTAGCTTGTTGTAGATTTCAGCTTTGTAAGAGAGTTCTTTTGTAATCGAAGATCTTCCATTATTCCACTCTTTGCTCTTACCTTGTGCATGTGTGTGTATGTGTGTGCATGCTTGTGTGCTTTCATTCACGCACTTGTGCCATCATTTGCTCATAGTCTTCATACTAGTCCTCACGTCTCCGCGGATTGACATTTATGAGGTGAAGCTCCTCACGTTGCTACTTGCCATTGTGATAGAGTGACAAGGATGAAATTGCATGTGCACCCATTGTTATAGTGCATTCAAAGGCTGAAATGAGCTTAAACTGAAGCTATTTAGAACTCCTAATCACCTCGAGCATGCTCATACATATTTATGGGGTTTTGAGATTATGAGCACGAGGAGTTTCGACAACAACCTAGAGAAAGCGACGATCGGCTTTGATACCAATTTTTTGAGTTTGAGGTTTGCGGAAGCACATGAATAGAACAAGCAAGAAAGAAGAAGAAGTGTGAAGAACAACACAATATTGAATGTATTACCAAGTGAATGAACAAAGATAAGTGACCCATTAGGTTTATAGACATATAGAAGAATAAAAGTACATGGGAATTCCTAAATGCACACACATCACTACCAAAATATATCAACATCATCTATCGTTCACTTCATTAAGTACCCCCCTCTTGCTTGTCTCCCAATGACAAATACTAGTGTGAGGGTCAATTTGTCCTACATTCACTTATTTATGGGTCTTACGACATTACCCAAAATTTTCGTTCATCTCGTATGCCCTTACTAAATGACCCCTATATGGATACAAAGGGGGACTACAATGATTTTGATTCCAAGCTCCTTTGTCATGAATATGCTCCGATGGGGACTTTGCAAAGCGTATCTACCACTTAATTCCATTTTTTCATGTTCTTTTCTTATTCGAGTTTTTGGGATTTATTGAGGAACTATCATGCTTAGACTTCATGTTGCCATATTGCCTTCAAACCTTTCTCCTTTCCATGTGCAGAGTGGCCAAGATAGTCCTTCTATGAATGCTCAGAGTCGAGTCCCAGCTTAGCTTCTTCTCTTAATGTGCAATAGTTCTAGATGAGGAAGATCTCCTCTTATCATCCATGTATGGTTCTTATAGCAACACTCCTTGTAAAAAGAAAACACTCCGTGAATCTCTAGGAAGAATTCCTAACTTCAAGCCTTGGTTGGACATATCTATGAGTTCCTCAAAGATGGGTGCCTCTACCTTATGAGCTTGGGTGTGTGTGTGTTCCAATTCATTGTACTCTCAAAAAATAAAAAAAACCAAACACGCTTTATTTGCGATCAAGTTCGATAGTCCCTTCCCATTTTTCACTGAGGAATTCCTTATTTGCCATAACCTCTTTCCCGTGCAATGCCAATAATTTTGGTGGTTTTAACTATTGTAATTTCCCAATCCATATGTTACACCTTTTATGGTTGTTGTGTTGTTCGTTGATCATGCATCCATAATATGGAATTCAAACATAAGGAGGTTGAATTAAATGGGATGGAGGAAAGTGGGTCGAACGAGTTGGAAAAAGGAAAGGAGAAGATGGAGTGCGAGGGGAGGATGGATAGAGTAGTGAGAAAAGGACATGACATAATTGAAAGTGGCTAAGGAGGAAAGAGCTGATGGGAGAGAAGAGGATGAAGTTAATTATTGATGAAGAAAAATGTGAGACCATGTGAAGAAAAAGGATTACAATCACCACACTCACGAGAGATGAATCTCCTCCCAATCTTGTGCCTTTTTATATACCTTCTAAAAGTTTAGGCTTGGTTTTGGGTAAAATATATCCTATTTTTGGTAGCAGTGAAGTGAAGACATGAAGTAAAGCTTTGGGAACTTGAAGGGCCCACCAAAACTTTCAATTTTGGGCCATGAAGAACATGCTAGATCCCTTGGATAATTCCAAGCAATGAAGAAGTATGACCAAAAAGAGTTTGCAATCATTAGAGGCACTACAAGACTTGACATGCCTACATTGTAATATTTTTTATGTAATTTCTGCTTGTTATAGAGGTATAACTATATTCCAACTCCACTTTTGTAAAGGCAAAGGAATCTTTGAGCTTGTGGAGTTCATTTCTATCATCTTTTGATTTTTCTGTAATCGTTAGCTTTCATTTTGATGCTTAAACTAGCCCTATGAATTATTTTTTAAGTTTTTTGGCCAAAACTCCATAAAAAGATCAACTCCATACGTGTAAATGAAAAAAACCCTAATTGTAAGTCACTCTTTAAATGAAAGAGAGAAAAAATTATTGTATCTGGGCTCTTATCTTGCATCTCCTTCTTTGTTCGATCCTTTCATGGTGTTCTTGAAGTGTCCCAACCCCATATCTACCTATGGTAAGTTCTTTTTCATGCTCTCATAATGTGTTTCTTTCTATTTGCATGCGTGCATAGGCTGATCTTTCTTCAAGTGTTGATTTTTGAAGTGTTGCATGCCTCCATCACTTGAATAGGGTAACATTACTTGAATTGACATTTAAGTTGATGTTGTTAAACTTAAACTTAGGATTAAGTTATCTGTTTAAAGTTTAATTCAAGTCTGGGTTCTTGGGATGGTTAGGGGTCTATAAACAGAGGTCTTATTTGTATTTTCCCAAATCTACAGATTAAGAATGTATTGGTTCACCGAATTAAGTGCTAAATGGATTATCTTCCCAGCACTATTTTGAATACGTTCTTCAACACACTTCCACACTAGACAATTACTATATACTTCTTCACTTATCGCGTTATCAATTTACTTAATACTTCATTAACTTCGCTGAATGATTTAACTTAATCAACAAAATTGACAACAGACTCAGATTACACAGGTTTTTGGCCACAGTGCTTTGCTTCTGGCTCTCGCCCAGATGAATAGTCTAGCGACTACACCTTCTGCTTCACGCGACTCTTTCATTAATCTTTCAAAGGTTACAACTTTGCACTACACCTTTTCATCATGCGTGCAACTTTTCAAGATATATATTACAAAAAATATGAGTTCCTTTCCAGCGGCTTACAATGTATACTACTAGAAATCAATTGTTCTTTGAGCTAGCGAGTCTACAACACGTACTTTCTCCAATCCTTGCAGGACTTGAAACCAATACCTCCCACAAGAGATTCAAACAACTTAATCACTAGGCCACACCACTTTACTTATTTTTAAGAGTGCAAGAACGTATACTTAAGTCCAACTTCAGGACTTTGATCCAAAGGCCCTTGTAGAGGACCTAAGCTCTCTTCACTCATATGTTCTATTGAAGGTGGTCATCTAGCCAATTTCTTTTTAATGTACTTCTTATTTGTGTTTGAATTCTACTTTGATATTTCAAAATTCAGACCTTTCAATATCTTACTTCAATATTTCCAAATTGAGACCTTTCCCATAACTGATTCCCTATTTTACCTCCCAACTTTAATGAGAGAGAAAAGGTAGTTAAAGATCCTTATAAAGGGGATCAGCTTCCCTCATAGAAAATTATTTGTATAGCTAATAGACCTTCCCCCTTCTAAGTGGATCATTAAACTTGGTTACCAAGAGATCGAGCAATAAATAGATAGATAGATAGATAGGTAGATAGATAGATAGATAGATAGATAGATAGATAGATAGATAGATAGATAGATAGATAGATAGATAGATAGATAGATAGATAGATAGATAGATAGATAGATAGATAGATAGATAGATAGATAGATAGATAGATAGATAGGTTGGTAGATAGATAGATAGATGGATAGGTGGGTAGGTAGATAGATAGATAGATAGATAGATAGATAGATAGATAGATAGATAGATAGATAGATAGATAGATAGATAGATAGATAGATAGATAGATAGATAGATAGATAGATAGATAAATAGATAGATAGATAGATTTGCTTCTTATCATCCCCATGGGACTCCAAGTTTGTAGGAGCCAAAGATAGGATGTTTCACCAACATATTCAATAGAAAATTGAATAGATGAAAAGGGTTATAGATTAATTGGACATGTAGGATTCTATTCATTGAATCTATTTTAGCCTAATCTATTCTTTTTTTCTTGTTGTGTTGCTAGCCACATGATAAAGAACTCTAAAATCCTAAATCTATATGTAAGAGTTTCTTTTGGATTAGAGAATTCAAAGGGCAAAGGATTCCAATGATCCAATGGAAAATGTGTTGCTTTCCCAAAACAAGGGTGTCCTAGGGCTATCAATATGAGAAATAAAGATATTCTTAACTTAAAATGCTTCCTATATTAAAAGCATTAGTTTTTTTATCTCCCCTTTTAAGTCCCCTCAAAGAGTTTTGATTTGTTCATCTCCCTTTGGAAGTCTTGAAACAAATCTAAGTTCAACTAAATTATAAGCAAGAAATAGAAAAGGCTGGCAAGTATGAGTCAAATGGACTCCATATTTTTCCTTATAAGCGGGAATAGCCCTATTTTTATCCAAGAATATTCCATAGCCAAAGAAACTATAAACTAAATGCTTTTTGATGTAGACATATCTACCATGATAAAGAAGAAGAAGGTGGATCCAATGGGAAGATCTTGATTAGAACAACAGAATAGTTTAAAATGATTGAATATTCTTGGATAATATCATTTTTTTCTGGCTGACAAGATAATATGCTTCTTTAATATGACTATCTTCCCCACCCCAAAGGCATGTTCAAGAAATGGGGATATCCCATCAAAGACCTTCCTCAATTTCAGAAAGACATAGACAAGAGTAAACAAGAAGTGGAAAAGGGAATGGTCCATGCTTATATGGTCTACCAGATTCTGGATTCTTTGATGCCCCCTTATAAAAGCTAAAAGGATGTTTCTTTGGAAAATTATTAAAACAATAATTTGAGCCATAGGTTAGAGCTTCGAAAACGAAGATCCCTACCTTGTTATAGACTCTAAATGAGGAAAGAGGAAGACCTTGGATACATCTTTTACCCATGCTAAAAGAGCACTCAAGTTTGGGAGTACTTGCAAAATATGCTTGAGCTCCATAACAACAGCTCTTAGAAACAAGCCTTTCTTGATTTGGGGTGCTCGAATGCACTTTGGAATGCTATTAGAGGTGAAGAATCTCTTTGGAATATTTGAAGGACTAGTGCTCATGAGAGTTCATGAATAACCTAAAACTTATTACTTGAAAGATCTTCATGAATAACCTAAAACTTATTACTTGAAAGATCTATCATTCAGGTAAGCAAGAAAACATCAAGGAAAGGCCCTCAAGTCATGGAAAGTATCATTAAGAATAAAGCTCTAATTAATGGACTAGATGATGGAAAGAAACTTATTTAGATAATGTATGAATGCATTAAGAAGGCCTAAAACTTTCTGAGATATAATCTCTCCTTATCAAATGTGGGAAGGGGAACTTGTAAAGTTACATAAGCATAAAACATACTCTCCTTATCATCTTCTTGAACATTCTATACCATTCTCATAGCAAATCGACTCTCTAGAGAGAAAACAAAGACATGATCGATATGATACATGCCTTTAAATTTCAATAATCAAGTAGATATGGACAATATAAATGAGCAAGATATAGCTACAAATGATATAAGCAGTGATTCAAAAGGTGACACTTCATCATTTGAAGATACAGTAAGGGCAATGGTTGCTCATGCTTATATGAAGATGCTAAGATATATGTACTTCAAAATTGGTTGTCATTCATGAATCTAAGAGCAATGTATGGATGGATGATGAGATGCTAGCATTTTCGCTTTATTTAGATTAATGAGAGACAATGTTTTACCCATAAGAAATGAGATGCCTCCTTCTAAAAGAGATGCAAAGAAGTTTGAATTCTATTGGCATGAATTACAATAAAATACATGCATGCCCAAATGATTGCATCTTTTATGGACATGAATTTATTGTTGTCAAGAATACTTAAAATGTAGAGAAAATCATTACAAAAGAGATGCACTCGAACAATATATGCCACTGAAAGTTCTTCAACACTTTTTGACAATACCAAGAAGACAGAACATGTTTCGATGTCCATCCAAAGCAAGCATAATGCAATGGCATGGTCATAGTTGGTCCATGTCCATGTTGTGAGAGAGAGCATATCTTGCATGCAAGGAGAGTGAGTTGTATGTATCCACCCAACCAACTCCACCTGTATATATACCTCCAAGCTAAGGGGATAAGCCTAGCCATGTGTCCATGTCACATGGATGCTAAATGAAGCCTTCACATGGGTTTCTAAAGCTAGCAACCACATGAAATCACATGGGTTCTTATACGCGAACTCGTTCCCTTGCATGTATACCTCTAAGGTCTCAGAAAAGGCTTTCTACTCAAGGACTAAGGCTCCAAACCTTAGTAAAAATTCCTTAGGTTCAAACCATTAATTGGAGATACTTTCCCAATTGATTCTTAATAAAATCCTATGGTTCTCCAAGGGGTTTTGAACCTTATGCCATTTGCCTCTTGAACCCATGATTATACACCATATGTCCGTCCTTAAACATCCTTGAAATGTGTGGAAGGATAATATGTGGAGTATTCCCTCCTGCATCATAATCAAATCATTTGATCATGGATTGACTCTTTAAGATTCACCTCTCCTTTAAAGTTACTCACATTGAAAACTAGAATAAAATCTTTCATTAATGAAACTTACTTCTTCTCAAGTGGCACTTTCTTTTGTCTTTTCTCTCCATTCAACTAGGCACTCCTTATATAAGTGACTTCCTGTCTTTTGGTCTCAAGTGCATAGTATTCTCTCTGGTTTATATATTGGGATTTCCTATAGTGGAATAAGCTGGAGTATCATATATGAGATACAACATTATCTTATTTAGCCAATTTCTTTTTCAGTCTACTCATATGAAACATTGGGCAAATCAAACAGTCTTCTAGAAGCTTTGACCCATAAGCCATAGTTCCAACCTTTGTAGGGATTATGAAAGGGCTACAATATCTTGGAGATAGTTTGTGAGAGTGTCCTTTTTTCAAAGTTTTGGATTTTCGAGGGACTCTCATAACTATTTGTTTTCCAACCGGAAAGAAAATTTCTTACCTCTCAGAATTTCTATATATTTTAGCTCTTTCCCAGATTTTTTTCATGTTTTCTTTATCTATGTTTACCTTAAAGTTCATATCTTCCAAGAGACCCTTAGCTGCTTGGACTTTTTCGTTTTATAATTTTACCACATATGAGGCTTTAGATTGGAACCTATACGTTAACAAAAATGGAGTAAACCCTCTTGTAATATCTTATACCAAATATAAAAGAACGTGAAGGTCAAGGTTCAATGCGTACACATCAGCTTGACGTTAATCCTAGAATGAGGGGGTCTGTATGTGTTTGTAAAAAGCGTTTCATAAGTCCCAGTTCGCTGGCTTAGTGGTTGGGCCTCTCACCTCTTGAGGCTGAGGCGAGGGTTCAATCTCTAGCAGCAACATGTAAGGGACATGTAATCTGGAAAGATCTTGCATTGTGGCTGAGTGCCACCGTTTGTCTATCCCTGCGGTAGTGTTGACCGCCGTTTAAATCAGTCTTGTAAAACCCCTGTTCTTGTGGGATAAGGAGGGTCCCATGGGTACTATGCCCTTCCTTGTACAGTTGCAATTTCAAAGTTAAAGTCCGGGGAGTAAGCTTCGGTCAAACTTCCATTTAAAAAAAAAAAGAAGCGTTTCATAAGTTCAGTAGGAGTGCCCTTTGAATAAACATAGGCAGGCAAAATGCAATTCATGTTGATAGTTTTGGAGTCTGTTACCGACTTGTGAAGTCAGCCTGATAACATGAATCTTTCAAGGTAAACGGCAAATTTATTGTGACTCGTGTATTCACTCAGTAAACTTGCATACGTGACCGTCTACCAAATTTCGATTGGAAGCGGATGCTACTTGATGACCTTTTTCCTTTCCTGTGGAGCGGTCAGTTCTCCAGGAAGGAGACATGAAATTCGCTTATTTCTGCACAGACTATTGTTCTGCCGAGGACGACAGTTACAGCTTCAGTCTACCAGTACCCAAAGATTACTGCCGTAATGATTACTTCTTTCAGCCCAACTTCGGTTATTCTTTCGATGACGTTGGATCAAAATGCGTTCCCATTTGTGTACAATCCATTCAAAGTCTTTTGAATGAAACGGAAAATTCCAACAAGTTGCAGAATAGGGGCGAACTAATCTTTAGCTGACATTTGGAGACTTTTCCACCGTGCGGCAATTTAGAAAATAGAAGGAGGAGCTCATTGACAATTGTGACAGCTTTCATTCAGGAATTTCGCAACCTTCAGAAGTTCTTTTCGGGAAATTTCTGACTGCTTGATATACGTGAAAGATCTAGGAAGGCCAGAGTCTCGTTTGAATCAGTTCTTCGGAACCGTAGAGAACTCTACTCCCTGATTATCACAAGGTTAATCCTACTATACTGAACAAATATGCAAATTTCCAACATTGGAAAGCGGCTTCTGTACTACTGGTCAATAATTACTCTTTTAGGAACGTTGAAGTCTTTGCTTGCTGCTTGTGTGCCACCTGTGGGGTGTAGTGTTGCATTGGCACATTACAATTATGAACCAGGCTTGGGCATCAGCTTGAGTGATGTAGCATTAAGATTTCAAGCATCTGAAGCTGAGATTCGTTGGTATAGTCAGCTGAACAGCACAGGCGCTTTGGATTCTGCACACCCTTTGCGCATTCCTTTTGTTTGCGGCTGCTATAACAATTACTTGGGACACAATTTTTTTTACAGTGTTCATCCAGATGATGGTTTGAAAGACATAGCTACCAAAAAATATCAGTACTTGACCACAGCTCAGAGGATGTCTCTAGTCAATAAAAAATCGGATAAAGCAATCCTTCCTTCTGAGATACTTCTTGTACCTGTCAACTGCTCATGCGGCGATCCTAGCATAAATTCATCATATGGGCTTTTTCTCACGTATATCTCTGAGCAGAATGACAACGCTGCAACACTTTCGAAAAAGTTTAATATTTCTATTGATTTGCTGGAAAGATTCAATGCAGATGTTAACTTTGGCAAACTTCAAGAAAACATCAGTATAGTTTTTGTGCCGGTGCAAGGTCTGGGCTTTCCTTCTTAATTTTGTCTTCGGTGTTTCATGCTTAGTCATGCATGTCTTTCTGTTCTGTTACTGGTCTGTATTGTTTTCTGATGTACTTTAAATGTCTTTAAGGTTGGTCTGTATTGTTTTCTGATGTACGTAAAATGTCTTTAAGGTTGCTGTCTGCCCAAGTATGCCAAGCTATAGAAACTTACTTGTGAGACCTCTTGTCCATTTCAATTTTTTAATTTTTTCAACGAGGAAAGACCTGTGCATATTTGATTGGGGGTTGTTTGTTCTACCAGAACTAGGAGCATGATGTTCTAGTTGTTTTGTATAGCTGAGACTACTGGTTGATGCTGTCAGTAAGCAATCTGTTTTTATCTTAAAAATACTATATTGCACATTTTTACATAAAATATGGAAGATGCAAGGGTTGAAGAGAAGAGCATTTTTAATCCCATGTTGGTTTATCATGTTTCTAGTTAAAACACATATCTGCATAGGTATATGTGTGTGTATACATAAATGTGTGTGTGTGTGTGTATATATATATATATATATATATATATATATATATATATATATATATATATATATATATATATATATATATATATATATACACACACACACACACACACACACACACACACACACACACACACACACACACACACACACACACACACACACACACACACACACACACACACACACACACTCTTATGCTCTTCACATACCTTAGTACCTTCTTGGCTGCATTTAGGTGCAGACCTTTGGCTGCATGCATGTACTGTGAGAGTACTCCTATTACATAACTCAAATCAGGTCTTGTGAGAGTTGCATATATCAATGAGCCTACCAAACTCCTATAGATGGTCAAGTCATCAAGTTTTTTACCATCATCCTTGCTCATCTTCATGTTTGTATCCATGTGTGAGCACTTGGCTTGCAATTTGCCATGCCATATTTGTAGAGCATATCTTGGAGGTACTTCCTTTGGCATAGGTAGATACCTTCACTTGCATACATAACTTCAATGCACTCACACAAATTCGATACCTTGAATTCTCTTCCAAGCCTCCTCTTTATGTCTTTCACATGTGCATGATCATTCCCCTCAATAATGAGGTCATCTACATAGATGCATATGATTCAAGGTTGTTAGCAACGTTTTCGCAACGTCCAAGGCAACGTGTTGCTAACGCGTTAGCAACATCGCAACGTTTGGACTTGGACGTTGCGAAAACGTTGCGAACCATTTCTTTTTTTTTTTCAAAATTTTTTGCAAATATAGTAACATAGATGTATATTATAGTATATACATATATAATATGTATTATATAGTATGTATTATGTTAATTTATGTAATATGTACATTGTATTGAATATTTAATATTTATGATTCATTCCAAATTCTCGAATCCTTGTTCATGAAGTGATGGAAGATGCACAATGCACATTGCACATGTATGATGTCAGAATTTACAACTAATCATTATCATGACTCAATGACTCATTCTAAAATTCAAATTCACAATGCACATTCAAGCAACTCATATGACAATGGACATCAATGATGAGAGTCCAGACAAATACTATTATATACAACTTACAAGTAACATTGAAATTTAAAACAAACTTCAAAGAATTATAATTTATGACAAAAACATGTGAAAAGTCAACCTCATCTCAAAATTATGACACTGGTGACTATCATGACTCATAACTCATATGTGATATCAGAATCCAATGTCCATAATACATATACATCAATGATCATACCAAACTCCAGTAGCCATCATCCATGTCACATGATACCACTAAGTAGTCAAACAATAAACTGCAATGTCAATAATACAATGATCAATCAATATCAAGTAAATCATAAGTCATAATATCATAATACATATGACATGTCACATGAGCAGTCATCAATCCTCAAAATCCTCTGAGTCACTAATAACTATCACCATCAGCATCATCATCACTATCATCGTCATCACTATCATCATCATCATCATCATCATCATCATGTGGTGCTCGACTAATAGATGCCTCCATCCTACTAGTAGATGGACCTGGTACACTGTGTGCTCTATGACTAGAACGAGTCCGAGATGCCCTCGTATCATGCTGTGGCACTGTCAACTCCTGATAGAGCATGTCATATAGATCAAGGTCCTCTGCCGGAATGCTAGGTATATCATGGACCCTCTCTATATCAAGCTCATCGACGTTCACCTTCCGCACCTCTGCTGAGTGGCCACCACGCTCCAATAAACGCAAGTTGCAGTGGCAATAGACAAGCCGCTCCAACTGCAATGTAGATAGTCTATTCCTCTTCTTTGTATGGAAGAGGGCCATGTACTCCAATTCCTTTCACATGGACTGGCACTACAGTCTTGTGAAAGTATGCGGATGGCTAACTTTCTCTGCAAGATAAAAAAGAAAGAGTTCATTAAGAAGAGGAATGACTCATGAGACAAACTTCAAAGTTATAACTTATTAGTTAAAGACTCAAAAGGAAATTAGAATGACTTGTCACTTACTAGCTCAGGTGTACCAACACCGTATCTCTCCCACCATGTCACAGGCATCAACTGCATGCTTCTCAAGCATGCGGTGTCTCTACCAAAAAGTCCTTCATTATTCTGAAACTGGGTGAGCTGAAGCTCCAACTTCCCACGTAGCTCCACATCAGAAGATCCATACAAACGATCTACATAGTCATTCCAAGCAGTCACAAGCTCCATATCCAATGACTGTGATGCAGACCTCCATAAAGGATGTAGTAGATTGGCCATCCCATGTATAGGGCGATGGAACCAATCCCACCTCTTCCTCCATATTCCTTTTATTTCCTCTATCCTATGGATAAAAAACAAATCAAGTTAGAAAACAATAAGATTTAAGAATGTTGAAGAGTCAAGACTTGAAAGTTGAACATGAATGCTCATACAAAAAATAAAATATGGTTACCCAAGTTTCAACTTACCTCTCCAATGTCAAATAAGGACATCTCTGTATAGACTCTCCGACACGATCCATGAACTCATAAACAAGTCCAAGTGTGCAGCCCTCTCTATCTGCTATGCGTATGAGTGAATATAAGGGCTGTAAGGCCCGCACTAATCCCTCCACATCCCTCCAAAAGCTGTCATCCAAACATGTGCGTCGTACAAGCTCTGCCTTTGGACTAGTATGTCCATCCCAAGCTAACCAATCAGGTGATACAACTGTCTGCATCAGTGCTTGCCTCACTCTTAATAATCTTTCCATGACTATGCACATGTATGCAAATCTGGTCTTCGCGGGCTTCACCAAATCAATATCACTGTAAGACCGAAATATAGCAAGCAATTTTGGTCTCTTTGTGAACAAAGAGACCACTTTTATGCAAGTGGTAAAAATGGTGTAAATCCATGGTATCTTCCCCACATCCTCTATCAGCAAATCAATGCAATGGGCAGCACACGGTGTCCACACAATAGAAGGGAATTCTTCTTCTAGAAGCTTGCCCATAGCCACACAATTGCTTCCATTATCTGTAACCACCTGGACTACCTTTTCTACACCAATGTCCATGATAGCTTGACGGATATGATCATAAATGAATCCACCTGTTTACATATAACACAATGAATCATTAATCAATTGATAAATTATAATTTATCTTGACATGTGTCATGCACATGGCACATGCACAATGCACAATGCACATGTGGCACATGCACAATGCACAATGCACATGTGTCATGCACATGCACATGCACATGCACATGCACATGCACAATGCACGTGCAATGTGCATGTGCATGACACATGTGCATTGTGCATGTGCATGTGCATTGTGCATGTGCATGTGCATGTGCATTGTGCATGTGCCATGTACATACATAGTACATACATACATATTACATGCCAATGCACAATGCACATGCACATGCCACATGCACATGCACATGCCAGCAGCCACATGCACATGCCACATGCACATGCACATGCCACATGCACATGCACATGCACATGCACATGCACATGCACATGCACTTGCCACATGCCACATGCACATGCCACATGCACATGCCACATGCACATGCACATGCACATGCACATGCACATGCACATGCACATGCACATGCACATGCACATGCCACATGCACATGCACATGCCACATGCACATGCACATGCACATGCACATGCACATGCACATGCACATGCACATGCACATGCACAATGCACATGCACAATGCACAATGCACATGCACAATGCACATGCACATGCACATGCACATGCACATGCACAATGCACATGCACATGTACAATGCACAATGCACATGCACAATGCACATGCACATGCACAATGCACATGCACTTGCACAATGCACATGCACATGCACAAGGAAAATGCACAAGGCAAATGCACATGTGAGATGCCACATGCATGCAGCATGATTGATCATTGCACAATCAAATATAGATTGAAAATTCAAAAATCAGTTCACTCACCTGTGATTGTAGTACGAGCAGCTGATGCATCTATGGCTCGAAGGAACATGGTCCCTTTGCAACAATGCACCAAAATGTTGTACACATTTCTCTTTCGTATGTCCGTCCATCCGTCACACATGATTGTGCATCCATACTTTGCCCATGTCTCTTTCATAGGCTCAAGCTCTCTCTCTAATGCTTCCTTTGTTTTTTTCAGCTCCGTTGTCCTCAAGTCTTCATAGGTAGGCCCTTGCCAACGAAACCCTAATAGTGAAACCTTCTCAATGGCATTTCTCCATGCCGATGTCCGTGCAACATTAAAAGACAAACCACATTGTATAAAAGCTTTCATGATGGCTTGTGTGGCTTCTTGTTTACGTTGTTGTTGCAAGCTAGCACGTATAGATGCTCCTCCAATAGAGCCAAGTGGGTGCTCTTGTGGATCATGCTCTACTCGTGTACTCTTTCTTGGTGGCTCATGCTCTATGTCAATGTCTATGGAAGCTTGAGATGCTTGAGTTTGGGGATCACAAGAACCATGTGAACCGCTTGCTTGCGATCTAGCTTGGGATTGGGCTCCACTATTCCTTCTACCTTGGGCTTTTTGAGCTACCCATGCCATTAGCTCTCCTTTTATAGCTTCGGGCATTGGCTCTTTGCAAGGTGCAACTCCTATGCCACTTAATTTTCCAAGATGCGCCTTGATCCTATCGGCTCCACCGGCTCCACTATAGCCACAAAGCTTGCAAGTCCATCTCTCACTACCCCCGGAGCCCATCTTTCCTTGGCTTGTCACATATTCCCAACATGCTTGTTTTGCTTTAGGCATGTTGATGGAAGAGGCTAGAAGCTTGGAGAGGACTCAAGATAGGAAGCAAGCTTAGGGGGGTCACGTGTGTGAGGGTGTGTGTAATAAAGTACCTTGAACCTTCTTGAAGCTTGCGTTTTGCTCTTCCACAGGGTGTGTTTTGCTCTCGGGTCGCCTGTCGAAAATGCCTCAATGAGGCTGTTTCGGCGAAACGGCCTCATTTGAGGCAAATTTTTTTGTTCTCGATCGCAACGCGTTGTGAACGTCGCAACGTTGCGACGTTGCGTTGCGAATGTTGCGAACGCATCGCAACGCATTGCGATGCAACACTGATATGATTATTAGTCTATCTTCAATCTTCTTTAGGTATAGGGATGGATATACATGGCTTGGAGAGTACCCACACCTGCGAAAGTATTCCATCAACCTTTGATTCAATGCCCTTGGGGCTTGCTTAAGACCATACAAAGCCTTCTTTAATCTGAATACATAATTTATCTGTCGTGGATCCTCATAACCTTGAGGTTGGGCCATATATACTTCCTCCTTCAACTCACCATTTAGAAGAGCATTCTTGATGTCCATTTGGTAGATTGGCCATCCTTTAGCTCCACATATGGCTATCAAAGACCTAATGGTAGTCTTGTTAGCAACATGGTTGAAAGTTTCATCATAATCTACACCTTCACCCTGAGTCTGAGTAAGTCCTTCGCCACCAATCTAGCTTTGTGTCTAGCGAGGGTTTCATCTGAGTTTCTTTTCACTTTGTATGGCCATCTGTTTTGGACCATTTTCATGCCCATTGCCTTCCTTCTTGGGTACTAATTCCTAAGTGTGGTTGTCCTTTAGTGCACTGATTTCATCATACATTGAAGCCCTCCATTTTGGTTTCTCCTTAGCTTCTTCATAGGTAGCTGGATTCTCATATGCAACAACCTGCATCATGTATGCAAAATGCTTTGCCATGAAAGAGTCATAACTTAACCTTTGAATGGGGGTCTTCTTCCTCGTTGATCTCCTTTCATTATCCTTTGGATATTGCTTCTTGAGCCTTGTGAGCTTTACCATAGGTGTAACCACTTTTTGTAGGTCATTGTCTTCACCTTGGTCACTAGCTTCATCCACCTCATAGTCTTCCTCATTGGTACTCCTGTATCTTGAAGTAGAGGACGAGTCATAACCTTTACCTTCGTCATGGAGTCCATGGGCATGTCCCTTTGATATTGATGCCTCTGGACCACTCAATGCGATGGACTCTTGAGGTCTAACTTGCGAATCATAACCTTCATGGTCATAATAATCATCTTCAAGCACTTTCTTCTTACCCATGTACGTATCATGACCTTTTCTCATCAAAGACCACATCTTTTTTCTTCTGAACTTCATTCTTGAACATTTGAAACATGGAGAACACGTCTAATTTCTCTTTAATGGTATACATCCATACCTTTCTTGAGAAGTCATCAATGAATGTGACAAGAACCTTGCTCCACCTAAGGAAGCCTCCTTACTTGGCCCCCAAACACTTGCATATATGAGCTACAAGGTCTTTGTTGATCTGTGAGTACTCCTCTTAAAAGATTGTCTAGCTTGCTTACCTAGTTGGAAAGCATCACAAAACTCATGCATAGATTGGCCATCAAAGTTTGGTAAACTTCTCATCAATACTGCACTGCTTATGTTCTTGAGCTTAGGAATATTCACACGCCTTATTCTTTTATACCAAAGATCAATCTCTACAATCTTCCTAGTCCCAAATATGACATAATAACATACCTTGCTATGTGTGAGGGTAACATCAAAAGTGAATAGTGTTGCTTCTCTTCTTCCTTTGACTACAACCTTTTCTCCATCCTTCACAAGGCAACCCTTGTCATTGAATATGACATGCAATCCCTTTTCTACAATTTGCCCTACATAAATAAGGTTTTTAGTGATGGAATGAACATGAAGTACTTGTTGTAATACCTTTGCAGAATTGTCTTCTCCCAATTTGATTTACCCACATGCTTTATAGGATGTTCTGTGTTATCACCTGTTTCCACACAACCCTTGGTCTTTGGAACCTGCATATTGATGAACACATCTCCTTGGCATGACATGTGATTGCTTTACCAGAACCTATGTACCATTTTTGGTCCATGGCACCCCTATCATATTGGTGCCTCATGGCTAGGAGTTGCACATTGCCATCATTCTTTGAAGTGGTGTTAGTATAATTCCCTTGGTTCTTCTTCTTACCTCCTTTGCTATCCTTGAACCAACAATATGAAGCAATGTGATTTGGCTTACTACAAATATAACAAATCATACCTTTAAGTGGATTCTTGCCCTTGCCCTTGCCTTTGGTCTTGGATTTTGCCTTGGAGTCTGAATCTGATTCTTTATCATCTTCCTTTGATTGTTTTTCTTTGCCTTTGCCAGCTTTACCTTTCTTCCCTCTTTTGACCTTCCCTTTGTTTGCATAGAGAGCTTGGTTATATGCATCTTTGCTCCTTGGTGCATCTCCAATTGAAGCTTCTTCTTCTTCTGCCACTAGATGAGGGATGAGCTCCTCCAATGACGGGAGAGGATCTCTATAAGTATAGTGGTTATCAAAGGCTTCCACTGATCTTCTCTGCTAAGTCCATAGAGGGTGATCTTCACTATGTCTTCTTCATCAACTTTGCAATTAGTGGATGGAAGCTTATCCCTTAGTTCTTTGACTCTTAAGGTGTAGTCACCTATGGATTGAACATTAGCTTTCTTAAGTGTGTGAAGCTCATTTTTTAGATGCATCTTTCTACTCCTTGTGAAGTAGCATAGACCTTCTCAATGGCTTCCCATACCTCTTTAGCATGATCAAATTCTGAAATATGCCCTGTCATAGTGTTGGAGATTTCCTGAGATATCAAGAAGATAGCTCTCCTATTCCTCTCCCATTCCTTCAAGGCCCTTAGCTTTGCATTTGTAGTCTTTGGGTCCGTTGGGTCAACCTAAGGTGCTTCTTCATCTCCAAACACAATAGGCAAGAGTCCTTTGCTCATAAGATAATTGGGATACTCTAAATCTCCATGGTTGATAGTTATCTTTGTCTAGATTTTCAACCCTCTGTCTCAAATCTGCCTTATCTATGATAGAGTTTATGAAAGATACCTTTGTGTGAATATTGATGAGTCCTTGATCCTTTGTCCTTTGTGCAAAGCTCCTTCCACTGACCCTCCGAAGATCTCAACTTTGCTCTAATACCAATTGTGAAATTTTGCTCTCAGATTTTTACAAGAAACATGAGTATGCCCTCGTAGGTCCCTCTAGTTCAACCCCTTCTATAGCTAGTCAACATGTTTGTACCTATTTGACCTAGCACCTTAGATCCAAAGCACCTAATGTTTTGTCCACACACAGTAGACTTGTATAGTTTCAGAATGAGCTATGAACCACTACAAATGGATTGCTTTAGGTGAGGCAATTTGACTGTACAAGACAGCTATGTAGGCAGCTAGCTTATGACAGAAATAGAGGTTCACTAGAATTGCTCCCAGTAACCATAGAAATGCTTCTCGCTCTCCTTCTCTGTCTCGCAAAGCGGGCATGTCCGATCCTCCCTGGGTATCCTGCTAACCCGACCTCTCTCGATTTCCAGCCGATGTGACGAGACTTTGGGTATCCCTGGGAATCTTGCTAACCCGATCTCTCTGAATCTCCAACCGGTGTGACGAGACTCTCAACTGCCCAATAGCAACCCGTATGTGATGTGGCATCTAAGTCTGCATTTATTGAGGCATCTCAATGAAAGTGTGATTCGAGATCCATAGAAAAAGCTCACGATAGTGGAGCTTTTTTGTTGGTAGTGTCTCTCTAGTTAGGATCTATGTCCTCTGTGTATGTTTGTGCCATAACTCCTATCGAATGATCTTGTTTCTCTCTTGCAGAGAGAGAGAGAGAATATATAAGAGCATGTGTATCATACAGTAGAGTCGGTAGTATGTCCATGTCAAATCCTTAATTGACTAGCCAATCTCTGATATGGGCATACCAACATGAAGTATCTCTTGCAAGGGCAAGATCTCATGATGCTTGAAAAGCCTTGTATGAGATGTGTCCACTATCCATATCCTTTAGTCTATGTAGCAAACATACTGCCTAGAACAATGCCTCAATCAACTTCAATGGTACAACAAGCTCTTCTCTAACGATGTCACATGGTACTAATGGTTTAACTACATATAAGCCTAGAAATCATGAGTACTTGGGGTCTCTCCACGAATGTCCATACATAATCTCTCAGTCCTGGCCCCAAAATGGATGATCCATACATAAGTGATGGTGTGACTAGTGTATTAAAAAGCCATCTCTTTGTGTAGGGCTCTTGAAAGTGTGCTTGGTGACACTACTTCTCCATCAATGCCAATGCTGCGTATCCACGAGTGGCCATATCTCGTGCTGCGTGGGCCATGGAAAATGAACTAGATATGGCTGAAAAGATTACCCCAAGATAAACATATGAACCAGTGATCTCGATCTATCCTTTGGCAATTGTGAATATACTTTGTCTCCTTATCTGAGAAGAAGTACCAAAAATAAGTACCTTGATTTTATCAAGGTTTACTAAAAGACCTCTCTGTGAGAAGAAGTCGTCTAATGCATGTAAGTCGCCCTGTGATCCCTCCAGTGTCTCAGAAACCAATAACACATCATATGCATATAACAAGATGCATACAGAGGCTCCTCCCAACTCTACCCTTATGCCGCCATGCTTCCTAATAAAGTCTACAAGCTCATTAATGTATATCCCAAATAAAGTAGGAGATGAAAGACACCCTTGTTTCATGGCAATAGTGCTTAGAAGGGGATCGGAAAGCCGACTCGGACATCTGTTCCTCCTTGACACCCACTCATATAAAGCATAGATTTCCCATAGCATGTTATCTGTGATCCCAAGTTCAAGTAGTTATTTGAAGAGTCTCTCTCTAGGTATTGTGTCAAATGCTTTGCTAGATGCCATCTCATAGGATCCTGGATGGAATGTTGGAAGTGAGGTGGGCCTTAATAATAAAATTCATAGGTTTACAGGATCTTCCAACACATGAACCTTAGCATACACACCTTAAAACTCAAAATTAGATGAATGAGAAAAGAGAGAGGATACACAATTTGTCAAAGTGTGAAAGTAAGCTGAATGCTTACTTACACTATTTAGTATGAATGTCAAATTACAATGTGTAATTATACAAAACTAAATGTACCCTAATATAAAACTGAATCTAAGCTGAATGTTCTAGATACAAGAAATTGTGCATAAAGTGCCTAGGAGGTATGAAGAGTGTGTGTATGTGCAATTGAAGTGAATAGAAACAGTTTAGAATTATTTTACAGCAAATCCTAATTCTGAAATTAGGATTTCAAAAACCCTAAATAAAAAAATTGACCTAAATAGCAAGATAACCTCCTCCTTGTGTTGAAGTAGAAGGCAAAAACCCTTGGAAAAGCAGCAACAATAGAAGGAGAACTGAAGTTGAACTTGCTACTTACAAAATCCAGCAAAAGTTGATGGTTGGCTGCCAAAATCTCCTCCAAATCTGCACCATAAGTCGGGAACACCTCCTCCAAGTGGTAGAGCACTCAATACTTCTTGAGTGTGCTAGAATCATCCAAGAGTGACCCCTAACACCTTCTTTTATAGCTGCTTTAGCAAAAATGTTGACGAAAAGCGAAAAAACATGACAATAATTAAAAAATTGCGATCCAGCTTTTGGGTGCTAAAATCTGTGCAATCTCACAATCTAGCCATGAGGATATCATAAAAATGTGCTTTCCTTGATGCTCATGAAGTGAGGGTTCATAATATGCAAAAAAACATTTTGAGCAAAAATTAGAGTTAGGGTTTTCTTGTATTTCTTGACCTCTGATGACATAAAATATACCAAATAAAGGTTTTCCTCAAGTACTATGTAATGAGCTTATAAAAATTTTTGACCTTCTATGATCAAAATTTGGCTAAATCCAAAATCTAGGGCTGCTAGAAATTAGGGTTTTGCTATTTTGACATTGTTTTTAAAAATCCTCCTTTCAATGTCATATTGGCATAAGGTACAAAAATTTGCAAAACTTCTGTTGTCTGTAAATATATTTCTTAACAACTTACTAATGAATTTTGTGTTGATTGTGCATGAACTTGGATACTTGAGAAACTGCAAAGTTCAAATTGAATGTGAGGATGTGTATTACATAAAAAGATCAAGCAATACACTGCTTGACTATACAAAGTAGCATCAAAGGTTTTCAATCTGCATTGGCCTATAATGACACATTAACATCCATAGGTGTTTGCATAGACTTGGAGTTTGTCATTTCAAACCTTTCCAATAATTTCTCAATGTATTTTTGCTATGTTATGTAGATACACACATTTCTGTATTTGACCTTTATCCCAAGATAATAATAATGTAAAATACCTAAATCATGCACATCAAATGTATGCTTAAATTGTGCTTTAAAAAAGTGAAGGTTTGAATCCTTGGGACCTGTCATAATCATATCATGAACATATATGATGATAATTGCAAGAGACTAAGGATTACGACCACCATGTGCTAGAGAGATTACTCTCCTCCCAACCTTATGCCTGTATATATAGCTACTCAAATCAACGAGGATCACAAATGTAACTAGAGTTCATAAGTGCATGTGCAATCTCCTCCACTTCCTTCATATCTTCCACTAGAGTCTACTAGTGGTTGGAGTGATCTCGACCACTACTTTAGTACCTTCCACTAGAGTCCACTAGTGGTTTGTATACTCGCCACTCGAGTTGAGTCTCCCTGGACTCAAGTTAACTCACGTTAGCTTGAGTTAGAAGGCTCTAGAGCTCTTTGGACAAAACTCTCTTCCCATGCTTCCCATGGGGGTTGAACCCAAGACCTCCTCCTTCACAACCTTGAGACTTAACCACTAGGCTAAGTGGATCACTTGTTTAAGAGAGCACATGAAGTTATGATTAAGTCTAGTCTTGGGATCTTTGGCCACACACATGAGTAACCAAACGGTGTCCGATTTCAGATCTGTCTGAACCGGCAAGGCCCTTAGATCATAGATTTACTTTATTACGTTCTTCTCCCTTGGGGAAAGATTTTTGTCCTCGAAAATAAAGCTATATATAATAACCGTAGGCAACCCATGAGCCTCATGTTCTTAAACCAGAAGAACATGGTCATGTTCTAAATACTAGAAGAACATGTCTCGTCTCTGTGGTGGATCCTTGCCCAAATGATTCAAAACACCATCCAACTTTGTTCTTTGAGAAACTAGTCAAAGTACAAAGTAGTGAATGAATTATAAGGGTAGATCTAAAAATATCCCGAGCCACTTCATTGTTTCTCGATGTGTGATCTAGGCATAAACATATGAAATGGATGGACTCCAATTACTAGTCCATTTCTTGGCATGACTGGTGCATGGACTTAGTAACTAAGGTGGGATTCTTATCCCTACCAAGACTTTGAGAACTCTTGATTCACTTGAATTTGTGTTGGAAAACTTGAAGTTTGGTTTGCCCAAACATCGAACTTGGATGTTTGTATAATGGTTTACTCCCATGATCCCATCCAACACTGGAGGACTACTCTGTCCTAACGGGCTTGAAAATCCTATGTAAATTGTAGGAGAAAGTTTTCCATTTACTTTGGTTCAACCTTACTATATCTTGACCAAGTCAAATTCAAAATGAAAATCGCTCATCTTAGGACACTTTTCTCAAAGACTTTAGCTGAAAGTTCGTGGGACTTTAAGAGAAAGGAACTCAATTCTCAAAAAGACTCATAGAGTAAATCTAACCATCATCCAACCACAAGATACTATATGGTATCCAACATCAATGTGTCGACCAACTGAGGTTTTACTGATGAGTTTTTACTCGAACAATGCTTCACTTGAGACTAAGTTCATGCCTATGTTCAATCTTTATCACTTCTTACTAGGAATGCAATTCTTGAGCATTATTTTGAATCAAAGGATTGAATTTACCAAGTTACACTAGGAACTTGATGCTTGACTTAGTCAGTCTATTCCTTAGTTGAAAGGATCTTTTCACTGTCAAAGTTCAACTTCTTAGAAATTTATCAAACGTTTCTGAGTCAGCAACACTTAATCTTGAAGTGTTTCATAATTCAAATAAGAACAAGTCTTTATTTGAAAAAGTTGTTCTTCGAAGTTACCAACTTCATATCTTCTACTTCCTCGATCTTGAAGTATCTTGAGATCATTATATTATCCTTCTTGAATTTAAACTTCTCTTTTGAAGTCTTTAATTCCCGTGAGGATCAGATCTATCTTCAAGATTTATTGTAGGACTAAAAGATAATTATCATCCCACGGTCCAATGTACCATACCACCTTTCCTACATCAATCTGAATATAAAATCTAGTGTCCCATACCACCCTATTTTATATTCACATTAATGTGTGGAGGATACTTAACCTAAAGTCCAAACATATCTTGATAGAGTACCGTTTCACTTCAACTCATTTTAAAAGAATTTTGAAGTTTCAAGCATTACCTCTAACTTGATATTCTAGGTTTTGATTCCTTTACACGATCATTTCATGATCTCATATTTTTCATAGGAAACTTGAAAACCTTTGATAGAATATCCATTCTTCTTTGATAGGAATTTCAAAAGAAAAGCTAATTATCTGTCCAAGTTCTTGAATTTTTCCAATTAAAGTCCGATTGGTTATACTTTGACCAATTTTGTAGTGAGAAGAGCTTTTCACTTCTTGTCTTTAGATTCTTTTCTAACGTAAGCTTTAAGTAGCTATCCTAGTCAGGACTTTACAGGAATTTGTCTACTGCTGAAGTCTAAGCATGTGCTAATGCTTTTGGATTTCATCTTTAATAAGTCCTAGGGAAACTTTTACGTTATACCTTCCACATACTTAATTACCATTGGTACGATTGCTTTGATACCAATGCAAGAAACTAAGGATTATGACCACCACGTGCTAGAGAGATGACTCTTCTCCCAACCTTATGCCTGTATATATAGCTCCTCGAATCAACGAGGACCACAAATGTAACTAGAGTTCATATTGCATCTGCAATCTCCTCCACTCCTTTCATATCTTCCACTAGAGTCTACTAATGGTTGGAGTGATTTGACCAGTGCTTTAGTACCTTCCACTAGAGTCCACTAGTGGTTGGTATACTCGCCACTTGAGTTAAGTCTCCCTAGACTCAAGTTAACTCACGTTAACTTGAGTTAGAAGGCTTTAGAGCTCTTTGGGCAAAACTCTTTCCCCATGCTCCCCATGGGGGTTGAACCCAAGATCTTCTCCTTCACAACCTTGAGACTTAACCACTAGGCTAAGTAGATCACTTGTTTAAGAGACCATATGAACTTATGCTTAAGTCTAGTTTTGAGATCTTTGGCCACACACATGAGTAACCAAATGGTGTCCGATTTCAGATCTATCTTAATTGGCCAGACCCTTAGATCATAGACTTACTTTATTACAATAGTAGTTAAGACGTCTTTTTTTGTTTTAACATAAAGAGTAGGATAAGCTTCTGAGTTTTCAAAATTAATAGATAAAAGATAGAGATGTATCTTCTCATACCATGCTCTTGGTGCTTGCTTTAAGCCATACAATGCGTTGATAAGCTTGCATACTAAATGCTCTTTACTTCAAAGTCACAAGGGGACACGCCCCCGGGCCCTAGGAACGCCATTCCCCTAGCATAAAATTAAGGGATGCCTAGGCGGGACGGCTTGCGTCCCATATCACTTGTCTAAAACATGGGGACGCGTCCCGAGGATGGATTGCTCTGATGAGATCAATTCGGGACGGATTTGGGAACGATTGAATATGGAGGGTCCTTTTTTGGTGCCAAAAATGTAATATTTTTCTTTTAAGGTTTAAGACTTTTTTGTGGGGCATTTTGAGCCCACCTCACAAGCATAAATATTAGGCATTTCTACTCCTCAAACACACAAGCGAAACTTCAACCTTCATCATTGAATCTTATGTGCATGCCACATGGACTCTAGAGTCTTTACTCCTGCTATGTATATGATATGATGAAGATAATGATGAGGATGCAGTATATTTTTTTGGACATGGTGAAATACATATGGCTTTTGACTCTTTCTCCACTCAAATTATCAATAATCAATGTCTATGATCATTGGTGTTATTGCTCGAGACTCAAAAATTGAAACTTGACTCTCAATGTTCAATGTGCATCATACATGTTTCCACTTAAAAAACACTTTTTTTTCCCATTATTTTGTTTTTAATAGACTTCTAGTATGTTAGTATATTCATTTACGTGGTTTTCATTATATCTTTGAGAAACATTTTGTAGGTTCCGTCCCAGGTCCCCGTCCCTGTCTCGGGGACACCATCGTTCTCGGGACCCGTCCTTGTCCCCATATCTTGGTGACTTTGCTTTGCTTGTCTCTTCAAAACCTTCTTGCTGTTGAATGTAGCCATCTTTATGAAGATCACCATTAAGAAAGGTTGTTTTGATATCTAATTGGTATATATTCTAACCGAAGATTGCAACAAGAGAAAGTCCTGTTATGACTATTGTCATTCCAAAAGTAGGTGCAAAAGTCTCATTGTAGTCGATTCGTTTCTTTTGTGCATAACCTTTGACAACTATCCTTGCTTTATATCTGTCAATAGTATCATCTGCTATTCTTTTGATTTTGAAGATCCACTTAACAATGGTTGCTTTTTTATCTTTTGATAACTCACAAAGCTTCCATGTTTGATTCTTATGAATAAAATCAATCTCTTATTGCATAGCTTTCTTCCAAAGTGGACTTTGTAGTGCATTTTTAACATTAGTTGGTTCATACTTAACTGAAGTTAGTGCCAAAATGTTATGAATCTCAAAATGTTTTGCGTGATATACCTGATCTGCTTGTTCTTTCCTTGTTTGACTTCTTGTTCTACATGTGAAGTTCTTTATACCACTGCAAGTTTGATATAACAACCTCAGAGTATCCTTGAAAACTGGTGCAATGTCTTCTTGTTCTTCGGTATCTCTTTCTTCTAGAATTCTTGAACTTTCTCCAACTTCATAAGTTGGAACCTCAAGAGGTACTGATGACTTACTAGATATAAATGTCAGAAATGAAACTCTCCCTGTACCTTTATCAAGTACAACTTTTAGAGTTTGAGAAGGTTCATCACTCCCCTTATATGGTTGAATGTAAGAATCCAAATTCCTTTTAAAAAATGCATAGTCATCTTCTTTTATGAAATTTGGAATGTCTTCCTTCTTATCATAAATCTGACTTTCTGAAATATATGCATGAGAGTAGGATATTACCTGTTTTAGGAATATAGAAACTGTATCCTTTGCTTTCAATTGCATAACCAATAAAAACAACTTTGATGGCTTTTACCATGACCTTTTTTCTCAATGTGAACATAACTTGGAGAACCAAATACTTTGAAGTAACTCACGTTGGGTTTCTTACCATAATAAGCTTCATAAGGTGTGATGAACTTTAAAGCTTTTGTGGAAGACCTGTTTCGAATGTGATTAGTTGAATGTACTCCAGACCAAAATTTAGGAGAAAGATTTTTGGATGACATCATACTATGCATCATCTCAACAAGTATCCTATTCTTTCTCTCTGCAACACCATTCTGTTCTGGAGTGTAAGCAATAGTGAGTTGATGAGAGGTACCTTTCTCTTCAAAAAAAGATTTGAAGTCCTTTGAGATGTACTCTCTTTCTTTATCACTTCTCAAAATCTGGATTTTCGTCTGACTTTCATTTTCAACCATAGCTAAGAACTGCTTGAAACTAGGAAAGATCTCTGACTTTGCTTTAAGATCATAAATCCATGAATATCTGAAAAAATCATCAATAAATGTGATGAAATACCTCTAATCTTGAATGGAATCTGTTCTCATAGGACCATTCACATTTGAATGTATGATTTGCAACGTCCTTGTGGCCGTGATGTATCCATGTTTCTTGAAAGGAAGTTTGTGAAGATTTCCTTCAAGACATCCTTCCCGTGATTTTGCATCATCCGGTAAAGAAAAAGGAGGAAAACTCTCCACCATTTCTTGATCTATGAGGTTCTCGAGAGCTCTGTAACTGATATGACCAAATCTAGCATGCCATAACTTCCTCTTCTCCTTAGGTGTAGAAGACTTGACTACATTAGCATGAAAAATTTTGGACAATACAAGCATGCCACTTCTTTTTTCACCTTGAAGTAGACAATGCTCCTCATTAGGTGAGAGGATTTGATATGAATCTTTCTTAAAAACAACTTTATATCCATCTGTCAAGAAAGTAGATATCGAGACAAAATTCTTCATTTTTGGAACATAAAGAACATAAGAAATTGTGAAATTTCCACTTGCTCTTGACTTTAGGTTTACTTTTCCACCACCTAAAACATTCAAATAATGAATGTCCGCAGTGATCACTCTTCCACCTGAAGAATTAGAAAGTGAAGCAAATACCTTCTTGCAACCTATCATATGCTTAGTAGCTTCAGAATCAAAACTCCAAGGATTATCAGGGATTGCATTTAATGTTGCTTGATCAAAAGCTAACTTCAATAGTGACACATGCATAAGATTTTTCCTTTGAAGACTTAGGTTTTGAATTATCTTCAACATTATTACATGACACTTTTTTTTTCTCATTATAAATCTTTTTTCTGCAATCTGCTATGAAATGACCTGGTTTCTTGCACAGTGGAAAATTCTTTCTTTGAAGTAGATGTAGTGGAAATAAACTTCTCTTTTGGTGTGGAAGTAGTAGAGGTAGATGTGGTAGAAGATGAAGTGGAAGACTTACTCTCGTTCTTACTTTGCTGACTCTTTTTCTCCTTCTTTGTTGTCTCTTTTATTGATCTTCATCTTGAATTAATAGGAATTGCAACTCTTCAAATGAAATTTAAAAGTATGTTTACCATCTCCTCATTTGAAATATTGACTTTAATATTAAGTAGCTGATTACGTAAGTTTTTGAGCTTCAAAATATGTAATTGAATTGACTCACCAACTTTCATCCTTGTGTTAGCTACTTGTCTCCTTAGATAAGCTTTCCTAGCAGGATTTCTACTTTGTTAGAGATTCTCTACCTCAAACCAAGCATGATGAGAGGTTCTGCATGACTTGATTTGGGATACATGACTTGATTTGGGGTATAATATGCCTCTTGACTCGCATAGCAATGAATGAAAGTGCCTCTTGACTCCCTAGCAATGAATGAAAGTGCTTGTGCATCCCTTGAATCCCATGTGGATTGTGCTTCTGTAGAAAGTAATCTAGTAGTATGGTGTATCACGGACTCCGGATGATGAAAGAGTTTCTTCTTCTTTTCAATAACCTCCTGTTGGGTAGAAATTGGGGAAGAAGGTCTTTTGGAAGATGAAGCAACATCCTCTCCTATCTGTCTTTATCTTGGGTACTTGCCATTGACAATATTCCACAAGTCTTTAAAGTTTAGATACTAACAAATTCATCATCATAAAACTCCACATCAGATAGTTAGACATTCCTTCAAGCGTATCTTCATTCTCAAGTCTATAATCACTTATCATGTTAAGAGTGTATGTCAACTATGCTCTAATACCAAATGTCGGAAATGAGGTGGCCCTAATAATAATATTCATAGGTTTATAGGAGCTTCTAACACATGAACCTTAGCATACACACTTTAAGACGCAAAATTAGATGAATGAGAATTAGAGAGAATACACAATTTGTCAAAGTGTCAAAGTAAGCTGAATGCTTACTTACACTATCTAATATGAATGTCAAATTACAATGTGTGTATTGATACAAAACTGAATGTATCCTAATATAAAACTGAATCTAAGCTGAATTTAGGGTTCTAGATACAAGAAATTGTGCATAAAGTGCCTAATTGGTATGAAGAGTGTGTATATGTGCAATTGAAGCGAATAGAAACAATTTAGAACTGTTTTACAGCAAACCCTAATTCTGAATTTAGGGTTCAAAAACCCTAAATCAGAAATACCTAAATAGCAATATAATCTCCTCCTCGTGCTGAAGTAGAAGGCAAAAGCTTTGGGACAACATCAACAATAGAAGAAGAACTGAAATTGAACTTTTTACTTACAAAAATCAGAAAAAGTTGATGGTTGGCTGCCAAAATCTCCTCCAAATCTGCAGCATAAGTTGGGAATACCTTTTCCAAGTGGTAGAGCACTCAACACTTCTTGAGTATTCTAAAAGTTGATCTTGGATGGTCCCAAGAGTGACTCTGAACATCTTCTTTTATAGGTTTATAGCTTCTTTAGCGAAAAAGCTAGCGAAAAAAAAAAAACATGGCGATAATTAAAAAATTGTGATCCAGCTTTTGGTGCTAAAATCTTTACAATCTCACAATCCAGCCATGAAAATATCATAAAGATGTGCTTTCCTTGATGCTCATGAAGTGACGATTCATAATATGCAAAAAAAGCATTTTGAATAGAAATTAGAGTTAGAGTTTTCTTGCATTTCTGAACCTCTGATGACATAATGTTATATACCAAATAAAGGTTCTCCTCAAGTACTATGTAATGAGCTCATAAAATTTTTTGACCTTCTGTGTCCAAAATTTGGCTAAGTACCAAAAATTAGGGTTGCTGGAAATTAGGGCTTTTGTGTTATTTTGACATTGTTTCCAACAGTGGACTGTCTCCTCTCTCTTACATGGAGCCATACAACTCAACAATCTTTGCTCATAAGCAAGTGGTATTTGTCCCAATATTGGTGCTCCTTCCACTCTTGCCTTTTGCAGTGTTGTGCCTGTTTGTATGTGATCTCTCCAAGGGCCTCATAAGCTTTGGGGCATCGACGTAGCTCACAACACTCCTTATCATACTAGCTGTAATAAAGTGATAGGTAGGAGATGGTTGAACTACACCATAAGAGAGAGGATTAGGAAGTAATCCTCAACCATGGCTTTTGGGGCAAGTGGTTAGCCCATCACATTCCTAACCAAGAGGTTATGAGTTCAATTCCTTACATTGGTATCAGAGCCAACCAACAACGTGACAACCACTGAAGGCAGGAGCACCCATGAAGCCACACAACAGGACAAGAAGTGCCTACGGAGGCACGCAACACAGGGCCCGCACGTGAGCAACACAGGGCCCAAGCCTACTTCGTAGGCTCTGATACCAATGTAAGGAATTGAACTCACAACCTCTTGCTTAGGAATGTGATGGGCTAACCACTTGCCCCAAAAGCCATGGTTGAGGATTACTTCCTAATCCTCTCTCTTAGGGTGTAGTTCAACCATCTCCTACTAGGATTATGTTACATTCTTCCCCCCTTGGTCGATCATTGTCCTCAATGATCTGCTCTTGTATCCCACTAGCCTTGGTGATCAGTCCCTTGAACTCCCTAGGTGTCCTTGAATTGATGTTCGTCAACCTCGCACAGTTTCTTGAACCTTGTTCGCAACCTTGGTCTCTTGAACCCTTGCTCTCAACCTTGGTGTCTTGAACCTTCTTGTTCGCAACCTTGGTGTCTCGAGCCCTTGTTCTCAACCTCAGTCTTGAACCTTGTTCTCACCCATGCTTGGTATCTTGAACACTCAATCAAGTGCCACCCAAGGATTCCCAAGGAATTCACACTTCCAAGCTAGCTCATTGGAAAGTTCGTTCCGAGAGCTTTCCAACGGTATATTACATGCCTCAATCCGACCTACGGATTGAGAGATACACCCCAATCATTGTAAGGTCCATCCTTGAAATCGACGCGCGCCTTCCACAATTCCTACCCTTTCACATGGAGGATGCCCAAGCGCCTTTTTTAGAGGCCATTGGATCATTCCACTTTGCCCAAGCCTACTTCCTAGGCTCTGATACCAATGTAAGGAATTGAACTCACAACCTCTTGGTTAGGAATGTGATGGGCTAACCACTTGCCCCAAAAGCCATGGTTGAGGATTACTTCCTAATCCTCTCTCTTAGGGTGTAGTTCAACCATCTCCTACTAGGATTATGTTACATTCTTCCCCCCTTGGTTGATCATTGTCCTCAATGATCTGCTCTTGTATCCCACTAGCCTTGGTGATCAGTCCCTTGAACTCCCTAGGTGTCCTTGAATTGATGTTCCTCAACCTCGCACAGTTTCTTGAACCTTGTTCGCAACCTTGGTCTCTTGAACCCTTGCTCTCAACCTTGGTGTCTTGAACCTTCTTGTTCGCAACCTTGGTGTCTCGAGCCCTTGTTCTCAACCTCAGTCTTGAACCTTGTTCTCACCCATGCTTGGTATCTTGAACACTCAATCAAGTGCCACCCAAGGATTCCCAAAGAATTCACACTTCCAAGCTAGCTCATTGGAAAGTTCGTTCCGAGAGCTTTCCAACGGTATATTACATGCCTCAATCCGACCTACGGATTGAGAGATACACCCCAATCATTGTAAGGTCCATCCTTGAAATTGACGCGCGCCTTCCACAATTCCTACCCTTTCACATGGAGGATGCCCAAGCGCCTTTTTTAGAGGCCATTGGATCATTCCACTTTGCCCAAGCCTACTTCCTAGGCTCTGATACCAATGTAAGGAATTGAACTCACAACCTCTTGGTTAGGAATGTGATGGGCTAACCACTTGCCCCAAAAGCCATGGTTGAGGATTACTTCCTAATCCTCTCTCTTAGGGTGTAGTTCAACCATCTCCTACTAGGAAATGCAAGAGAACAAGGATTACGACCACCACATGCTTGAGAGATGACTCTCCTCCCAACCAAATGCCTCTATATATAGCTCTCTCCAGGGGACTGCCTTCTTGGGCAGGTGGATGCTAATCATCCAAGTGTCAGCCATGTAACTACATGTGCGCCAAGTGTCCAGTGGATGCTTCTAGAAGGTTCTAGAGCTCTTTGGGCAAAATACTCTTCCCATGTACCTCATGGGGATTGAACCCAAGACCTCGTCCTTCACATCCTTGAGACTTAACCACTAAGCTAAGTGGATCACTTGTTCACAAGAGCACAAGACCTCCTAGTAAGTCTAAACTCGAGATCTTTGGTCATACACACGGATGACCAAACGGTATCCGATTTCAGATCTGTCTGAACCGACCAGACCCTTGGATCATAGACTTACTTTTAGAATTGAACTCACAACCTCTTGGTTAGGAATGTGATGGGCTAACCACTTGCCCCAAAAGCCATGGTTGAGGATTACTTCCTAATCCTCTCTCTTAGGGTGTAGTTCAACCATCTCCTACCTATCACTTTATTACACTAGCTGTTTTGGGGCATGGTTCCAACGTGTGGCAGAAAAATACATGTATGGTGGGGAAAGCTCTGTATAGTTGAGTTGTGCAAGTTGGATGTAATGTGTGAAGTGAGTATATGAAGGGAATCACGTGGGTTGAGTGTGAGGAGCTGAGTGAAGATGGTATACATAGGCATGCTGACTCGTGTATGAAGTGTATGGTGGCATGTGTCTGTATAGGTGGTGGGAGTTTTTGCGATATAGAAGAAGGGAGAGTAAAGCTAAGGTATGTGTGGTCTGCACCTAATGGACATCAACCTATTGAAAGAAAGTGAATGAGAGAGACTTGAGACAAAGATCCTAAAATATAATCTACTGTGCTCTGTCCTCCACTATGTGGAAAGCAATTGAAAGTGCTTGACCTTGGCCACCTATGCATCCCATTATATATATAACGAGATGATGTCATGCATTGAGCTCAAGAAGGTGTCTTCCATACCTTGTTGTATCGTGCACCGTATCCTCGGATGATCGGCCAATCCCAATCTCCTTCGGATCTAAAATCTCCATGATTTCAAGCTATTTGATATCATATGCCTCAGATTGTCTTGAATGTGTACGTCTTTCCTTCTCTCCTTGCCTTTGGGATATGGGGCATACATGCTCTCCTTCATTCTATCCTCACTTTTGTGAGGTCTTCATCTATAAATAAGGGTGTTAATGTTAACCGCTTTTTGAAGAAAGCGGTTCTCTCCTCTGTTGTGCTCATATGCAATATCAGAGAGAGAAAGAAAGAAAGAAGAAAGTGTTTTTACATCTATTAGAAGGCTGAACTTTGCCTATAAGGCAAATTAATGTATGTGGGTGTGTCTTCTATCAATCCGGAAAGATAGAAGTGCTGGAAAAAACTTGTAAAGCTTATATAAATCTCCGTAGTATGCATGTGGATATGTCATGAAACTGAGGGGGTGTATGGAGCGCTATATCTATGATAATCTATATGATAGTACAAGCATGAGAATGCATCTGAGTAACTAATTAGCTCCATCCTGTACTAGTGGGTGGGTGTATGATGTGGTACATAGGTGGAGGTGGAGTTGGCTGCAGTGGGATCAGCCATCATCGGGGATTGTCTCTCCTCCATTGCGTGATGGTCACGAGCCTGGATCTCTGCAATCTGGTATCAGTGAAGTCTCCGTGCCTAATATCCTATAGCACGGGGTGGTATCCTAGCTCAAGATGTCTGAGCCTGCTGAAGAGTCACCCTCTCTGTGTGTTGGTTGAGGGGGGAGGGGTGCTGCACATCTCAGAATGAAGAAGTTAGTGAACTGACTCTGTCTCCCTCCTGTATGGGCTGTTGTGGTGGGCTTGAGTTGGGAATCTTTGTGATTCTCTATCTCTAGTCAGAATCACTCGAGTTGTCACTGATCTCTAGAGTCAGTCCATGATCTATCGGAGGGTAGGTTGCCTTGTAAACAGAGCCTCATATCTGCCTTTGATGTCATCATATGCCCTACATCTTCATTCAAAGTGAGCCTCATCTTCCATCATATCCTGCATATTTGCTCCTCTCTAGGAATGTCTGCTGCTCTGCCTATCTCAATCTCTACTCGATGTGATGAGACACTCAACTCGCCAATTGCTATACTCTAGCTATGAGGCATGTAAATATCCATGTAGCGTGGTTGCTGGATGAAATTGTCCGCTAGTATGTCTAGGAACCGATCTTGGTAGTGTGATAGTCTCGATCCCATGTGTGGTGTGAACCATGTGAGACTAATGTAGAGCTTCCATAAATCTTTCCTCAGCACAGCGTTCCTCTCACTACGGGAGAGGTGGATGCGGGGTGAGAATGGGTCATATTGAAAGGGTGGCAATCTATCCATATCAAGTCCATGACTATTAAAACCAGGCTCTCTCATACATTGACTCTGATATCTTTGTAGATGCCTCAAATGCTCTACATGTGAGTGTGTCTGCAGGGAGCTCCCTCATCCTCTGAATAAAACAGATTGTATGGAATAGTGCATCTACTACCATGCGTGGTGCAGCTAGTTCAGCCCTGATGATGTCATGTGGCATTGATTGTTTCTTGCAAAATAGTCACGGGATCATACGTGCTTGTCGCCTCCCGATAGCGTTCCACTGGGTGAATGTGAGGCCTGGGCCCAAATTGTCATTGCATACATCATAGTTGGTGTGACTAGTGTGTCAAATAGCCAACCCTTCGTGTGGGGCTCCTTGAAATGTGCCTGGCGACATGTCCGTTCTAACATGGCTAAAGCTGCATATCCTCGTGTGAATGTGTCGGTGGCTGCATGCCTCATGCTGAAGGGGCTAGGCAAGCTCGTGAATGTGACTTCTAGGTAGACATAGGAAGTGACCACCTCTATCTGTCCGTCAGAAGCTCTGAATCATGCTGCATTCCTCACAATGGGGGAGTTGTTGGAAGATCATAACCTTGGTCTCGCCAAGGTTTACTATCAAGCCCCTTTGTGTTCAAAACTCATCCATGGTAGCGAGATGGTGCAGGAATCCCTCTGGTGACTTTGAAATCAATACAATGTCATCGGCATATAATAAAATGTGGACATGTGTAAGTGTGAGGTCTGCACCCTCTCCTCCGGCTCGAAGAATGTAGTCCTCACTCTCGTCGATGTAGAGACCAAATAGAGTGGGTGAGAGTGGGCAGCCTTGCTTAACATTGATGGTGCTAGCAATGGCCTCATACAACCCTCTTTGACATCGTACCCTCCCAGTCACCTGCGCATAGAGTGCATAGATGGCCCCATAGTTAGTAAGGTACGATCCGTACGATTAGTACGATACGTATTAGTATGGTACTACGTACGTACCCTAAGATTTGGGGCTTCCCGTACGGTATTCGTACGATCATAAGGTACGATTTTTTTTTTTTTTTTGGCTAGAAATTATATACCTCATCTTTAACATGATAAAGATCATGTTTATGAATATAATGCATCAAAATAAAGGTTAAAAACTTTATTTAGCTATATTTAATCATGTGGGATATCGCCGTTGTATCTACTATCGGGGAATTGGATATATCATATCATGTATCTAGTATATACTATCATCATTCATGTATGATGTAAGACTTAAGTTGTACTTTGTAACATCATTAAAAACAAAAGCATGCTATCAAATTTCATTCATTACAAATTACAATGATCATTCATCATTACAAAAACCATTCATTCAAATTTCATACATCATACATGACTAATCAATGATCAATCATCATAGTACATAAAATGAAACTTCAAGTCAGATCAAGCATGATCATCGTGATTCATGAATCATCACCAAGAATACATACATAAATGATAAATCATAAATAACAAAATGACAAGTCACAAGTCCACAATGATAAATACTAAAAGCCAATGAAAAACATCATCAACTATGTAGTATGTATACATCTGTCATCAATCATCATAATGTCAATAAAGTGACAAGTCCAAAACTCTAATCAAAATGTCATATGGATCATGAATCATGATGAACAATAATCACTCATCATCCGCATCCTCCATCTCATCAATATCACTATCATCATAATCATCATCAAGAGAATCAGATGTTGTCATCTCATAAGTAGATGACCGTGGAGTGGGTGGATCACTAACAAGATTTCCCTCATCATCAAAACAAGGGGATAGCGGCATCGATGGTAATGTCCTCCTCCCCTTCCTCCTCGTGCTCGACTAGTGCTAGATCCATCCCCATGTGAAGTGGTCGATGCACGCCGAATAATCAACCCCTTCCCACGACCACGGACTCCTCCTACCCTTCCTTTGCTGGTACGGCTTCTTGTTTGCCTTACATCTATAGAGCAAAGCTCTCTATATAGCTCGGCAAAAAGAAGCTTCTCATCATCTTGAGGCATATCATATGATGGAAGAGGAGTCTCTCTCACGGAAGGCCAAAATCTGTCCACATTCACCTACATAAAAAAGAGAGATTAGAATCAAGATTCAAACCATGAATTACTTGTTTATGCAAATCTGAAATTTATGTAAATTATTGAAAATCTGAAATTAATGCAAATTTATGCAAATCTGAAATTTGTGCAAATCTGAAATTTATGCAAATTTACTTACTTGTTTTAGAGTCTCCATGTTAGGGATATTTTGCAACATCCTTAGGTTGGTGCGACAATATATTAATTTCTTCATTTGTTGAGGACTAAGTCTATTCCTCACCTTTGTGTGGATGAGAGCAAAAGCACTCCAATTCCTCTCACATGCACCGGATGAGCAATCTTGAGATAAAACCTTGAGAGCATATGTGCACAAAGTAGTGAGTGAAAAACCAAAATTTTGCCACCAAAAAAGTGGTTTTACCATTGACTCTCTATCCCAACATGTAGGGGAAAGAAAAGCGGGATTTCCCCTCTCATCCATATAGCAATTTATTTGCTCCAACATCTCGTTAGGTAGATGTATGGGAACTACACGTGACATATATTGAAGCCGATCCGATAATAGCTCCACATCATCATATAATTGCGGGCTTTTGAATGCCGGATGCAATAAACCCGCAAACCCATGGATAGGTCGATGCATCCATGTCCATCTTTTCATTGTTACCTAATCATTAAAAAAGAAAGAGTTAAATTTTAAAAAGAAGAATGAAATAAAAATTAAAATAAAGTTTAAACATATTACATACATGCTCATTGCATCATGGTTTATGGCACATCATACATGCATGATTACATCATGCACGCATCATTGCATGCACATTGCAATTTGCACATAGATATTAAATATCAAATACAAATACATTTATGATGTGTGATGTAATTGATGAATCATAAATCATAATTTGTCAAAGTGTCTTATCTCAAGTACTTCACCTCTTTGATCCTCGGTGACAAGAGTGCATTCTCTTATCTCTTCCATAGCTCTTCTCATGATATGGATGAGAAGCCCTAGAGTAGCACCCTCACAATCCGTCATGCGTAGAACTTTGTAGATAGGTGTGATGATACTCAAATAGCCTTCACACTATCCCAAAAGCTCTCATCCAAACATAGCCTTTGTATGCTTTTTGACTCCTCCAATGAGCTCTCATCCCACTCTCTCCAAAAGGTAGATACCACCGTTTGTCGTAGAGGCACTTTGACTTCAAGCAACCTTGAAAGAACAATCCACATGTATGCGAAACGTGTGGTGGTGGGCTTCTTTATTTCAAGCTTGCTATGCTCTCTAAACATAGCTAACACTTTCACTTTTTGTGTGAAAAATGTAACTATGCTTGAGGCTTGTAGTGTGCAAGCTTTTACCCATGATAGCTTTCCAATATCTTCCATGAGCAAATCAAGACAATGAGTTGCATATGGAGTCCACACAATATGTGGATACTCACCCTCCAAAAGCTGCCCCATATGCCTACAATTGCTTGCATTGTCAGTGACAACTTGCACTACATTTGATGGACACATCTATGCATAAAATTCAGAAATTAGTATTTAGAATTTTACATAAATGGTAAATCTCAAAATTTAAAAAACATATAAAAATAAAATTAAAATTTCCAACTTACCTCTTCGATGGCCTTCTTGATATGTCGATAGATGAACACTCCGGTTGTCTTCTTTCCTTTCTTTCCAACCTCAACGACATGTAGGAAGAAAGTACCAATAGGGCATGACACAAGAATATTAATTATCCCTATATTTTTTCTATCTCTCCATCCATCGGAGAGGATAGTGCATCCATACCTAGACCATTTCTCACGCATAGGGGCAAGCGAGAGATCTATCCTCTTCTTCTCCTCATTAATTTTGGTTGTCCGCATATCGGAGTAGCTAGGACCGCTCCATCCTTGACATGGACCCACTTCACTAATTGCTTTCACCATAGTCTTCCATTGGTTTGAATTAAGAAGATTAAACGAGAGATTTTCCATAATTACCGTTCTTGCAATCTCTATGTCGGCTATCTTTTGTTTCTCCTTGATCCATGTGAGAGACGACCTTACATGCCCGGGAGCTTGCCCTAATCCGCTTTGCCTCACATGTGATTGTGAATCTCTTTGTGTAGGTGATTGTGATGATGAACCAATATTTGAGTCTTGAAAATGTGACTCCTCTTCATGTGAAGAGGTAGAGGCCGATGCACGAGAAGGGTGGCTTGCATATCTTCTTACCGATGTAGGTAATGTGCTAGGAGAGCCCAACATTTTTTGCCTAATTTCGGATGCAATATGGTCGGGGATCTCCTTGCATGCCGCTACTTGCCCTCCAAGCTTGCTTAGGTGTTGAAGTAGCCTTGTAGCCCCACTCGTGTATCGCTTGCCACAATATTTGCAAGTCCAATGATGAGAGTTTGACTTCTTCATATCTTTCTCCACACCAACACAATGGAGATCAAATGCCTCATGTTTGTCTCTCACCATTTTGCTTAGAAAGGGCTGACCTACAAGAGGAGAGAGCACTTCAAAGTTCAAAGTTCTAGAGCACTTCAAGAGCAGCTGCACATAAGAGAACACTCGCGGATGGTCGACAGAGAGCAAATATAGCCCAAATGAGCCGTTCGCGGCATTAAAAACCGAAAAGCCTGGATTGCAATTTTTCTTCGTACAAGTTCGTACGGATACGTACGGAAGTTCAGATACGTACGGATCATAGTTGTTAGCAACGTTTTAGCAACGTCGAAGGCAACGTGTTGCTAACGCGTTAGCAACATAGCAACGTTTGGGCCTAGACGTTGCTAAAACGTTGCGAACGTGTTTTTTTTTTTTTTTGGTTTTTTTGTTAATATTTTGGTAGTCTACGCATCCTATAGCTAAGATATGATGAAATGCATGCTTTTAAACATATAAATAAATATACACACATATATATATAATGAACTAAAAGTAGATATGCGACATGTAGTATGTATACTACACATGCATACATATATTCATACATATTACATATGTAGATGCATACATACATGCATGCATACATACATGGTTGCATGCATGCATACATACATGGTTGCATGCATGCATACATAAATGCTTGCATGCATGCATGCATACATACATACATATTACATACATACATACATACATACATACATACATACAAGTAGATACATACATACTTGCATATTACATACATACACATGCACATTTGTAATTATATACATACAAACATACCTACATAGTATAGTATATGATAGACATGGACATTATAGTATAGATTATTGAGTCTAGATTAGTCCCTGCACAATTCAATATTCACAATTCAATATTCACAAGTGATGTCCGTGCTAAGTAGTGAGATCAATCATCATAGAAGACTACCCTTGGCTTTGAAGGGCCAAGGCCATGCATGAAAATTTAGTCTAAGCTCTATAATTGCATAAGGAGATCAAGAATATGGAAAATCCAAAATATCTGGCTAGCTCAAGGTGATAAGGCCTATAAAGAAAATCATACATAAATAAATGTATGCACTTTTATAGCTTTTTATGTCTTCCTCATTATCCATGTTTTTTTATTTCATTTATCATACATTTTTGACCAAATTTTGAATAGTTTCTTATCCCTCCTAAGGACAATATAGTTTTGGATTACAAAAAAAATATGCATGCAAAGCAACGCGTTGCGAACGTCGCAACGTTGCGAAGTTGCGGTTGCGAAGTTGCGAACCGTTCGCAACGCGTTGCGATGCAACACTGGTACGGATGCATTCGTACGCGTACGAATACTAACTATGGATGGCCCAAATCATCTCTGATGGTACTCCGAAGCTGTGGAGGCATTGGAAGAGTCTCTCTCGTGGCACTGTATCAAAAGCTTTGTGGAATTCCACGAAGCAGCAATATAATCTCCTCTTCTGCATCTTTGCCCCATCAATGAGTCAGCACAGAATGAAGATGTGATTAATAGTGTAGAGAGAGAGAGAGAGAGAGAGAGAGAGAGAGAGAGAGAGAGAGAGAGAGAGAGAGAGAGAGAGAGAGAGAGAGAGAGAGAGAGAGAGAGAGAGAGAGAGAGAGAGGGAGGGAGGCGCATATACATAGACACACACGTGTATTTTCCTTGTTGTTTGTCCCAAGAGAGAGACGCATATACATAGACACGCATGTGTATTTTCCTTGTTGTTTGTCTCAAGCACATAGCCTGTACTTGTTTTCTACAAATGATGGAAGTATTAATCCTCGTTGGATATGCAAAATCTGAAATTCTCCTCATGGTTAAGCATTGTAAGTCATTCCACATAAAGTGTGCTACAATGCACTGATTTTGGATCATTTTTATGATTCCAGATGGGAATGGCATATACCGACCTTTTGACAGCATGTAAGCATTCTTCTTTATGATGATAATTTCTTAGGTTGAAAAATGATTAATTAAGGTGCTTTTGTACTGCAGGGAATCTGGTGGCAGTAAGAACAGCGCACAATTGGGGATATATATTTTCATTGCAGTTTTTGTTCCAGTAGTCCTGGGAGGTGTTTTCTTTTGTACATGCATTTATCACCGTAGAAAACAGAGGGCCAGTGTTGAGCTGGTCAAGTATCAAACATCTGGGAAACCTCAAATTGCTTCTCCAATAGCAGGTGTTAATTCTCAACATATCTTTATTTGAAGGTGCTCTGCTACACATGCTATTTTTACTGTGATGTTCTCTCTATTCTGTCTATTCTAGAGGATGCAAAGCTTTTTCTAGGGGCAGGAACATATGCAAATGTGACTTCAGAAACACCATCTCCAAGCCCTCCATATTTGCACCTCGATACATCTGTTCAGTTCTCTTACACGGAACTTTTGGATGTGACGGACAACTTCAGCATCAATAGGAAGATAGGGCAAGGAGGATATGGTTCTGTCTTCTATGGAAAATTACATGGTCAGGTAGGTAAGTTTCCCGAAATTCAACAAATTATAATGTCAGGCTCTCTAATGGAAATCTGATCGTCTTTTTTTGTGAAAGCAGGAACTAGCAATTAAAGTGATGAATATGCAAGCGACTCGAGAGTTTTTGTCTGAGATTAATGTGTTGACATGTGTGCATCATAAAAATCTGGTATGAAGAAGAACCATCTTGTAGATATTTGCAGGATATTCACTATGTTCTGTCAAAATTTTGTACTGTGGTCAAATTATTTGCAGGTTCGCCTTATTGGCTTTTGTACACATGACTCTCTTTATCTAGTTTATGAGTATGTAGCAAATGGAAATTTGACTCAGCACCTGAAAGGTATCTCAAATTTGTGGTCTTTTCTTCTGATGGGAACAAGGATTCTGATTTACTTATAATTCATACTAGGCAAGTCACTTTTACCCTGGGAAATTAGAATTCGAATAGCCCTTGATGCTGCTAGGGGCTTGGAATACATGCATGAACACACTAATCCGACCTATATTCATCATGATATAAAATCAAGCAACATTTTACTTGATACTGATTTCCATGCTAAGGTGAGTAACTAGCAGTGTATGTAAATACACTTGTCCTCTATCCTTGTTACTTGTCATCCATCTTACCATGAGAGATGTTATGGCTAATGTAGATAGCTGACTTTGGACTGACAAAGTATAAAGCATCGACGACTGATTCTATCACCACAGCAACAAGAATTGTTGGTACATTTGGGTACATGGCTCCAGAGTAAGTATTTTGTTTATGTATGTTTATTGTCTTTAATAACCAAGGCTTATCTGGAGGCATTTTCTATATTGACAGATATGCACGCTTTGGACGTACTTCAGCAAGTTCAGATGTATATGCCTTTGGTGTAGTTCTTTTTGAACTTATTTCTGCAAAAGATGCAGTTGTGCACAGTTCCATTGAAGAATCAACAACACAAGGACCGAGAGGAGACCTTTATGGACTTGCCGCATTGGTATGGCCCTCACTTTATCCCACATGTGTTTTGTTGTCTTTAAATATTCTGTATGTGTGCATGCGTATGTGGGTGCGTGTCTGTCTTTGTCCTTCCTCTTGGTTGCCCTTGTGGTCTTCTTTGTAGAGTTTTCACTTGTTATAGCGCATTAAACTCTATTGTAGGAATGACTGCTTGCCTATTAGTGGATCCTCTTTTACAATATGACTTTGACTTGAGAGAAGAGTCTGATATGATTTATTCAAATGTATAATATTTATGTGTGCACTCTTTTGCTCTCTTTGTACTCAAACAATAAATATGTACTGTAATGCCTTTCATATGCACCAACAACCCTACACATGCAATGTGTACTAATAAGTAATGACTAAATTGAAATATGAACTTTGAATATATAGTGACTCTCCTTCCTAGCTGTCTCATATGTATGAAGAGTAGGAATTTCTCTTTTCTTCCTAGCTAGTAAAGAGGTGACCTATGTTTTTAAAGAGACCATTTGAGTCTTTAGTTGCTTTATTAGAGAGGTCATGCTAACAATAACTGTCTCTATCCTAAGGGTTTGCTTTTTGAGCTCATTGAATTGTTTATGAGTCACATACTCATCCTAGAGCTCAGTGTAAGAATATTCTTCTTCTTGCTCAACCTCACCCATCTTTTGGTCATGTCCCTCTAGAGTTTGATCTTTAGGTGGGGAAGTATGTTCTATTTGTCCTTGACCCTTGGTTTCCATGTTTTCTCCCCCCAAGTGTATAAACTAGAGAGCTAAATGAAGATGAAAGTAAATTTTATATGACGAAAGACAGAGAAATATCACAAGAGCACTTCCCTGATATTATCCAAGCTCCAAAAAAAACGTTGAAGTGATCTTTGATGTGGTAAAGCTCTGATTTGGACTCCTTGTCAAGCCCAAAAGAAAATTTGAAATGTCCGGTTGGTCCGAGGAGGATCTTGGCATCAAAGACCAATCAAAATGACTCCAAAAACAGCTTCCAATTGCTCAAAAAGCCAAGATCTAGCAATACTGAACAATTTTTAGGTTTTCGCCAGTCCTCAGCAGTCATAAAAAAGTACTCTGGCACCTGTATATCAAGTCAATGACACCAATCCAAGTGAAGAAAGTGAATTCGGACAGCAAACGCTCCAAAACAAGGTCCGAGAGTGCCTGATTAGCTCCTGCTGAAAGTTGCTGCAGAGGTTTTTTACTGTCAAATCTCATCCAACTGTCGCGACATTTATTGCTAACCGAAACTTGGGAGACAAGTTCGAATCAAGACCGAATTCGCTTCAATCCGACCTTTGACCATGAACCTTTGACTCCAGGAAGTTGGGGGTGTAGATGTAAGAAGGTAGCATGAGAAAGATGGTGGGAGGGTCACTTTGCAAGCTCAAAAAACCACTTTAACAAGCTTCTTTAGATGATTTCCTTGCCTCCCCTCAAAGTCCACAGCCCATAATACGTGTATATATACTCATTTGGCCCCAAACTTCTTGAAGAGTGGAGGTTTCCATCTGCATAAATGGTTCAGAGTGAAGGGTCGTAATCCTATATGCGAGCTTGAATGCGCATTTCGCGGGTCTAAAAGGAGGGGTGCTAGCTCATTCTTGCATCCAAGAGGGATGGAGTCACATGCTTCTTAACCCTGACAAAAATATTAAACTTTCTACCATTGGCTCCCTGAACTCATCATGTATTTCAGAGGTGCAATACAGTCGTGTTCTTTGTAGCTACACTCCAAACCTTACCTTAAGTTGATGTATTTGGAAGGTGCAATCCAGTTGTGCTCTTGATCCGCACTACGAACCCCACATCTACATTCTCTGCTGGGCTGAGGCCATTTCCATTATTATGTTTCAGTGGGAAGATTTTACAAGAGAAACCCCTTTTCCTGAATGGTTCTGCAGTTTCTCAGGCTCTTTGGACTAGCTAAGCTATTCTTCCACATGACAGGTGGGACTGTATTGATTGTGTGCACCTCTGAGATGGTTCATTTTACATGTCTATTTCATCCACTAAGGATTTACTTTTCAGTTGACACAATCATGGTGTTTCTTTTTCTGTAGCAGCCATTGTGTCACGCAATGTATATGCATTCTTTTGCCTTATATTCGGTAGTATATGCATTGCTTATTTCAGATTTCGTACTACATGCCTTTTATTCTATGGAAAAAAATAGAAGAGATACATTTTAAGAGTATTTATATTGTTGATCTCTGTGTTACAGTTTGAGCAAGTATTGGATGATATAGTCAATGCAAAGGAAATGCTTCGGAAGCTTGTAGATCCAGCACTTGGAGATGATTATCCTATAGATTCTGTATACAAGGTGGGTGTTGATTCTTTGATGAGGAATGCTGCACAAGCAAATACAATGTAATAATTTGTTTAATCTATGTAGATGGCGATTCTAGCCAGTTGCTGTACAAGGGAAGAGCCTTCTCTGAGACCAAGTATGTCGTCTGTGGCTGTCTCTCTTATGACACTATTGTATTCAGCACAGGTGGTAGAAGCAGAGCATAGAGTTTTTTGAATTCAATTTGGCTGTCCAGGATGAGCAATCAAAGCTTTTTGGGTCGCATCAACTACAATTTTGGATTATCTGTATCATAATCTTCACAATTTATTCATTCCTTAAACAACAGAATAAATTCTCCCTTGATCTTGAAGTTAAAGGTTAATTCAGATGATACCACAAGCTTGAGAACTACTAGACGGAGGTTCCCTTACTTTTTTCCAATCTGATTTTTGGGTTGCATGTGAATTACCTGTATCATAATCTTCACATTATGATTATCTTGAAGTTGAGTATAAATTTGTTAGATTTCTGTACATAAATGATACGAGAATTTGAGAATTATTAGAGACAATTCCACTACCTTTTACCAATCTCATGTTGAAGTGACATTTAAGAGTTGTTGTTTTGACCGTTGTTGAATACATTCATAATCTTGATTTATTTGTAAGGTGATTTCTCGTCTGTTGCTTGCGTGTTTGACGAGGGGCAGACCTTCACAGTGCACTCTAAGAGTTTAACGTTTCTCAGCAGATGAGAGAAGGCAATATGTTGGTTGTGGGAATCAGGTTAACGTGATGTCCTATTTCGCTTGTCATTTATTGGCATTGCAAGTTCCATATATAACAAGAAATGCGTTTGACTATGAGTTCTTGAACCACCAGCCTAACTCCGAAAGTAGATTCCACCTCTAAATACTGATGACGTATGGGAATGCTGCCATGTTCCAGAAGACCTCAAAAGCTGATCAAATCTTGTAAATTACATCACTGCTGACACTTGGATGATTTTAGGTCTAGGCAAAGGAAATAAGGTCTACTTATTCTTTAGGGGGTTCAAATTTCTGTACAGAACGAGTCAGGAGAGCCGTGTTCCCCCAAGAATGGGTCTTGGCATCACCATGGCAACGATTTGATTACATGTAGCATGGTGATTTTTGAAAGTTCATCAACTTTTCCATTGCCTTTACGTTAAATCGCTACCTTTGCCACTTTCAAGAAACGCTTTCTGCTTCTGCTATCATGGTGGCAGAGTCATCATTGCTCATGCTAATTATACATTTTCCAAGATGTACGCTTTATTTATCGCACATGCCTAAGAAGCAGCACTTAATCCATATGAACAAACATGGATTTACCTAGACTTAACGTGCCCATGATCATCAGTGATCATTGCATGCTTAATCGTTCAGTCGTTGAGGAATTTGTGCGCTGTGTGTGTGTGTGTGTGTGTGTGTGTGTGTGTGTGTGTGTCTCAGTTGATTACTTGATGAATTAGGAAACACATTGGAGGGTAGTCGACCAAACTGGCCTACAGGCAAATCATATTGTCTATGTCAATGCCGGCGCACCGGCACCGGAGCTGTATGGGGATAGGATATTCAACCACACAAGAACGAGAAGGGTTCGTTCATGCAATGGGAATGCGTGCAATTCTACGATGGTGGACCTCTTGGGAAAAGCAGAACTCACACAACACAAACATACAAAGCCTATAAGACGATAAAGCTAGTGAATAAAATAAAACACCAATACGATAGTTCCAAGACAATCTTTTATTGGAATCCTTTGTCATAGCTGCAACAAAAGAGAGAAAGAGAACAAGTAGGGAGAGAACAATTGACTAGAATCGAACAGGAGGTGAACAAGACAAGCAGTGTGCATTACAATACAAGGATGCTACAACAGACAATCGGATGAACATAGATACAAGGCCGAACTGCGAGAGACAACATGGCGATATAAAGATGAACCACTGAAGACACAAATAGAACACAATGCTCAACTAAGAGAGTCCAATGTGCTAATGCTACAATGCTGAACTTTTAAGATGGTGAATTGTTGGGGGATACTACCATGCACCCAAATAAATTGTTTCCAATAGTGTTTCAACGTTGGGTGTTGGCAGCTACTTCTTCCACTTCTATATTCCAGTGTGTACTCTGAGCTTCCACTATGCATACCATGATCTTCCATGAATGGACTAGTCCATGTAGAACATCGAACATCCTCCAAAACAACTAAAAAATTCATTGAAATCGGACATTGTTAGCCTAAGTTATCCTTTGTGGAAGTTTCACGATTTCCTTCACAATGGTGCATTCATGAGCATCACGAGTCCACGTAGAACATCAAACATCCTCCAAAACAACTAAAAAATCATTGAAATCGGACATTGTTAGCCTAAGTTATCCTTTGTGGAAGTTTCACGATTTCCTTCACAATGGTGCATTCATGAGCATCACGAGAGCAAGGGGAGGACAACATTCAACCAAGGGAGAAGAGAGATGACAATGCTTTTTTGGAACTTTTTTGAGATTAAATGTTCTTCCCGTGTATGGATCGAACTCACGGAATGTAGATGTTGCCTTTTGGATGCATGTTTACCTTTTTTTTAATCTTTTTTTTCCCTTTTTCTTTTTCCTTTTTTTTTTTTTTCATGGATGCTTCCTTCCATTGCATAGAAGTATGCCTATAGAGAGGAGAGGAGGATGTAGAAGGCACCTTGGGATGTATGCAAACTTACTTTTTTTTTAAATCTCTCTTGTTTGCCCTTTTTCGAGTCCACAAGTGAAGAAGAGAACTTATTAGCACTCTCTTGAGTATAGAAGCAATCTCAGGATACATGCAAACAAGTTTCCCTGTTGTGTTTTTTTCCTAACTATTATACATGGCCAATATGTCTTGTAGCCAAAATATCTTAGATAGAGTCCTAAGCCAAAATTGTATAAGTACTACAATTTTGAGGGATAAACGAGCCGAAATTAGCACAAAGAGGTTTCTAAGTTGTTATCCGAGTATATGATCTTTTGGTTAAGGTTCAAAATTGCTAAAAATGGGATAATTGCAAAAAGGTTGCATAGAAAAAGATGATAGGATTTTGATGCAAAATTGCTGCAAGAGCAAGGTGAAACTCTTATTTGCACCCTTTCTTAGAATGAATCTAAGCCACACTACTTCAATTTCAAGGCTAATTACAAAAGATTACATCGTGGGGCAAAGATTTCTTGCAATTCATTGATGCATTATTGTATGTCTTCAAAATGAATTGTTCATCCTTATCCAAGAACATTTAGAAGCCATTCATGAATATCTTTATTCATCTTGTGAGCCACTTACCTAGTATTGCATGCTCGCTCTATTGAATGTAGGATTGGCATTCTTCAAACCAAAATCCATTTCTCATGTACTTGACATTCCCCATAAAGTGAAAAATCTTTTCTTCTTTTGGTCTTTCAAGTGTATGGCTATCTAGTTTTAACTACTTAAACCATCTAAGAAACAATATGATGAATGTCCTACACTTCTTCTATGATGCTCTATGAAAGATTGTTGAAAGCCATCTTGAATCTGGACTCTATTAAAATCTCCAAAATTTGTACATACTTTGACATTTTGTCCTTGCCTCAATCTTGTAGGGTTCTAGCTTTCCTTATCCAATACATTCCAATAAAAGAGGAGGGTTTAGGGAAATGACCACAAATTCAATAATAAATACACAATCTTGAATCCTCATTTTTTTCCACAATGAAAATGGCTTGCACCATTCACTAATATACAAGAGTGATAGAGAATAGTGCACTCTTCGTGATTCTCAACCCTAAATTCCTTCGAATTGAATCAAGAATCAATTTGATATTAAATCCTCCATAAAACATCACTCCATTGATCTTTGGATGAGGATTGCAAACAATAAATTTAGAACCTCTATAATATGCTATATCTGCTTGAGGAAAGTTGATTACAAAGCCATCTTCACTAGACTTTGGTTGGACAACATATGCTACTTGTAGAACTTTTAACATATCACTTCTTAATTTCGGAGTCATGGTGATTCAATCATATATACTAATCTTATGGTATGCATTCTTTAGTATTCACTCCATATCGATTGTTGCAAATGTAGGTCGCTCCTTACCATTGCTAAGATCCACAAAAGTACTCCCAAATGCTTCATCAATGATATTTTTCTTATCTTCAAGCTTCGATTTATCATAAAAATCTTCTTGTTGTATCTTTTCTTGCTCCTTGGACATTGTTGACACAACCAAAGTTTTTGGTCTCTTCTTCTCATGGTGTGCAATAATGATCATGTTGATTGGTGCAGTGCAATTATTTGAGCAATCCCTTGTAAAATGGACCTTCATATTGGAATTATTTTGACATGGTGGGGAACTATCTCAAATCGAACACTTTTTCTTGATGTTCCTATACTCCCCATATCATTAAGAGACTATTGACCTTGAATCCCTAGGTCATGTTGATTCAAACTAGATACTCTATTACTTCATGATTGATCTATGTAAAATGTATTTGCAAGAGACCTAGGTTGTTAGATAAGAGATGATTATGGTATCTTTTCATATGGACTTATCCATTAAGTTACAAGAATAAATGTAAGGAATCCTTTTAATAAGTAAGAATCTTTCGTCTCATGGTCAATTTTACTTCACAATTGATAGTCTACACATTGCATCCACTCACTTGCATTATGACCTTTATTATTGCAAACAATGCACGAAATAATTTTGTAACCTCTTGTTATGCCTCGATCTCCTCTAGCTCTCTTTGCATTTTAGATAAAGAGTGCCATCATATCCACCTTATTTGAAAATCTTTAGCTCTTGCTTTAATCGAGCGATTTGATTAGATTTTGGGTTGCCCTCACCAAATTATACCCATGCTTCCTAGATTTGAGTCATTCCATCAATGAAATCTTCTAGTGTGCGAAGTGTATTATTTAAATGATGTTGAGTCCATTGGAGAGCATTTTCAATCCATTTACACACCATAAAGTTGATAGCATATTCTAGTAACTTTGTCATCAATGACCTCACCTATGTGACTGGCTCTAATAACAATTCACTTGGTTGCACTCTCAAGTTCTCTACTTGGTACCAATCCTTCTATATTTTTTGCTTCTATGAAGGTCATATTTAAGCATTTCCACATGAGGAAATGAGTTTCTTTAAATAATGAATACCTCTCATCTTCCAACCCATGTAGAGTGGTAGGGAGCAAAGCCAAAAAAGCATGCTCTCTATCCTACAACCCTCTATTCTTACATAAAGCTAAGTAATGACTCACATGGTCATTGAGATCTTGATTTGCTAACCCACTGTAGATGAGAAAGTTAATCATTATCCTCAATAGGACCTGATTCAAATCCTCCATTGTTCTCCTTCGCAAGAGTTTCTGTGTTCCTTTGGTGCAATGAAGCTTATTGATGCATTTGATCTGATGGACTCTTCTTCCCCATGAATATCTTTCTTTTTATCTTCTTTCTTTCATCTTGTTATTGGTGATGGGGGATGTATCTCAACCCATATGCAATGATGAAGTATGAATGATCTCCACAAGTCAACTTCTCTACAGCTTTGCAACCCAAAATGCCTCTTTCTTAGAGTTTTCGTAGAGACTTCCAGTGAGATTTTGCACATATAAACTAGAAATATGGAGCTTTCCAAAAAATCAAAATTCACAGAAAATGGTCTCCCTACGCACAGGGGCTGTAAAATACATAGAAAAACATAGTACACAGGGGCTGCAAAATGCGTAGACTAACATTTGAGGAGTTAGTTTTGTTCTATTGCAGGAAGATCAATTTAGGCAGAACATGTCCATTATGCGTGTTGCAGACCAAGATTTCCTAGCTAGTCAGAAGGGCAAAGGTAAATGGAGCTCTTCTACTAGTAAGCAAAAATCTGTTAATTCTGCACAATCAAAGAAGGATGATAGAGACGAGAAGAAAACAGAAAAGCAGAAATTGTTTTGCAAATAATATAAAGGAAATGATCATGTCATAAAGAGTTGTCCAAAACTAGCTACAAAAGAGGCAAAGAAGACATAGGTTGGAATGCTTGTTGTAGAGGCCTCTACACCCAAAACAAAGTCTGCTAATCTTGTGCAAAATGAAGAATGGGCATTTACTACTATTTGCAATTATGAACCATCTTCACATTAACAATATATGTCTATAGTAGACTCAGAGGTTTGGTACGTTGATAGTGGGGCAACCAAACATATTATCTCGCAGTGTAGTTGTTGGGGGATTCTTGTGTGGAAAGTGACTTGAGTATTTGTAGGAGAAGGAAGAAGAAGTGGAAGACAGACATCGAAAACTTTTGTATATTGATTAGTAGTAGGAAAATACAATGATGATATATAAAACAAGACCAAGTGTTCTCTATGAGGAGTGCTTAATCCCAAAGAAGACACACACACACACAAGGTTACAAGATACCCAATGCTCCTTGTGCCACCAACCTTCTCTGGACTAGACCTCCGCCTTCTCCAAGAGCTTGCTTTTGTGCACAGCTTGCTCTCAAGCTTCCAACAGGGTAGGGGGAGTGACACCTTCTATTGATGTGCACACCTCTTCAATGGTACCTTGTGCCACCTTGGTTGCCTTGCTTACTGGTTCTCTACACACACTAGATCACCCTTCTTGCACACTTTGTCTCACACTTGCTTCTCTGTGTCACACTCTTGTTGAATGTCTCCTACTCTTCTGAGCTAGTGTAGACTATCTCTCACTTGCTTAGTCTAACTCCAAGAAAAATTCCCCTTGCTTTGTTTGTCGATTCACTTACGTATGGAGCTCCTAACTGATAGTGTATCTTGGTGCTCACTTGATGTCCCAAGAATGTCTAAACGTGTGTACAACCAACAAGTCCCTATTTTGTCCTCTAGTGACTTTAGGACTAAAACAAAATTTTAAGTGGGGGGCCATACATACACTTTTGCGGACCACTTTCTCTTCATGTGCCTTAACTTTTGTCTTCATTTCTTCCATATGTATGCCTAAGGCAAGGTTCACTCAAACCTTTCAAATACTTAAAAAACCCTTCAAAACCTTACAAAAAGACAATTTGCAACCTGCATTCCACTTTCTGCAAACCATAACCATTGTGAACAAATTGATTGCACTACCTGTGCATCTTGAACAACTTGACTTTGAACACTTTGACTTTGATCAACTTAACTTTGACCTTTTTGACTTTGGCTAACTTGACTTTGACCAATTTGACTTTGATGGGCTCAACAATTTCCCACCACCTAATGGGCTCTTCGTCCTAGAGTGCTAACAACCAAACCATGAGCAGAGAGGTTCACCTTGATACCTTGTGCACGACCTTCAAAATGACATATGAGCAGCTACCGTCCACCGGGAGCAAGAGAGAACAAGCACAAGTGATTAAGCGAAATTGGATATCAACTCATTGAAGAAGCATAAGCTAGAGAATGGAGGGTAGGAAGGATAGGGTAGGGAGGGCAAAAGGGTTAAGAAGGATAGGGTAAGGAGGGGTAAGGGTGGGGCTAGGTAAAAAGATAAAGGGAGCGGCAGGGAGTACGATTTGGGGCTTTGGAGAGGGCCAAAATGCTAAAATGAAAGGTATAGAGGGTTCAAATGAAAAAAATATGATACATGTGGGAAAATAAGGATGAAATAGACCATGTGGACCACGTGTAGAATAATAAACACATGTTAAATGTGCAGAAAACATGTGGTTTTGGAGCAAAAGGAGGAGAAAAGTCTTGATTTTGGCAAAATAATGCAAAAATTGAGTCCACTAGTGTCAAAAAACATGAAATTGATCCTAAATCTAAAAAAAGGGCCATCTGAGGTGCAATCTAGACCTAAAAACATTTTTCCAATAAAAATAAAAAAAATAGAACCACACCATAGGATAAATTTATCCTTTGGTGGGTGGGGGGTGTGACAACCCTGTTTTTCTATACGACCCATCTTGGTGCTTGGGGGTATGCCCTGTGATGCCTAATTGTGCACAACTATGAGCGGTAGTCGAATTACTCCTCATGCCAAGCTCTCATTGTTGTCCCTTGTAAAGCGATTTGCAAACATAATATAAAATGTGTTCTTTGGCGATCACCTTGGCATCCCGCGTCCAGTTTTGTGCATGCTTGGGTTGAACGTCTTAGGGGGAGGGGAGGTGGGGGAGGAGGGGGAAGCGAGTGGAGAGAGAGGCTAGAGAGAGAGGAGAGAGACATTAGAGAGAGGGTAGAGGGAGGTGGAGAGAGGTAGAAAGAAATAGAGAGAGGTAGAGATAGAAGATAGAGAGAGGTAGAGAGAGGTAGGGAGAGAAGATAGAGAGAGATAGAAAGAGGTAGGGAGAGAAGATAGAAAACATTCTTCTACCTCTTGGAATCTTGTTTTGGTTTTTTTGGATTTTATTTGGGTTTTTGGCTTATTTTTTAGATATTTTCCCAAAAAAACAAGCGGCCCTCCAGCTTTCATTCTTTTACTTTTTTTAAAAAAGAAAGAAAAACATTCTTTCTCTATCTCTCTCTTTCTACCTCTCTCTATCTCCCTACCTCTCTTATCCTATTATGGGAGTTGGTAAGGTCATTTTGACTACAGTTGATGGTAGTTCTTTTACATTGTCAAATGCTTTATTTGTGCAAGGGATCAAGAAAGATCTGTTATCAGTTTCAACATTAGAAAAGATTGGCTTGGTCGTGAAATTTGTTGATGACAAATGTATAGTTCATGATCTCTCAAATGGCTACATCATTATTGCTTCTGACATTTTATGTCATGGGCTGTATAAGCTCATAAATTATGCAAAATATGTGAATGATTCAACATGTGTAGTTGAAGATTCTCTGGCTATGTCAGATGCAAAGATTTGGCATGCATGCTTTGCTCATCTGAATCTTGCTAGTTTGCTATGCATGTAGAAATGTGAAATGGTGTCATCTTTGCCCAGACTTGAGGCACCTAGTAAACATGTATGCGAAGGCAATATTTTGGGCAAAATGCAACGTTCCTCCTTCCCAAAAGATGGATCAGTTCAAGCTACTCAGAAATTGCAACTTGTTCATAGGGATATCTGTGGCCCTATGCAGACATCTTTTGGGAATTATCTTTACTTCATGACTTTCCTTGATGATTTTTCTAGGCATGCGTGGGAACTATATTTACTTCATGAATTTCATTGGTGTTTTTTCCAGGCATGCAGACACCTTTTGGGAACTATCTTTACTTCATGACTTTCATTGATGATTTTTCCAGGCATGCAACTTGTTCATAGGGATATCTGTGGTCCTATGCAGATACCTTTTGGGAACTATCTTTACTTCATGACTTTCATTGATGATTTTTCCAGGCATCCATTGAAAGCAAAGTCAAAAGTGTTTATGTATTTCAAACAGTTTTTGGTTTTGGTTGAAAATCTGTTATCATGCAAAATGGGCACCCTCCATTCTGATGGAGAGGGGGAATATATGTCTTTTGATTTTTATACATTTTTGGTTGAATGTGGGATAAACAGTCAGTGTATGCTGTATACACCTCAATAGAATGGATTTGATGAAACGAAGAACATGTTACTCATGGAGATCGCAAGGTCTATGGTCAAGAGTTAGGCTTTACCACATAGTTTTTGGCTTGAGGCTATTATGTGTGAAACATATGTACTTAACAAGTATCCCACTAAAGCATTGCAATCTATTACTCCATATGAGGCTTGGCATTGTCGTAAACCATCTGTTGCTCACCTCCCTGTTTTTGGTTGTCTGGCATATGCATTAGTGCTTAAACAAAAATGCAAGAAATTGGATGATAAAGTAGTGAAATGTATTTTTGTTGGGTACAGCTCTGAAAGCAAAGGCTATCATTTGTATCATCAAGAGACTAAACAGATTTTGGTTAGCTATGATGTTGTTTTTCTGGAAGATGCTATTCAGCCATTACTTTCATGTACTAAGGAGACATCAATTAGCTCCAAAGACATGTATGACACTTTGTTGCCTCTTTTTACAGGTGGACAATCTAGTGCTGGTCCTAATGAGGCAGCTTGTCAACCTTTATAGGTTTCATGTGATGATGCAAATCATTCCATTTCAAATGCAGATTTACATGATGCACTTGTTGATGAGAGAGCTGATATTGAGGAGGCAAAAATGATGCCAAAATGGATGGTGTAGGCTTTGCATGATAGCAAATTAGATGCACCATTATCATATCACACTTTTTTTAGACTCTCATAGTGCTTCTTTTGCATCAAACTGCTATGCTATGGCTGCCTCAAGTCTTTGTGATGAGAATGAGCCAGTTTCCTTTGATAAAGCACAAAATTCAGAAAATTGGATGGCTACTATGCAATCAGAATATGATGCTATGATGAAAAATGGCACCTAGTCTTTATGTGACTTGCATCTTGGCAAGAAGGCCATTGGAACTAATTGGGTATACAAGCTGAAGCATAAGCTTGATGGAAAAATTGATGGGTATAAGGCTAGGTTTGTTGCAAAGGATTATGCTCAAGAAAGAGGCATTGATTTTGATGAGAGCTTTGATCCTACATGTTGAATGACTATTTTTTGTAGAATCTGTGCACTTGTAGCTCATCATGGTTGGAATGTATATCAATTGGACATTAAAACTACATTTTTGAATGGTGACTTGCATGAAGAAGTGTATGTTTTTTAGCCCCATGGCTTTGTGTAGAAAGGGCATGGAAACCAAGTGTGTCGGTTGAAAAAGGCATTATATGGTTTGAAGCAAGCACCACTTGCTTTGTATCAAAAAATACATGTCTATCTGATTGCACATGGTTTTGAGACCAGTGCACCTGAGAGCACCTTATATGTTAAGCATGCAAATGATGTACTTTTGAGGTGTTTGCTATGTTGGTGACATGCTGCTCACTAGTCCTCATGAAAAGCATATTGCTGATTTTAAGGCTCATTTTCATGGCTCATTTGAGATGTCATATTTTGGGCATTTGTATCATTATTTGAGAATTTAGTCTATGCAAGTTGATGGTGGAATAACTTTGTGTAAAACAAAATATGTTGACACATTATTGCAGCATTTTGGACTTGAAAACTATAACCCTATTACCACTCCTATTGAGATAGGTTTAATGTTGAGTCTTCATGATGCTATAGATGCATTTGATGCTTTTCTCTATCATTAGAGACTTTTAGAAGCTTGATTTACTTATGCATTACTCGGCCAGATATTCAGTTTGCTGTCTCATAGGTGAGTAGGTTTATGCATTGCCTAGGTGTGAAGCATTGTCAGGTGGTTGAGCACATGTTTCACTACTTGGTACCCAACTACTTGGATTGTTTTATCCCAAGGGAAAATCACTACCGCTAGATTTACATGCCTTTTTTGAGTCTGACTGGGATAGTTCCTATGACACTCGTGTGTCCACCAGGGTTTATTGTTTCATGCTTAGTAGCTCATATATATCTTGGTTTAGCAAGAAGCGACCTACTGTGGTCACCTTCAATTGTGAGGCTGAGTATTTGGTGACTTTCACAATGACCGTTTAGTGTGTGTGTGGCTCAAACAACTTATGGATGATTTGGGTGTTGGCCAGTCTTTTGCCACCACCATCTTCACTGACAGTCAGAGTGCATGGACAGTTGCGAGGAACCCCGTGTTCCATGCTCGCACTAAGCACATTGAGGTGCAATATCATTATGTCAGGGAGAGGTTCTCTATTGGAGAGATGAGTTTTGCATATGTGCCCACATAGGAGAATTGCATACCTTTTCACAAAGGCTCTGCCTAGGGAGAAGTTTGAAGCTTTCTACAAAGCTTTGGGCTTATTTCCTTTTTTAGATTGATTCCACATAGCTTGGCACTTCCTGATACATGAGTTCCAACTCCTCAGTCATCGTGTCACTCTTAGGGGGGACTTGTTGATATATTTGATGGAGCAAAACAAGCTCTCACACCACTGATGTAACAAACGAGGGTGAGCATGGTGTGTCAATGCGGAAGCATAAATAAGCTCACAACCTCACAAGGATCTTAGAATATTGAATTTTAATCATTAAGCACTCTTTTACTTAACCATATTACCATACATTTACTTTTGCACACATTTAGTACATAATCACTCACAAATTCTTCTTCATGTAATCCATTCAAAGAGGCAATTTGGGCATCCTTAAACATGTAGCAAAATAGCATATATAAACCAACTTAACATTGTGCCATCATGGTTATACTCTAGCATATATATATATATATATATATATATATATATATATATATATATATATATATATATATATATATATATATATATATATATATATATATATATATATATATATATATATATATATATATATATATATATATATATATATATATCCAAAAAGTATATGACCTTTAGACTATCATATCTAGGTGATAGACTTCAAATATCAACAATGAAACATGAGCAATACCTTCTGCACGTTGACAACTTTTGCTCTCTGCAAATTTCAGATCTGTCCAAGATTACAAACCTCCAACTTTGACTACTTATACAAGTTGCACCAGTTATGCTATTGAGATAATTCCACTTCACCTTAGAATAAGATGCCCTGGAATATCAAACCATACTCATAACATTTACATAAGAAATTTACATCAGTTATAAAAGCTTGTCCAAAGTAGGCCTCTGGAACAATTGAATTTCAGACCTCTCCCAAAGTTACAAACCTCGAATGTTGATCGTCAATAAAACTTGCATCAATTATGATATTGCAAAACTTTCACTTTGCTTTAGAAGTACATGTTGTGGACTATCAAAGGACACTCATAATTCCATGATGCTTCACACAAAGGTAAGATCCTCAATCTAGTCTCACATATGAGATGTGATATGACTCAAGTGACTTGCTTATTCAAGCACAACTCCAGAACTCTTTTGCACATAGGTGTATGTGCTCACTTAACTCTCAACCAACACATATAAGTTTACATAACAAAGCTCACAAGACTAGAATACAATGCACCCACATCTATAGAATCATATGCACTTTCCCATAGAGCAGCCCACAAGTAGATGCACATATTCGAGAGTCACAAATCAATCTTTTCTAAGGTTTATACACATTCACATGTCATATAAGAGTAGTAGAAGCTTGCACATACATTCAAACATACACATAAGTTGAAAATGGTTCACTACTAACAATGAGAGAGAGAGTATATAACAAGCATAAAGCTTAATGATCGACCTCTACAATGAACATATGAGTCACGTATCACTCCATAGTGTGTGGGAGGATAATGAATGCATCTCTACATAATGAGAAGATTTCTAACACTTATCACATTGATGAGGAGGACAATGTGGATAATCCTATTGCTAAGAGGAGCTCAAAAGGGTAGTGGGTTGCTCTTCTCTTTATATAGAGTGTGAAGAGTGGCACTTCAATGGGCTGAAGAGGTAGAGTAGTTAGAGAGAGAGAATCTCTCAATCACATGAGTAGATTGCTCCATATTTCCAGCATTGATCACTCAAAATGTAGGCGCCTTATTTTTGGTAGCTCACTCTCCTTAAATTTCTCCTAAAATGCATGCACAAGCATATAGATGGCCTTACAAATTCTTTTACATAGCTTTCAGCTTTTTTCTATAAGACTAAGGCTCAAATATAAGATATGCTCATAATTTAAATGAAATAAAAGTTAGTTCTCAAGCTCTACATAAGAGAGAACTAAAACTAAGTGAAAGTAGATGATGCAAGATAATAATGAAGTGCAAACTTGAGGCTAAGCTTCACAATTGAAGCTTGTACATTTTCAACACTCTGCCTCAAGATACAATTGGAAAGCACCATGCAATTCTCCATATGAAGTCCTCCTTCTTGAGAGCTTCATATGCTTCTTGGTTGAGTTGTAGCTTTGTCTTCATCTTGATTGAACCTCCATTGCTACGTTGAATTTGATCTCCTTAAAATCTTGAAGTAGGTAGTACGTAGTTACCTATCCAAGATCTCATTACCTTCGAGAAGTCTTTGCCTTCATCCTTTGCTATCTCCAAATGATCACTTTGGAGAACTAGCAAACCTCTTGTCCATACACGAGTGTATGGAACAAAGAAAAGCAAGTGACTATGTATCTTGCTTCCAAAGCAAGATCTATCCAAGATTGAATCCTTTGTTTTGCTCTCGTCTTCTTCATCATCCATGTCCTTTGATGCTCTCTCAAAATCTTTGTCCTGTACTCTTGAAAGGAACTCTTCTATTATGGATTCTTCTTCTTGTGTCAATTTAGCCCTCTCTCCTTTTGATTCTTCTTCTCTTCCAAAATCTTCAACTTCAACTCCTTGCTTTTCTTCATCTTTGTTTAGCTTTGTCTTGGCTCTAAAAAGATCTTCGTGTCTTTGTCTTGCTTTTCCTTCTTCTCTTGCTCTCGAACCTGACTTCTTTCCATATCCTTGTTGTTCTTCTCCTTTGTTGGTTGTTGTAGATGAGTCTCCTAAATCTTCATTTCGTTCTCTTGACTCTCTTGAGTGCTTTTGTCCTTGTCTTTCTTTGATGGCTTCTCTTGATGGCTTTCCTACATCTTCCTCTTGTTTTCTCTTCACTTGATCACTTCCTTCTTCATTCTTGGCTACCCGGTCTTCATTCTCCATGCTTATATCTTCAAAAATTCTACCAACAACTTGAACTGCTGAATTTTTAAACCATTCAACAAAATCACCAATACCTTCATGATTGGAAGACTCCACATGGTCTTCCTCACTCCATCTTGAATTGTCTCGAAAGTCGAAGTCTTTGTTAGTACTCACTGTAACACTTATGTGTTCCTCGGTTAGCTTTGATGTGAACCTTTTCCCTATACATGGGTGTTGGTACAAGAAAACCATCAATTGATGTCTTAAACTAAGGGTTGAAGTCAAAGGATGAAGAAAAGATCAACAAATGCAGTTTGAAGATAATGCATATTCAAGAAATGAAGACTTATATACATATGTACATTAAAGTTGTAACTAGCTCACTTATACTTTCATTATGGTCATGAACTTGTACATATATGCCTATATATACAAGTAGAAAGTTGGGGCAAATATGAGAGAGCCTGAGATGAGAAGAATTAGAATTTTTAAGAGTCATTAGACACTTTAGAAGAGTAGAAGATTTCTCTCATCATTTAGATGTAAAAGTTTTTAGAGAAGAAGAAAAATTGCACCCGATCTTTTGCTCAATAATCCTTCTGCGTTTAATATTTTGTACAAGTCTAAGTCTATAGTTGATTGATCTCTGTACAAGTTTTCAGATCCTAATTGTGATCAGGCTGAGAGAATTGAGAGTAGGAACATTTACATGTGTAAATGTGAAGAAGTGAAGTTTACAAATTTGATGCTAATGTTTTTGTCAGTTCTCCTTCCACAATGTAAAGTTTTGAGCAACCAAGCACTCATTCTTTAAGTTGGAAGGTAAGCTACCTATGGCCAAAAGCATTTGAATAAATGGGTTGTAATTTGAGAGAACTATGCATTAAAAGTTACAGGTGTAAAAGTCGACTGTAGAAAAGTACAATTTTAGACATAGGTGGATTGATTGAATCATTTCTCAAGATTTACTAAATCTTTTCAGATGTTTTAACTTGGAGAAGGTGCATAATGTATAGCCAACACTTTGTACAAAGTTTCATCAGAAACATTACACATTTGCTCAGCCAATTAATGAGTTAAGTGCAACAGACTTTTCTGAGTAGGAAGAGGCAGAAGCAATAAAGATGGAGCCAAAGCCTACTGGATTTGTGGTAAGAAAAATCATTTAGCTCATGATTTTTGGCATAATAATCAGAATAATGGAGGATATAATCAAAACTTTAATTCAAGAGGAAGAGGTGGTAGAAACCAAAGAGGCAATTTCAGAGGTAGAGGTAGTAGAGGTTACTTTGGAAGAAATGGAGGTAGATGATTCCAAAGTCAATCCTACAACAATACCTACTACAATTATGCTTCATGTCAGAAGGAGGATTCAACTTTGATTATGAATGCAACTTGTGAAAGACAAAGTGAAGACCAAAGAGTCTTCTACATTGACTCAGGGTGTAGCAATCACCTGAGTGGTAATATAGCCTTGATGACTGATTTGGAGAATAAGGTAACTAATCATGTAGTTCAAATAGGTGATAATACAAAGCACAATGTGAAGTCAATTGGATCAGTGAAGGCCAAGGATGGAAGTACTCTTCTGAATAAGGTCTTGTATGTTCCTACAATTCCAAAGAATCTGATAAGTGTAGGGCAAATTGTTGAAAAAGGTTATGAAGTAAGGTTCACTAATGGAGTTTTTGTGGAAGACCCTAGCAATGTGTATAAAAAAATTGTTTCAGGGAAGAGAGAAGAAAGACACTTCACATTGAAGATTCAAGGTAATGTTGGTCATGCCTTGTTTACTTATGGAGGACATAAGATCTTTGAGTTAGATCTTTGGCATAAAAGGCTTGGACATTTCAATGAAAGAGGTATTAAGGATATGATTAACGATGGTTCAGTGCTTGGATTGCCTACTATTGCAAGTCAACATATGACATACAGATGTGAGGCATGTCAATTAGGTAAGGCTCATAAGCAATCATATTCTAAGCATGGTTTCATGTATTTAGAGAAGCTTGAATTGGTACACACAGATGTGTGGAGACCATCAAAGAATTTCAGTATAAATGGTTCAAGATATTATGTGATTTATGTTGTTGATGCTACCAAGTGGATCACTATATATGTGATCAAAGATAAATCAGAGGTATTCAATACAATTAAACATTATCATGTGTATGTAGGAAGAATCACAAGTCAAAAGTTGAAGAGACTAAGGTCAAATGGAGGGGGAGAGTATTTCTCAAATGAGTTCAGTGATTACTTATGGAATGTAGGTATAAAAAGGGAAGTTACTTGCAGGTACTCTCCTCAACAAAAATGGTGTAGCAGAAAGGAGAAATATAACTCTTGTTGAGTTTGCAAGATCAATGATGAAGGAGAAAAATTGTCTAAATATTTGTGGGCTGAGGCTGTAGAAACAGCTACATACTTGGTTAATAGGTTACCATGTAAAGCTTTGCAGGGTATGACACCATATGAAGCTTGGTGGGGTAAAAAACCTACCTTAGATCATTGCAAAGTATTTGGATGTTTGGCTTATGCATATGTGCCATCTCAGTTGAGGCATAAATTGGAACCTAAAGCTGAAAAGTATGTGTTCATTAGATATGATGATAAGCACATGGGTTATAGGTTGTGGAGTCCATCCACAAAGCAATTCCTTATATCAAAGGATGTTACATTTGATGACCAAGGTACTTGGTATGCAGGTACAATCAATAATCATGTAGGTGATGAAGAAGTTTTGAATCAGAAGAAAGGTAAATCAAAGGTTCAGATATTTGATGAAGAAGAGAACAATGAAGTACAAGTTGAAGTTGAAGAAGTGCCAAGGTTTGATCCAGAATGTGATGAACCAGAAACTTCAAGAAGTGGAGAACTCAGAAGTTCATCAAGACACAAATGGCAACCTACAATGTATAGCTATGACACTTCTTTTTTTACTACTAAAGATTATGCTTACATGGTGAAAGCAGATGAAGACCCTTCTACATATGAAGAGGCAAAAGGTAAGGAAAATCGGAAGAAAGCTATGCAGGAAGAGTATGATGCATTGATGGAGAATGAGTGATGGGATTTGGTTCCTAAACCAAATAGTCAGAAGATCATTTGATGCAAATGTGTCTACAAAACAAAGAGGTATGCAGATGGAAGTGTGTCTAGGTATAAAGCTAGACTTGTTGTGAAAGGGTATGCTCAAACATATGGTATATATTATGATGAGACCTATAGTCTTGTGGCAAAGATGACAACCATCAGGACCCTCATAACCATTGCTGCATGTAAAGGTTGGAGATTATGTCAATTAGATGTGAAGAATGCTTTTCTTAATGCTATATTTTAGATGATGTCTTCATGGAGAAACCACAAGGGTTCAGAGATAAAAGGTATTCAAAATATGTATGTAAGCTCAAGAGAGCTTTGTATGGTTTGAGGCAGGCCCCAAGGGCATGGAATTATAGACTTGTGAAGTTCTTGAAGGAACTTGGTTTTCAAGTATCTAAAGCTGATAGTAGCTTACTTGTCAAAGCAAGTGATGATGCGTTCATTTATATGTGCATATATTGTTGGAGCAAGTCTATGACAAGACTAAGTATTGGCTTGAGTCCCACAAAGTCATGAAAAAAGCTTTAAAATGAAGACTATGTAAAGTTCACTTGTGAACTACCTCTTGTAACTTTTGAAGAGTTTACTTAATGTAAAAGTGAAAGAATCTTAAGTGGTTGAGTCCACTTGATCAAGAATGGAAAGAGGAGCCACAAATTCGTGATTTTTGGTAGGTAGAGAATCAAATCAATCATTGATTGATTGGAGAGTGATTGAGGGAAGTTAGCCTCCCAAACTCAACTATAAATAGATGGCAGTTTTAGTCGTGGTTAGAGACACCTATGTGAAGACCTCCAAGAGCTGAGCTTTATGCCATATCAAGGTGTGATTACAAGGCACACATAAGTATCAGTAAGTCATTGTATTGTACAAGCAATATACTTTCATTTTCATGATTATTTGGGTTCATATTTCCATGTTCTTGTGAAGTGTAATACTCACTGCCATATCTCTCAGTTTTCTCAGTCAAATTGCAGAGATTGTTTCTCTGAGCTTGGTGCATCATTTTCAGTGATTTAACTTGGTAAAGTTCTCTCTATAAGTCTACTATACGCTCACAAATTTTCATGTTATTTTGATGTTGCAATCTTCAGTTATGTTCATTTGAAGTCAATAGGGTCTGTTCATCTTCACTTCTCTGTCAGGTACCTGACTTTTTCACTCATCTTGTCAGAGCCATTTCTCAGTGGTTACTTATCCAAATTCAGTGATTTAAAGCTTCATGAATTCAGATTACTATCTAGTATAACCATACAAATTTTTAGAATCATTGGATTCCTACATTTTGAGTTATTTTTATTTTTCTGTTCACTGGTCTCAAACTGTAGCAGCCCGTGAAAATCGGGATGATATCATCACTTGTTAAAACTCATTCTCAGTGTGTGGTTTATTATTTTTGATGAGATTACTCTTGGAAGTTAGCTCTTTAAGCTACCTAGACTTCCCCAAGAGGAATTAAGCTAATTGCTGCTGTGCTCAGAGAATTATGTAAAACATTGGACAGGTGTATGAACCAAGAATAGCAAGTTCTTCACCTCTGAGCTAACTCCAACTTATCTGTTTTGATCTATCTTTTTGAGAGTGATCTTCCAAGGTACATAGGGTTTCTAATACATCCATTTGCAAGCTAAAAGGGCCCACCATATACTCCTGGAGTTCATTTGGCTGGTGTAGATCAAGGATTTTGCAACACCTCTTCATCTTCAAGCACATACCTATCCATCTCTTCATAGTGGTATCAGAGCAAGGTTGGACAACATGGAAGATGGATTTCCTTCATCAATTGACAAATTGGACAGAGGTAACTACTCAGCTTGGTCATTAAGAATGCTTATCTCCAAGGTAGAAGTTTATATGGTTATGTGGCTGGAGATGAAGTTATGCCAAGTTTCAGGAACAAAAGTCAACCAACACAAGAAGAGCAACAAATATTGAGCACATGGTGCTCCAAGGATGCACTTGCAAGGTCTTATCTCCTCAACTCTATCTCAGATTTTTTGTTGCCTCACATTAGAAGTTGTAAGACATATCAGGAAGTGTGGGATGGACTTGAAGCTTTCTTTTCTTCAAGTACCAAAGCTAGGAAGCATCAACTATGGCTGGATTTCACAACTCTCAAGAAGGCTCCCAAACAAAATGTGACTGATTTTGTCACAAAGCTCAAGGACATAGCGGATCAATTGGGAAGCATTGGAGAGGTAATAGATGAGGAGCAAATTGTAAGGCAGGTCATCAATGGCTTGAAGGGAGATGACAAGTGGGAAGCATTCACCACAGCTATGGATTTGTACATGGACATGCATGTACCTGATTTCAATACACTCATTGGACAACTACTTACCCAAGAGGCAAAGCTTATAAAAAATGGAGAAAGCTCTAAAGGTAATCAATCTTCAGCTTTATACACTGATAAAAGCAAGTCCAAAGATAACAAAGGAAAGGCAAAGAAAGTGGATGATGAAGCAGGTACATATCAAGCTAACTATGCAGGTAGAGGAAGACATGGCAGAGGTAGAGGAAGAGGAGGTAGACAAGGCAGGGGGAGATCCCAAGACTCGAACCCATGTTCTATTTGTGGACTAACTAATCATACAACTAAAAATTGCTTTAGGAATTCCAGGAATCAAAGAGGAAGAGGATACAATAGAGGAAGTTATGGCTACTCAAGAGGAAGGTTAAACAATTATCATGGCAACTACAACAACTACAATCATTCAAACTATCAAGGAGGCTACAAAGGAAGGGAGACTACAATAACTACACAGAAGACTCATACAAAGAGGATTCATTATTGATCATGAACATGGCTATGCCACAAGGTAAATCTGATGAGCATGTTTTCTACATAGATTCAGGTTGTTCAAATCATGTGGCAAGAAATGTGGCACTCCTATCAGATTTAGAAGATCCAAGGAATAAGCATGAGGTACAAACAAGAGATGATACAAAACATCCTGTGGAGAAAATAGGCAATGTCAAAGCACCTGATGGAAACATCAACCTACTCAGTAAGGTACTCTATGTCCCTACCATTACAAAGAATTTGATAAGTGTTGGGCAGATAGTAGAGAAAGGGTTGCAAGTCAGGTTCACAAAAGCAGGAGCATTTGTTGAAGATCCAAGTCAAGGATTCAGAAAAATTGCAAAAGGTGAAAAGACAGGTAGATTGTTCACATTTGAATTACAGGACACTAGAAACATTGCTCTCTTTAATTATGGTAGTCAGACACTCACAGAATTGGAAGTATGGCACAAAAGGTTAGCACATATTGGTGAAAGGTCATTAAAGAAAATTTGCAGGGACCAAAGTGTACTTGGACTCCCTAATTTTTCAAAACAACATATGATTTATAAGTGTAGTGCATGTCAATTTGGAAAGTCTCACAGGTTACCATTCATGAAGAAAGGTTATATGCATGAAGATCTCTTGGAGTTGGTTCATACAGATGTATGGGGACCTAGCAAGGAAGCTTCAATATCTGGATCAAGGTATTATGTCTCCTTTATTGATGATTGTAGCAGATGGACTATCCTATTCTTTATGAAACACAAAGATGAAGTTTTTTCATGTTTCAAAAGATATTTGGCTCTTGTGGAGAATCAAACAGGTAAATCACTAAAAAGGCTAAGGTCAGATGGAGGAGGAGAATACTTCTCCCATGAGTTTGATTCTTTTCTTCAAGAAAGAGGAATCAAAAGAGAGGTAACTACAAGGTACACTCCTGAGAAAAATGGAGTGGCAGAAAGGAGGAATAGGACAATTGTTGAAGCTGCAAGGTCTATGTTAAATGAAAAGCATTTACCTAATTACTTATGGGCTGAGGCTGTTTCTGTAGCCACTTACTTGATTAACAGGTTGCCTTCAAAATCCCTTGATGGGATGACTCCATATGAGGCTTGGAATTGAAGAAGACCAAGCTTAGATCATTGTAAAATTTTTGGATGTATTGCTTTTGCTCATGTTCCTTCACAGGTTAGAGGCAAGCTCAATCCAAAGGCAGAAAGGTGTGTATTTATTGGATATGACAACAATCAAAAGGGCTATAGGTTATACAACCCTACCAACAAAGGATTCTTGGTAAGCAGAGATGTAGTTTTTGATGAGAACAATTCATGGTATGAAGATTCATGCAGGAAGATCAATTTACCATATGATCTTGAAGAAGATTTTCCAAAGCTTAGTAGAGAACAACCAAAGATTGAAGAACAAGACACCTCAAAGGATGATGAAGAATCTCAGATGGAAAAGATCAAAGCATGGAAGTCTAAAGGTAAAGAAAAATTGCAGGAACTTGGACATGAGGCAGAATCATCACATCATGGCCTAAGAAGATCTATGAGGGAAAAGAAAAAACCAGAAAGGTATGGGTTTGACACCTCATTAGTAACTAAACATTCTATCTACATAGCACAGGACATAAACCAAGAGGAGCCATCATCATTTGAAGAGGCCAAAGCAAAAACAGAATTGAAGCATGCAATGAAGGAAGAGATTGAAGCACTTGAGGAAAACAACACTTGGGATTTGGTGCCCAAGACTTCATCCATGAAGGTAATAGGATCAAGATGGGTCTATAAACTCAAGAAGAATTCTGATGGTTCCATTAACAGGTATAAGGCAAGGCTTGTAGCAAAAGGCTTTGCACAAACTCAGGGAATTGATTATGAGGAGACCCTCTCTCCTATGGCAAATATGCCTACTATTAGGGTTTTGCTTAGTATTGCCTCTTCCAAGAATTGGAAGATACTTCAACTAGATGTAAAGAATGCATTTCTGAATGGTTGGATAATAGAAGAGGTATATATGGCACAACCACCTGGTTTTGAGAATCAAGTTTATCCTGATTATGTGTGTAAACTTAACAAAGCATTGTATGGTCTCAAGCAAGCTCCAAGAGCTTGGAATTTCAGGCTTGTTTCATTCTTGCAGGACAAAGGCTTTCAACCAAGCAAGGCAGATCCTTCACTCTTTATTAAAAAGAGTAACTCTGAGGTCATCTACCTATGTGTATATGTAGATGATATTATATTGACAGGAAATGATGCAGATGGTATGAAGAAGATCAAAGATCAGATGAGAGAAGAGTTCAAGATAAGTGATTTGGGTTCACTTACCTACTTCCTAGGTTTGGAAGTTGTCTACAAAGATCATGGTTTGTTTCTCACTCAAAGGAAGTACATTAAGGACATGTTGGCAAAATTCAAGATGCAAGATTGTAAGATTGCAAGTACTCCAATGGAGGTCAATCACAAATTGAGCTCACTTGAAGGTGAACTCATAGAGGACATCACATCATATCAAAGTCTAGTGGGTAGTCTCAACTATGCCACATTGACAAGAGTAGATATATGTTACAGTGTGAGTGTGCTAAGTCAATTTATGCACACACCAAGGAAACCACATACAGATGCTGCCAAAAGGATTCTCAAATATCTCAAAGGAACCATAAATGAAGGACTTTATTATCCTTATGTATCTGATTTAGGTTTGAAGCTATTTTCTGATGCAGATTGGGCTGGCTCCAAGGAAGATAGAAGGAGCACTTCAGGTTATCTTACCTTTGCAGGTTCAAAGCTTATTTCATGGTCATCCAAGAAGCAACCCACAGTTGATCTCTCTTCTACTGAAGCTGAATATAGAGGTCTTGCCATAGCTACTCAGGAAGCTATGTGGATGAAGAAATTATTCAAAGATCTTGTATTGGAGTTTGGAACTCCAACTATTTATGGTGACAATATGAGTTCTATTTATTTGGCTGCTAATCCTATTTTTCATGCAAGGACTAAACATATTGAAGTTCATTATCAATATGTACGAGAGAAGGTTCTAAGCAAAGAGATTCAAATATCATATGTGTCCACTCATCAACAATGTGCAGATATTCTAACCAAAGCATTGGATGGTACAAAGCTTTGCAAATTCAAGGCTATGATTGGTTTACAGGTAATCTTGGAAGATTGAAGACCTCAAGCATACTTGGCTTGAGGGGGAGGTGTTGGAGCAAGTCTATGACAAGCCTAAGTATTGGCTTGAGTCCCACAAAGTCATGAAAAAAGCTTTAAAATGAGGACTATGTAAAGTTCACTTGTGAACTACCTCTTGTAACTTTTGAAGAGTTTACTTAATGTAAAAGTGAAAGAATCTTAAGTGGTTGAGTCCACTTGATCAAGTTTGGAAAGAGGCGCCACAAATTCCTGATTTGTGGTAGGTAGAGAATCAAATCAATCATTGATTGATTGGAGAGTGATTGAGGGAAGTTAGCCTCCCAAACTCAACTATAAATAGATGGCAGTTTTAGTCGTGGTTAGAGAGACCTATGTGAAGACCTCCAAGAGCTGAGCTTTATGCCATATCAAGGTGTGATTACAAGGCACACATATGTATCAGTAAGTCATTGTATTGTACAAGCAATACACTTTCATTCTCATGATTATTTGGGTTCATATTTCCATGTTCTTGTGAAGTGTAATACTCACTGCCATATCTCTCAGTTTTCTCAGTCAGATTGCAGAGATTGTTTCTCTGAGCTTGGTGCATCATTTTCAGTGATTTAATTGGTAAAGTTAGCTCTATAAGTCTACTATATGCTCACAATTTTCATGTCATTTGGATGTTTCAATATTCAGTTATGTTTATTTGAAGTCAACAGGGTCTATTCATCTTCACTTCTCTGTCAGGTACCTGACTTTTTCACTCATCTTGTCAGAGCCATTTCTCAGTGGTTACTTATTCAAATTCAGAGAGTTAAAGCTTGTTGAATTCAACTTACTGTCTAGTATAACCATACAAATTTTCAGAATCATTGGATTCCTACATTTTGAGTTATGTTTATTTTTCTGCTCACTAGACTCAAACTGTAGCAGCCCGTGAAAATCGGGATGATGTCATCACTTGTTAAAACTCATTCTCAGTGTGTGGTTTATTGTTTTTGATGAGATTACTCTTGGAAGTTAGATCTTTAAGCTACCTAGACTTCCCCAAGAGGAATTAAGCTAATTGCTGCTGTGCTCAGAGAATTATGTAAAACACTGGACAAGTGTATGAACCAAGAATAGCAAGTTCTTCACCTCTGAGCTAACTCCAACTTATCTGTTTTGATCTATCTTTTTGAGAGTGATCTTCCAAGGTACATAGGGTTTCTAATACATCCATTTGCAAGCTAAAAGGGCCCACCATATACTCCTGGAGTTCATTTGGCTGGTGTAGATCAAGGATTTTGCAACACCTCTTCATCTTCAAGCACATACCTATCCATCTCTTCACATATATGTTGATGACATAATCCTTATGGGTACATATGAGAAGGGCATACAAAGCCTCAAGAAACAAATGTAGAAAGAGTTCAAGATTAGTGACTTGGGAGACTTGTCATATTTCTTGGGCATGGAGATCTCATATACTCAACATGGAGTGTATGTAACTCAAGAAAGGTATTTGAAGAACTTGTTGATCAAGTTTAAAATGGAAGATTATAGGGTAGCACCTACTCCAATGGAGGTGAATCACAAATTGAGCAGATATGAAGGAGAAGAATTCAAGGATATGAAGCTATATCAAAGTCTGGTTGGTAGTTTAATCTATGCTATATTAACTAGGCCTGATTTGTCATATGCAATTGGAGTATTGTCTCAATTCATGCATTGTCCTAGGAAAGAACATTGGGTTGTAGGACAAAGAGTGTTGAGATACATTAAGGGTACACTCAAGGAAGCTTTGCATTATGGTTTTACATCAGATACAAACATCAAGATATATAGTGATATAGATTGGGCAGGTAATCCTGATGATAGGAGATCAACATATGGATACTTGTGTTATGTGGGAGATAAGTTAATCTCTTGGTGTTCTAAGAAGCAACACACATTTGCTTTATCATCTACAGAGGCAGAGTATAAAGGTATGGTTAAAGCTGCAAAGGAAGTCATATGGTTGAAGACTCTCATGAAGAGTTTTGACATCATTCAAAGTACACCCACTATTCATGGAGATAATATGAGTTCATTGTATCTAGCTGCTAACCCTGTTTTTCATGCCTAGACTAAACACATTGAGATTCAGTATCACTTCTTAAGAGAGAAAGTGATAGATAAGGAGATTGAAGTCATACATACTTCAACAAAAGATCAGATTGCAGATATGCTAACCAAAAGCTTGGATGGACCAAAGCTACAGAGATTCAAAGACATAGCAGGTATAAAGAAGATAGAGAAAACCTCAATTGATGATTGAGGGGGAGCTTTTGGTACAAGAAAACCATCAATTGATGTCTTGAACTAAGGGTTGAAGTCAAAGGATGAAGAAAAGATCAACAAATGAAGTTTGAAGATAGTGCATATTCAAGAAATGAAGACTTGTATACATATGTACATTAAAGTTGTAACTAGCTCACTTATACTTTCATTATGGTCATGAAATTGTACATATATGCCTATATATACAAGTAGAAAGTCGGGGCAAATATGAGAGATCATGAGATGAGAAGAATTAGAAGTTGTAAGAGTCATTAGAAACTTTAGAAGTATAGAGGATCTCTCTCATCATTCAGATGTAAAAATTTTTCAGAGAAGAAGAAAAATTGCACCCGATCATTTGCTGAGTACTCCTGCTGTGTTTAATCTTCTGTGAAATGCTTTTGTACAAGTCTAAGTCTATAGTTGATTGATCTTTGTACAAGTTTTTAGATCCTTATTGTAATCAGGCTGAGAGAATTGAGAGTAGGAACATTTACATGTGTAAATGTGAAGAAGTGAAGTTTACAACAGGTGCAAATTGAATGCTAATGTTTTTGTCGGTTCTCCTTCCACAGTGTAAAGTTTTGAGCAAGCAAGAACTCATTCTTTAAGTTGGAAGGTGAGATACCTATGGAAAAAAGCACTTGAATAAATGGGTTGTAGTTGTGAAGAGATGGATAGGTATGTGTTGAAGATGAAGAGGTGTTGCAAAATCTTTGCTCTACACCAGCCAAATGAACTCCAGGAGTAGATGGTGGGCCCTTTTAGCTTGCCAATGGATGTATTAGACACCCTATGTACCTTGGAAGATCACTCTCAAAAAGATAGATCAAAACAGATAAGTTGGAGTTAGCTCAGAGGTGAAAACTTGCTATTCTTGGTTGATACACCTGTCCAGTGTTTTACATAATTCTCTGAGCACAGCAGCAATTAGATTAATTCCTCTTGGGGAAGGCTAGGTAGCTTAAAGAGCTAACTTTAGAGAGTAATCTCATCAAAAATAACAAACCACACACTGAGAATGACTTTTAACAAGTGATGACATCATCCCGATTTTCACGGGCTGCTACAGAAATAGACCAGTGAGTAGAAAAATTAACATAACTCAAGATGTAAGAATCCAATGATCATGAAAATTTGTATGCTTATACTAGACAGTAAGCTGAATCCAACAAGCTTAAAATCACTGAATGTGGATGAGTAAACACTGAGAAATGACTCTGACAAGATGACTGAAAAAGTCGGGTACCTGACAGAGAAGTGAAGATGAACATACCCTGTTGACTTCAAATGAACATAACTGAAGATTCCAACATTCAAATGACATGAAAATTTGTGAGCATATAGTAGACTTATAGACCTAACTTTACCAAGTTAAATCACTGAAAATGATGAACCAAGTGCAGAGAAACAATCTCTGCAAGCTGACTGAGAAAAACTGAAGTAATGGCAGTGAGTAGTACACATCACAAGAACATGGAAAGATGAACTCAAATAATCATGAAAATGAAAGTATATTGCTTGTACAATACAATGACTTACTGATACATATGTGTGCCTTGTAATCACACCTTTATATGGCATAAAGCTCAGCTCTTGGAGGTCTTCACATAGGTCTCTCTAACCACGACTAAAACTGCCATCTATTTATAGTTGAGTTTGGGAGGCTAACTTCCTTCAATCACTCTCCAATCAATCAATGATTGATTTGATTCTCTACCTACCACAAATCACAAATTCGTGGCTCCTCTTTCCATTCTTGATCATGTGTGCTCAACCACTTAAGATTCTCTTACTTTTACATTAAGTAAACTCTTCAAAAGTTACAAGAGGTAGTTCACAAGTGAACTTTACATAGTCTTCATTTTGAAGCTTCTTTAATGACTTTGTGAGACTCAAGCCAATACTTAGGCTTGTCATAGACTTGCTCCAACAGCTCCCCCTCAAGCCAAGTATGCTTGAGGTCTTCAATCTTCCAAGATTACCTGCAAACCAATCATAGCCTTGAATTTGCAAAGCTTTGTACCATCCAATGCTTTGGTTAGAATATCTGCACATTGTTGATGAGTGGACACATATGATATTTGAATCTCTTTGCTTAGAACCTTCTCTCGTACATAGTGATAATGAACTTCAATATGTTTATCCTTGCATGAAAAATAGGATTAGCAGCCAAATGAATAGAACTCATATTGTCACCAAAAATAGTTGGAGTTCCAAACTCCAATCCAAGATCTTTGAACAATGTCTTCATCCACATAGCTTCTTGTGTAGCTATGGCAAGACCTCTATATTCAGCTTCAGTAGAAGAGAGAGCAACTGTGGGTTGCTTCTTGGATGACCATGAAATAAGCTTTGAACCTGCAAAGGTAAGATAACCTGAAGTGCTCCTTCTATCTTCCTTGGAGCCAGCCCAATCTGCATCAGAAAATAGCTTCAAACCTAAATCAGATACATAAGGATAATAAAGTCCTTCATTTATGGTTCCTTTGAGATACTTGAGAATCCTTTTGGCAGCATCCATATGTGGTTTCCTTGGTGTGTGCATAAATTGACTTAGCACACTCACACTGTAACATATATCTACTCTTGTCAATGTGGCATAGTTGAGACTACCCACTAGACTTTGATATGATGTGATGTCCTCTATGAGTTCACCTTCATGTGAGCTCAATTTGTGATTGACCTCCATTGGAGTACCTGCAATCTTACAATCTTGCATCTTGAATTTTGCCAACATGTCCTTAATGTACTTCCTTTGAGTGAGAAACAAACCATGATCTTTGTAGACAACTTCCAAACCTAGGAAGTAGGTAAGTGAACCCAAATCACTTATCTTGAACTCTTCTCTCATCTGATCTTTGATCTTCTTCATACCATCTGCATCATTTCCTGTCAATATAATATCATCTACATATACACATAGATAGATGACCTCAGAATTACTCTTTTTAATAAAGAGTGAAGGATCTGCCTTGCTTGGTTGAAAGCCTTTGTCCTGCAAGAATGAAACAAGCCTGAAATTCCAAGCTCTTGGAGCTTGCTTGAGACCATACAATGCTTTGTTAAGTTTACACACATAATCAGGATAAACTTGACTCTCAAAACCAGGTGGTTGTGCCATATATACCTCTTCTGTTATCCAACCATTCAAGAATGCATTCTTCACATCTAGTTGAAGTATCTTCCAATTCTTGGAAGAGGCAATACTAAGCAAAACCCTAATAGTAGGCATCTTTGCCACAGGAGAGAATGTCTCCTCATAATCAATTCCCTGAGTTTTTGCAAAGCCTTTTGCTACAAGCCTTGCCTTATACCTGTTAATGGAACCATCAGAATTCTTCTTGAGTTTATAGACCCATCTTGAGCCTATTACCTTCATGGATGAAGTCTTGGGCACCAAATCCCAAGTGTTGTTTTCCTCAAGTGCTTCAATCTCTTCCTTCATTGCATGCTTCCATTCTGTTTTTGCTTTGGCCTCTTCAAATGATGATGGCTCCTCTTGGTTTATGTCCTGTGCTATGTAGATAGAATGTTTAGTTACTAATGAGGTGTCAAACCCATACCTTTCTGGTTTTTTCTTTTTCCCTCATAGATCTTCTTAGGCCATGATGTGATGATTCTGCCTCATGTCCAAGTTCCTGCAATTTTGCTTTACCTTTAGACTTCCATGCTTTGATCTTTTCCATCTGACATTCTTCATCATCCTCTGAGGTTTCTTGTTCTTCAATCTTTGATTGTTCTCTACCAAGCTTTGGAAAATCTTCTTCAAGATCATATGGTAAATTGATCTTCCTGCATGAATCTTCATACCATGAATTGTTCTCATCAAAAACTACATCTCTGCTTACCAAGAATCCTTTGTTGGTAGGGTTGTATAACCTGTAGCCCTTTTGATTGTTGTCATATCCAATAAATACACACCTTTCTACTTTTGGATCCATCTTGCCTCTAACCTGTGAAGGAACATGAGCAAAAGCAATACATCCAAAAATTTTACAATGATCTAAACTTGGTCTTCTTCCATTCCAAGCCTCATATGGAGTCATCCCATCAAGGGATTTTGAAGGCAACCTGTTAATCAAGTAAGTGGCTGTAGATACAGCCCCAGCCCATAAGTAATTAGGTAAATGCTTTTCATTTAACATAGACCTTGCAGCTTCAACAATTGTCCTATTCCTCCTTTCTACCACTCCATTTTGCTCAGGAGTGTACCTTGTAGTTACCTCTCTTTTGATTCCTCTTTCTTGAAGAAAAGAATCAAACTCATGGGAGAAGTATTCTCCCCCTCCATCTGACCTTAGCCTTTTTAGTGATTTACCTGTTTGATTCTCCACAAGAGCCAAATATCTTTTGAAACATGAAAAAACTTCATCTTTGTGTTTCATAAAGAATAGGATAGTCCATCTGCTGCAATCATCAATAAAGGAAACATAATACCTTGATCCTGATATTGAAGCTTCCTTGCTTGGTCCCCATACATCTGTATGAACCAACTCCAAGAGATCTCCATGCATATAACCTTTCTTCATGAATGGTAACCTGTGAGACTTTCCAAACTGACATGCACTACACTTATAAATCATATGTTGTTTTGACAAGTTAGGGAGTCCAAGTACACTTTGGTCCCTGCAAATTTGCTTTAATGACCTTTCACCAATATGTGCTAACCTTTTGTGCCATACTTCCAATTCTGTGAGTGTCTGACTGCCATAATTAAAGAGAGCAATGTTTCTAGTGTCCTGTAATTCAAATGTGAACAATCTACCTGTCTTTTCACCTTTTGCAATTCTTCTGAATCCTTGACTTGGATCTTCAACAAATGCTCCTGCCTTTGTGAACCTGACTTGCAACCCTTTCTCTACTATCTGCCCAACACTTATCAAATTCTTTGTAATGGTAGGGACATAGAGTACCTTACTGAGTAGGTTGATGTTTCCATCAGGTGCTTTGACATTGCCTATTTTCTCCACAGGATGTTTTGTATCATCTCCTGTTTGTACCTCATGCTTATTCCTTGGATCTTCTAAATCTGAAAGGAGTGCTACATTTCCTGCCACATGATTTGAACAACCTGAATCTATGTAGAAAATATGCTCATCAGATTTACCTTGTGGCATAGCCATGTTCATGATCAATAATGAATCCTCTTTGTTTGAGTCTTCTGTGTAGTTATTGTAGTCTCTCCTTCCTTTGTAGCCTCCTTGATAGTTTGAATGATTGTAGTTGTTGTAGTTGCCATGGTAGTTGTTGAACCTTCCTCTTGAGTAGCCATAACTTCCTCTATTGTATCCTCTGCCTCTTTGATTCCTGGAATTCCTAAAGCAATTTTCAGTTGTATGATTAGTTAATCCACAAATAGAACATGAGTTGGAGTCTTGGGATCTCCCCCTGCCTTGTCTACCTCCTCTTCCTCTACCTCTGCCATGTCTTCCTCTACCTGCATAGTTGGCTTGATATGTACCTGCTTCATCATCCACTTTCTTTGCCTTTCCTTTGTTATCTTTAGACTTGCTTTTATCCGTGTATAAAGCTGAAGATTGATTACCTTTAGAGCTTTCTCCATTTTTGATAAGCTTTGCCTCTTGAGTAAGTAATTGTCCAATGAGTGTGTTGAAATCAGGTACATGCATGTCCATGTACAAATCCATAGCTATGGTGAATGCTTCCCACTTGTCATCTGCCTTCAAGCCATTGATGACCTGCCTTACAATTTGCTCTTCATCTATTACCTCTCCAATGCTTCCCAACTGATCTGCTATGTCCTTGAGCTTTGTGACAAAATCAGTCACATTTTGTTTGGGAGCCTTCTTGAGAGTTGTGAAATCCAGCCATAGTTGATGCTTCCTAGCTTTAGTACTTGAAGCAAAGAAAGCTTCAAGTGCATCCCACACTTCCTGAGATGTCTTACAACTTCTAATGTGAGGCAACAAAAAATCTGAGATAGAGTTGAGGAGATAAGACCTTGCAAGTGCATCCTTGGAGCACCATGTGCTCAATCTTTCTTGCTCTTCTTGTGTTGGTTGACTTTTGTTCCTGAAACTTGGCATAACTTCATCTCCAACCACATAACCATATAAACTTCTACCTTGGAGATAAGCTTCCATTCTTAATGACCAAGCTGAGTAGTTACCTCTGTCCAATTTGTCAATTGATGAAGGAAATCCATCTGCCATGTTGTCCAACCTTGCTCTGATACCACTGTGAAGAGATGGATAGGTATGTGTTGAAGATGAAGAGGTGTTGCAAAATCTTTGCTCTACACCAGCCAAATGAACTCCAGGAGTAGATGGTGGGCCCTTTTAGCTTGCCAATGGATGTATTAGACACCCTATGTACCTTGAAAGATCACTCTCAAAAAGATAGATCAAAACAGATAAGTTGGAGTTAGCTCAGAGGTGAAAACTTGCTATTCTTGGTTGATACACCTGTCCAGTGTTTTACATAATTCTCTGAGCACAGCAGCAATTAGATTAATTCCTCTTGGGGAAGGCTAGGTAGCTTAAAGAGCTAACTTTAGAGAGTAATCTCATCAAAAATAACAAACCACACACTGAGAATGACTTTTAACAAGTGATGACATCATCCCGATTTTCACGGGCTGCTACAGAAATAGACCAGTGAGTAGAAAAATTAACATAACTCAAGATGTAAGAATCCAATGATCATGAAAATTTGTATGCTTATACTAGACAGTAAGCTGAATCCAACAAGCTTGAAATCACTGAATTGGGATGAGTAAACACTGAGAAATGACTCTGACAAGATGACTGAAAAAGTCGGGTACCTGACAGAGAAGTGAAGATGAACATACCCTGTTGACTTCAAATGAACATAACTGAAGATTCCAACATTCAAATGACATGGACATTTGTGAGCATATAGTAGACTTATAGAGCTAACTTTACCAAGTTAAATCACTGAAAATGATGAACCAAGTGCAAAGAAACAATCTCTGCAAGCTGACTGAGAAAAACTGAAGTAATGGCAGTGAGTAGTACACATCACAAGAACATGGAAAGATGAACTCAAATAATCATGAAAATGAAAGTATATTGCTTGTACAATACAATGACTTACTGATACATATGTGTGCCTTGTAATCACACCTTGATATGGCATAAAGCTCAGCTCTTGGAGGTCTTCACATAGGTCTCTCTAACCACGATAAAACTGCCATCTATTTATAGTTGAGTTTGGGAGGCTAACTTCCCTCAATCACTCTCCAATCAATCAATGATTGATTTGATTCTCTACCTACCACAAATCACGAATTCGTGGCTCCTCTTTCCATTCTTGATCATGTGGGCTCAACCACTTAAGATTCTCTTACTTTTACATTAAGTAAACTCTTCAAAAGTTACAAGAGGTAGTTCACAAGTGAACTTTACATAGTCTTCATTTTGAAGCTTCTTTAATGACTTTGTGAGACTCAAGCCAATACTTAGGCTTGTCATAGACTTGCTCCAACAGTAGTTTGAGAGAACTCCACATTAAAAGTTATAGGTGTAAAAGTCAACTATAGAAAAGTACAGTTTTAGACATAGGTGGATTGTTTGAATCATTTCTCAAGATCTTCTAAATTTTTTGAGACGTTTTAACTTAGATAAGGTGCATAATCCTTAGACAACACCTTATACAAAGTTTCATAAGAAACTTTACACATTTGATTAGTCAATTAAGGAGTTAAGTACAGTAGACTTTTCTGAGTAGTGACTCTCTTCACAATTAGTGCAAATTTTGATAGTTTGGCATTAGTCTTCCAAAATTGATCAAGATTTTGAGTTATTCTTGATATAGAAGTGTTCTAAAATCAAGGATAGCTTGTTCTTTTGGAGATTAACACTCTCTATCAATGGGCACTTTTTACTCTAGTGCTGGCTAGGGGTTTTTTCCCCATGTTATCACATACTTGATACTCTCATATGTGGTGGTACTTTGTACTTAGGGATATTACTCAGCTCTTACTTCAGTTTAGTTCATCGTCAATAGAGAGAGCTATTCTAGCCATCGTCTTCTCCATGTGTCTTGCTGCATTTGTGCTCCTTGTGTGTGCTTCTCGTGTGTCTCTCGCACTTCTACATACACCCAACAGTGGTATCAGAGAAGGTTCAGCTCCTTCTCAAGTTTCGGTTTTTCATGTCGCGGTCTGTGTGCACTTTTAACAGTGCAAATCGACTTTGGAGCATACAAGAGTGAATTTCAGACCTCTTCTTGAATCTGCCCTATACAACATATGCTTACTAAAACCTAATTCAATCACAACTGAGAGATACAATGGATTTAAAATTTGGTCCACACATAGTAAAAACTTTTAGATTTCTAAAAAGCTAAAGAAAAATCCATTTGGAGTTCATATGACTAGGCAATCGACTATCCAAAGATAGACTACCTATCAACTTAGGTTAAACAAAAAATTGAGGTTCACAAGAAATGTTCCTTGTCACTATTGGAGAATCATTTGAAAAAATATTTAAAATAACAGAGAGTAGGTGAGATAAGCTTTCCAACAAGATATGATAGGAATTCAATGGATAAGTATATAGAGAGATATGACCTTCACAAGGTGGCTGTGTACAGAAAAGGTATGCAATTGGAATGCATTTGTGCCTTCTAGCCCAAGATTGAGCATCCTTATGATATCCATTGGTGAGAAAATGACCAACATATGCTTCTACACCATCTCCTTGTCATCTCCACAGTTTTTCACATTCAAGTGACTTCTCACCTACCCTTGCATCTTCTCTCACCTCTTGATGTTTCACTTCTTGTCCTTTGTCTTTCCATTTCCTTGGATGAATTTTGGTGCTCTGAATCACTCCATATGGATAAGGTCATGTAATTTTTGAGTATTCCATCTCTCTAATCATAGTTTGGCTTTTATCCAAGCCATAAATACATTTACTCTTTTTGATTCAACACTCTACTTTAAGGTTATGAGTGTACTCTCTATATTTTCAAGGGCTAGCTTCCTTTTCCTTAAATTTGGAGCTTGCACAAGTACCATAAATTTCAACACTAAGATGGGTGATTTTAATTTTGAATTTGACTTGGTCAAGTTATAATACAGTTGACCCAAAGTAAATGGCATAGTCCTACAATTTACATAGAATTTTCAAGCCCATGAGGAGAAATTAGTCCTCCAATTGGGTGAAAAAAATCAAGTAACTATTGCTTAGGAGTAAACCATTGTACAAACATCCAAGTTGGATGTTGGGGCCAACCAAACTTCAAGTTTTCCAAATCAAATTCAAGTGAATCAAGAGTTCTCAAAGTCTTGATTTGGATAAGAATCCCATCTTCGTTACTAAGTCCATGCACTAGTTATGCCTAGAAATGGACTAGTAATTGGAATCCATCCATTTCACATGTTTGTGCCTATAATGCACATCGAGAAACGTGAAGTGGCTAGGGATGTTTTTAGATCCACCCTTACAATTCATTCACTACTTTGTACTCTGATCAGTTTATCAAAGTGCAAAGACAGACAAATTTTTGAATCATTTTGGGGATCCCACCACAAAGATGAGACATATTCTTCTAGTTTTAGAACATGACCATGTTCTTCCAAATGAAGAACATGAGGCTTGGGGGCTGACTATAGTTATTATATATAGCTTTATTTTCAAGGATGAAAATCTTTCCCAAGAGGGGAAGAATGTAATAAAGTAAGTAATATATGATCTAAGGTTTCAGGTAGACATGAAATCGGACATCGTTTGGTCTCTCATGTGTATGGCCAAAGATCTCAAGATTAGACTTAAGCATAAGTTCATGTGCTCTCTAAAACAAGTGATCCACTTAGAATAGTGGTTAAGTCTCAAGGTTGTGAAGAAGGAGGTCTTGGGTTCAACCCCCATGGGGAGCATGTAGAGAGCATTTTGCCCAACGATCTCTAGAGCCTTCTAACTCAAGTTCACTTGAGTCCAGTGAGACTTAACTCGAGTGGCAAGTACACCAACCACCAGTGGACTCTAATGGAAGGTACTAACGCAGTGGTGGAGAACACTCCAACCACTAGTGGACTCTGGAAGATATTAAAGGAGTGGAGGAGATTGCACATGCATTTGTGGACTCTAGCTACATTTGTGGTCATCGTTTATTTGAGCAACTATATATATAGGCATAAGGTTGGGAGTGTTGGTGCAGGACAATCAACAATTGGTGATTAGGAAAAAGGTTCGAACACAAAGAATGAAGCAAAGATCAAAGTTTGAGGCTTGAAGATGAGTACATGACCAGAAGATGAAGACTTGTATATACATGTACATTAAACTTGTAATTAGTTCACTTATACCTTTGTAATGGTTACAAGTTTGTACATATGTGCCTATATAGACAAATAGAAAGTCGAGACATTTAAGACAGATGATGAGTGACAAGTTTTAGAAGTCATTAGTATTGGGTGTGTGTAGAAGTGCGAGAGACACACGAGAAGCACACACAAGGAGCACAAACGTAGAAAGACACACGGAGAAGACGATGGCTGGAATAACTCGCTCTATTGACGATGAACTCAACTAAAGTAAGTGCTGAATAATATCCCTAAGTACAAAGTACCACCACATATGAGAGTATCAAGTATGTGGTAACATGAGGAAAAAACCTCTAGCCAGCACTAGAGTAAAAAGTGCCCATGTATTGGGAAAAGATTCACATCAAAGCTACTTGAGGAACATATAAGTGTAACAAACCCCCCTAGAGCAAATGATGTGAACACATACAGGGAGTGATAGATCAGCCCCCACAAGGTAATAAGCCTAAAGTTTTGCAAAAAGCTTCAAACTTTTCCCGTGAAAGAGCTTTGGTGAATATGTCTGCCACATTATCTTGTGTAGGCACATATACCAAATCAATATCTGCTACATGAAGACACTCTCTCACATAATGATAATGCACCTCAATATGTTTGGTCCATGCATGAAACACTGGGTTTCGTGCAAGAGCCAAAGCACTTTGACTATGAGTGAGAATATGCATAGCAACATCAATCTCCATGCAACGATCCATCAATAGGCGTCTCAGCCATATACACTCCACTGTAGCTATGAAAACTGCCCTGTACTCAGCTTCACAACTCGATGTCGCCACTGTAGGTTGCTTCTTACTCAACCAAGATATGCATGAGTCTCCAAGGGACTCAACTGGGAAACTGCATACTGTATATCCAGCCTTGTGTGGAACAAAGGCATGAGTGTATCGAACACATCTTGTGAGCTAACTGTTGGCTGTTTTTTGCATGCAAGTAGAGGGAAAACTGAATTTTCAGAAAATACCACATCTCGACTCACAATAATTGTGTTTGTCAATGGATGGTACAAACAATATCCCTTACTTTCAGCACTATAACCAACAAATATACATTTCTTTGCCTTGTCGTTAAGTTTGTGACATTGTTGTGATGGCACAAGAGCATATGCCAAACAACCAAACACACGCATATGACTAACCATAGGCTTATGACCATTTTAAGCCTCATAAGGAGTGATGAATCTCAATGCTTTTGTAGGGCAACGCTTCAACACATAGTTTGCACACATGATCTCTTCCATCCAAAACTTATCAGGAAGATGCTTTCCTTTAACCATACATCATGCCATTTCAAGTAGAGTTCTATTTTTATGCTCGACAACACCATTTTGTTGAGGTGTATATGGCACCGTACATTGGTGTGAAATACCTCTTTCACGAAGAAAAGCATTAAACTCATGTGACATGTATTCACCACCACGATCCGTGCATAGAGTCAAAAGATTTTGTGAAGGAAAATTTTCAGCCATAGCTAAAAATGCTTTGAAGCAAGAAAATACCTCATTCTTTGCTTTCATAGGATACACCCATGTATGGTGAGTAGCATCATCAATGAAGGTAACAAAATATACATGCTTCCCAAAAGATGGAGTCTTGATGGGACCACATACATCACTATGAACAAACTGCAATTTTCTTGTAGTGTGTGTATGACTATCTTTTGGAAAAGAAGCATGATGCATTTTTCCAAGAATGCAACCTTCACATGCATGCTTTTCAATGGACTCAAGTGTAGGCAAGCTAATACCCATGTCCTTCTTTTGCAAGTAAAGCAAACTATTGAAGTTTAAGTGACCAAAACGAGCATGCCAAGCTCCATTTCAGCCATGGAAGAAGTATGAGCAACCAAGGCATTTGAGGTAGCCCTCTTGTATGTATCCATGCGATACAAACCATTACATAATGTACCGGACATCATGATAATATCGCCATTGCTGAAATCATGAACCATACACTTATCATCAACAAAGTGTACATGAAGTCCAGCTTTGGCAATCAACGGAACTGAAATTAAGTTCTTCTTGTTATCGGGCACATACAATGCATTTTTCAAGAGAATCACACCTCCATTTGCAGCCGTAAGCTCAATTTCTCCTACTCCAATGATAGGATAAGAGGCATTGTTTGCACACACCACATGTCCTCCTTTGGGTGCATCTTTCAAAGAGGCAAACAATCTTTTGCATGATGTTATGTGCTTTGAAGCACCACTATCAAAGAACCAATCCAAATGAGCCTCACTCACAACCATACATTTTGAATGCAAAGAAGCATCATAATGACATGTAACAACACATGCCCAAAAATCTTGAGCCATGTTGGCTTCATCATTCTTTACATTTTCTGAATTTTCAGCAAGAGACATGCCGGATTCCTTCTTCTTTTCATTGCATTTAGCAAGCTTTCTACACTCATCAATAGTATGACCAACCTTTCGGCAATATTTGCATCTCTTCTTCTTTTGCAAATCCGCATCATTAGAGGAATGAGTGGAAGAGGAATCTTGAGGCTTTGGTTTTGATGAAACCAAAGCTGAACCATACTTGCTTTTCCCCTTTTGTGAGATAGCAAGTGCTTGGGTTCCCTCAATCAAACCACTCCTTTTCACTCTAGATTGCTCTTCTTGCAAAAGAAGAGACACAACCTCATCAAGTGCATACATATTAGGATTTCCTACTTACAACCAAACGGAGAGTAGTAGTAAAGCTTTGAAAAGATTCCGGTAATCCTTTCAACAATGTAGAAATGAGTGATGCATCTGGAATGATCTCATCTATGTTTGCCAATTGCTCTTTCAAGTCCTTAATGCGTGTCACATACACATCCACCGACTTGTTTTCAGCCATACATACATCTTCAAGTTGCTTCCTCAAGTATGCAACACGTGCTTCATTACGCTTCACAAAACTATATGACGTTTCACAGAAAGCGCAATCAATGCATGAGTTTGAGCATCTTTTCCATCCCATCTAAGTTGCTCCTGTGTAGGTGGAGAAGGAGAAACAAGTTTAGTTGAAGAAGAAGCTCCATCTGTGATAGTAGACTGTGATGTAGAAGAACCTGCGGGTCTTCGATCTACATCTACCACTATGTTCCAAAGTTGTTTCGCAACAAGAACATGCTTCATCATGTAAGACCACATCGGATAGTTGGTCCCATCAAGCTTTTCTTCAGCCTGAAGCATGCCAAACAAGTCATTGCTACCCGCCATTTCACAAAAGAACAAGAATGTGACAAAATCTTTACTTCGATGAAAGCTGAAATTTCAGCTCACAAACTGTCACTCTGATGGCGATTCTGACTGCAGATGCATTAGAAGCAGTTGATGAAAATATTGAAGAGGACAAATTGTTAAGACAAATTCTCAGAGGTTTGAGAGGAGATGAGAAGTGGAAGCCTTTCATTCTATCTACTAAATTGTCACTAGATCATTTCACTCCTGATTTGAATCAATTGCTAGGACATATGCTAACCTTTGAGTAGGATGTCAAAGGTGATGTTGATAAGAGTACAGGTCAAGCAATGTATTCAAAGGACAAGAAGAAGATTAACAAAGGCAAGAAACAATTGAATGAAGATGAAGGCACTACTAGCCAAGCTAACTTCCTAAGAGGAAGAGGAAGTGGCAAAGGAAGAGGAAGAGGCAGAAGCAATAAAGATGGTATTAAAGCTTGCTGGATTTGTGGTAAGACTAATCATTTAGCTCATGAACGTTGGCATAATAATCATAATGGTGGAGGATATAATCAAGAGGAAGAGGTTATAGAAATCAGAGAGGTAATTTCAAAGGTAGAGGTTACTTTGAAAGAAATGCAGGTAGAGGCTTTTAAAGTCAATCCTACAATAATACCTACTACAACTATGCTTTAGATCAGAAAGAGAATTCAAGATTAACTATGAATGCAACTTGTGAAAGACAAAGTGAAGATCAAAGAGTTTTCTACATAGACTCAGGATGTAGTAGTCATGTGAGTGGAAACATAGCTTTGATGACTGATTTGGAGAATAAAGTAAGTAATCATGTGGTTCAAATAGGTGATAACACAAAGCACAATGTGAAGTCCATTGGATCAATGAAGGCTAAGGATGGAAGCACTCTTCTGAGTAAGGTTTTGTATGTTCCTACAATCCCAAAGAATCTGATAAGTGTATAGAGAAAGGTTATGAAGTAAGGTTTACTAATGGTGGAGTTTTTGTGGAAGACCCTAGCAATGGGTATAAAAAAATTGTTTCAAGAAAGAAAGAAGGAAGGCTATTCACATTGAAGATTCAAGGCAATGTTGGTCATGCCTTGTTCACTTATGGAGGACATAAGATTTGTGAGTTAGATCTTTGGCATAAAAGGCTTGGACATTTCAATGAAAGAGGTATTAAGGATATGATTAACAATGGTCCAGTGCTTGGATTACCTAATGTTGTAGGACAACACATGACATACAGATGTGAAGCATGTCAATTAGGTAAGGCTCATAAGCAATCATATAATAATCATGGTTTCATGTACTCAGAGAAGCTTGAATTGGTACATACAAATGTGTGGGGACCATAAAAGAACTTTAGCATTAATGTTTCAAGATATTATGCGATTTATTTTGATGATGCTACTAGGTGGATCACCATATATGTGATCAAAGATAAGATTGATCAAAGATAAGTCAGAGGTGCTCAATACATTTAAACATTATCATGTGTATGCAGAAAGAGTTTCAGGACAAAAATTAAAGAGACGAAGGTCAAATGGAGGGGGAGAGTATTTTTCTAATGAGTTCAGTGATTACTTCTGGAATGCAGGTATAAAGAGAGAAGTTACTTGCAGTTACTCTCCTCAACAAAATGGTGTAGCAGAAAGGAGAAATAGAACTCTTGTTGAGTTTGCAAGATCAATGATGAAAGAATTGCCCTAATTATTTGTTGGTTGATGCTGTAAATATAGCCACATACTTGGTTAATAGGCTACCATGTAAAGCTTTGCATGGTATGACACCATATGAGGCATGGTGGGGTAAGAGACCTACCTTAGATCATTGCAAAGTGTTTGGATGTTTGGCTTATGCATATGTGCCATCTCAATTGAGGCATAAATTGGAACCAAAAGCTGAAAAGTATGTGTTCATTGGTTATGATGATAAGTAGATGGGTTATAGATTGTGGAGTCCATCCAAAAAGCAATTCCTTTGTCAAAGGATGTTACAATTGATGAGCAAGGTGCTTGGTATGCAGGTACAATTAATATTAATGCAGGTGATGAAGAAACATTGAACCAGAAGAAAGGTAAATAAAAGGTTCAAATATTTGATGAAGAAGAGAACAATGAAGCACTAGTTGAAGTTGAAGAAATGCCAAGGTTTGATCTAGAATGTGATGAACTAGAGACTTCAAGAAGTGGAGAACTTATAAGATCAAGGCACAAATGGCAACCTACAAGGTATAGCTATGATACTACATTTTTGACCACTAAACATTATGCTTATATGGTGAAAGTAGAGGAAGACCCTTCTACATATGAAGAGGCAAAAGGTAAGGAAAATTGGGAGAAAGCTATGCAGGACAAGTATGACGCATTGATGGAAAATGAAACATGGGATTTGGTTCCTAAACCAAATAATCGAAAGATCATTGGATGCAAATGGGTCTACAAGGCAAAGAGGTATGCAGATGGTGGTGTGTCTAGGTATAAAGCTAGACTTGTTGTGAAAGGGTATGCTCAGACATATGGTATAGATTATGATGAGACTTATAGTCCTGTGGTAAAGATGACAACTATAAGGAATCTCATAGCTATTATTGCATGTAAAGGTTGGAAGTTATGTCAATTAGATGTGAGAAATTCCTTTCTAAATGGTTACATTTCAGATGATGTTTTCATGGAGCAACCAGAAGGTTTCAAGGATAAAAGGTATCCAGAGTATGTATGTAAGCTCAAGAGAGCTTTGCATGGTTTGAAGTAGGCCTCAAGGGCATGGAATTACAGACTTGTGAAGTTCTTGAAAGAGCTTGGTTTCCAAGTGTCTAAGGCAGATAGTAGCTTACTTGTTAAAGCAAGTAATGATGGGTTCATTTACATGTGCATATATGTTGGTGACATAATTCTTACATGTACAAATGAGAAGAGCATACAAAGTCTTAAGAAGCAAATGGAGGAAGAGTTCAAGATTAGTGACTTGGGAGACTTGTCATATTTCTTGGGCATGGAGATTTCATATACTCAACATGGAGTATATGTGACTCAAGAAAGGTATTTGAAGAACTTGCTTATCAAGTTTAAAATGGAAGATTGCAGGGCAGCACCTACTCCAATGGAGGTGAATCATAAATTGAGTAGATATGGAGGATCATAATTTAAGGACATGAAGCTATATCAAAGTCTTGTTGGTAGTTTAATCTATGCTATATTAACTAGGCATGATTTGTCATATGAAGTTTGAGTGTTGTCTCAATTCATGCATTGTCCTAGGAAAGAACATTGGATTGCAAGACAAAGGGTGTTAAGATACATTAAGGGTACACTCAAAGAAGGTTTATATTATGGATTCACATTAGATACACACATCAAGATATACAGTGATACAGATTGGGAAGGTAATCCTAATGATAGGAGGTCAACCTATGGGTATCTATGTTATGTTGGAGATAAGTTAATCTCTTGGTGTTCTAAGAAGCAAAATATAGTTGCTTTGTCATCCACAGAAGCAAAGTAGAAAGGTATGGTTGAAGCTGCAAAGGAGGTTATATGGTTAAAGACTCTCATGAAGATTTTTGATATCATTCAAAGTACACCCACTATTCTTGGAGATAATATGAGTTCATTGTATCTAGGTGCTAACCCTGTATTTTATGCCAGGACTAAACACATTGAGATTCAGTATCATTTCTTGAGAGAGAAGGTGATTGATAAAGAAATTGAAGTCATACATACTTCAACAAAAGATCAGATTGTAGACATGTTAACCAAAAGCTTGTATGGACCTAAGTTGCAGAGGTTTAAAGACATGGCAGGTATAAAGAAGATGGAGAAAATCATAATTGATGATTGAGGGGGAGCTATTGGTGCAGAACAATCAACAATTGGTGATTAGGACAAAGGTTTGAAGACAAAGAATGAAGCAAATATCAAAGTTTGAGGCTTGAAGATGAGTACATGATCAAAAGATTAAGACTTGCATATACACGTACATTAAACTTGTAATTAGTTCACTTATACCTTTGTAATGGTTGCAAGTTTGTACATATATGCCTATATATACAAGTAGAAAGTCGGGATATTTAAGAGAGATGATGAGTGAGAAGTTTTGGAAGTCGTTAGAGACTTTAGAAAGTTACAAAAACTTGAAGTATCAATCAGATGTAAAGAAATTTTTCAGAATAGAAGAAAGTTGCATGGAGATTTCATATACTCAACATGGAGTATATGTGACTCAAGAAAGGTATTTGAAGAACTTTCTAATCAAGTTTGAAATGGAAGATTGCAGGGTAGCACCTACTCCAATGGAGGTGAATCATAAATTGAGCAGATATGGAGGAGAAGAATTTAAGGACATGAAGCTATATCAAAGTCTGGTTGGTAGTTTAATCTATGCTACATTAACTAGGCCTGATTTGTCATATGCAGTTGGAGCGTTGTCTCAATTCATGCATTGTCCTAGGAAAGAACATTGGATTGTAGGAAAAAGTGTGTTAAGATACATTAAGGGTACACTGAAAGAAGGTTTGTATTATGGATTCACATCAGATACACACATCAAGATATACAACGATACAGATTGGGCAGGTAATCGTGATGATAGGAGGTCAACCTATGGGTATCTATGTTATGTGGGCGATAATTTAATCTCTTGGTGTTCTAAGAAGTAACATACAATTGCTTTGTCATCCACAGAAGCAGAGTATAAAGGTATGGTTGAAGCTACAAAGGAAGTTATATGGTTAAAGACTCTCATGAAGAGTTTTAATATCAGGTGAGCAGGCAAGAGTGGCATGGTTCTTCTGTAGCAAAAGAGATTAACATATGAACGGTTGATGCTTCTGAAGATGCACATACACATCTGCCAAGAATTGAAGCATGCCCGTTCTCTAGAGATTCAAATTTGAATTCTGTAGAGCTTCAAATTTTGGCATCAAATTCTATAGAGATTTGACAGACCCATTCTTATAGAAGTGTTTGAGCTATCCGATCGTACATGCATAGAGCAAAAGATGGGAAGAGTCACGAGAATCGAACTCGTGAAGCATTCATTACAAAGTATGGATATTAAATACATCACTACATATCATTTACGAGTTTGTCCAAGAATCAATCTTGGCATACTGTCTATGGTAGAGGATATTTGAAAGAAATAAAGGAACAAACATTCAAACTCTTTCAATCTACACTCGTGAGTTGATTTCTCCTCGTTGATTTGGCCTCTAATGAGGTCTCGCTTTTGAGCTCTTTGTTTCATTTCAAGCCTACTTCAAGTGAATCATCATCCACACATCATCTGAAGGCAAAGGATGAGCTAAGACAAGTATCCTCCAAGGAAGTCTTCATTTCCTCAAAGAAGAGAACAAGAGGAAGCAATGGTATTCAAGGAGTATGTAATTTTTCTCATGGACGAAAGGATGGAGAATGGCTCTTCCCGAGGATCAATGGAAAATTGTAGCTTAATTGGGAGATAAGTATTTTCCAAATTAATGATTGGTTTGAATATTTGTTTTTGCTATATGCTTTCATATAGGATGCATTTTATTATCATTGAAGTATGGTAGTAAACTTCATTTTTGATAATATTGATGCAAATTAATGAAAGCTAAATGAAAGAGCATAAACATATTGAGACACTCATTAAGCACAAGCATGCATCTATATATCAACACATGGAAATGAAAGAATGTTGGTGCATTTCTCTCTTCCTAAAAGAATGTTTTCATGCACAACATACACTTTCTTCTTGCTTAGAAAAGATAGTTGATGCACTCGAGTTTGTGCACATGTATATTTATATCTTTTTGAAAGGTAGCAAGTAGATTGTTTGTGCATGGATGCTTGGATGCATGCACAACAAGCTCAAGAACTGCTTGATTTAAGTTCGATGCATGAAAAGGAAAAAAGACATGCAAACATATGAATGCACTCACATGAATTTGCATGCAAGAAAATGCATTGACATATGAAAAAGCATGATTTTTTGTTGATTTTTTGCTAAGTAGATTGAACAAACATACTTTCCTAATTGTTAGCTACTTTTTCTAACTTGAGTTAGACAGTTAGGGAAAATGGCAAACTAGTTAGTTGCAAATTTCTTAGCTGTTATGCAACTCAAGTAGCTAGTTCACTTTTTCCTGAAAGTGATACTTAGGTATCACATATTAGGGGTCTTGCTTAGGAAAAGTAGGCTCACTGAAAGTGAAGCGTTCAATTTTCTTGCTCATTTGAATGGCAAGAAAATAGGGCTGCTTGAAAATTTCCTTAATGACTCTTAAGGCTAGGAAAAAACTTAGAGAATCCGAACCACAAGCTTGGATGTAAAAATTCATGCATCCGAAGTAGGATGATTTGGAATGCTTTTATTTGATTCCCAAGACCTGATAGCAATCAAATAAAATCAAATGGAACTTAAACTAATTGAACTTTTAAAGCTCAATAGATAGTTGAGATGCTCCAAATCTGTAAAAACCATAGAGTTTTTGAAGTTTTCATTTTGATTTAATCCTAAGGAGTGATGAAAATCAGAGAAGTGATTAAACATTAGCATCAATTGAACTTTAACATTCAATAGATGGATGCTAGGTTCCATAACTGCATCTCTAGTACAGATGCAAAGTCTTACGAAAAGGAGAAGACTTTAAAAAGAACTCTTTCTTTTAGAGGATTAGAGAGTTATTATTGGTTTTGTTTAAGATAATTGTATCTTAATAAGAATCCTTGGTCAAAGTGATATTTAGGAATTTGGATATTTCCTAAATATAAGCCAATAAATGAAATAATCTGGTTTACTATTTCATTGGTTAAAAAGAAATATCTTGTGGACAAGTTTTGAGTCCTATCCAAAAGTCAAGAATTTCTTTTAAAGATCATTCTAGTAAAAGCAAAAGATTTCAAGATGAATCATTTGCTTAGTATTACTTGATTTCGTGGAAGGAATCTAAATTTCTTGAAAGAAAATATTCTCCTTAGAAATGAGAATGAAATTCTTCAAGATAGTTATACAACAAGTAGCTCCCAAGAAGTCCCAAAACCACCGGTAGTGGTACTTAAAGTCCAAAGATTGATATAACCTAGCGATGTATCAATCTTGATGAGATTCTTAGTTTTAGAATCTGAAAAGCATTTCAATATGCTTGGACTTGAGTTAAGAGGAAGATCTCTAAAAATCTCACAAGTAGGCAAAGATGCTTTCGATAGTACTAGAGATCTTAATGATAAACACTAAAGTCTTTATTATTGTCGCAAGCTTAGCCAAACTTGATTCATCTTGGTAATATTTGTCCAAGAACTTGCGATTGGAACTACTTTGATGTTTGCCAAAGTATTGGCAATAATTTTTTTTTAATGAATTTCTCACTCAAGTTCCATTTATCCAATGGAAATTATGAAATGAGTAAGTTGTTCCAAGTCTGAACTGAGTAAATATTCCAAGTATGTAGTCTGCAACTGTATCAATGGTACTTAAGTTTGTGGAAGGTAAAATGTAAAGTTTACCTATCCTTAAAGGGATTTCTTAAAGGTGAAATCCAAAAGCATGAGCAGATGCTTAGACTTAAGCAGTACAAAGACTTTTGAAAAATCCTCGAGGTACCTACTTAAAGCTTTAGTTAAGAAAGGAATCTAAAGACAAGAAGTAAATAACTCTTGTTGCTACAAATTGGTCAAGTATAACCAATTGGACTTGAATTCAAGAAATTCAAAAACTTGGAATTTCAAATGGTTTTCTTTTCAAAACCCTAGAAAAGGATGGATTTTCCATCCAAAGGTTTTCAAGTTCCCAAAAGAAAGCACAAGATCATGTGAAGGGATCAAAACCTTGAAAATCTAGTTAGAGGTAATGCGAGAAACTTCAAAATTCTCATAAAGAATTGAAGGAGGAAGGTACTCTATCAAGAGATGTTTAGACTTTAGGATAAGTATCACTCACACATCAATGTGAATATAAAATAGGGTGGTATGGGATACCAGATTTTATACTTAGAGTGATGTAGGAAAGATGGTATGTGACAATGGACCATGGGATGATAATTATCTTTTAGTCCTAGAATGAATCTTGAAGTTAGATTTGATCCTGAAGGGAATTAGAAAACTTCAAGGAAGAAGTTCAAATTTAAGGAGGATAATATAATGATCTCAAGATACTTCAAGATCTAAGAAGCAGAAGATATGAAGTTAGTAATTTCCAAGTTCTTCTTTTTCAAATAAGGCACATACTTGTTCTTATTTGAAGCACGAAAGACTTTAAGATAAACTGTTTATTCAGCAATATTTGATAAATTTATGAAAAATTAGGACTTTGATATTGAAATCATCCTTTCAACTAAGGAATAGATTAACTAAGTTAAGCAACAAGTTCTTAGTGTAACTTGGTAAATTTGATCTTTTAACTCAAAGCAATGCACAAGAATTGCATTCGTAGTAAGTAGTCATAAAGATTGAATATAGGCATGAAATTAGTTTCAAGTGAAGCATTATTTGAGTAAAAAAAACTCATCAATAGTATCTCTTTCAAGTTTTCCAAATCAAATTCAAGTGAATCAAGAGTTCTCAAAGTCTTGATAGGGATAAGAATCCCACCTTAGTTAATAAGCCCATGCACTAGTCATACCCAAAAATGGACTAGTAATTTGAATCCACCTAGTTCATATGTTCATGTTGAGATCGCATCTAATAAAAACTATGAATTGGTCAGGGATGTTTTTAGATCCACCCTTATTATTCATTCACTACTTTGTACTTTGAATACTTTATCAAAGTACAAAGCGAGCTGATGTTTTGAGTCATTTAGGCAAGGATCCCACCATAGAGATGAGACATGTTCTTCTAGTTTTAGAACATGAACATGTTCTTTCGGTTTTAGAACATGAAACTCGAGGGTTGCCTATAGTATATATAGCTCTAATTTTTGAGGACCAAAATATTTTTCCAAGCTGGAAAGAATGTAATAAAGTGATTTTGTGATCTAAGGATATAGCCATTTTAGACAGATTAGAGATTAGACACCGTTTGGTCACCGATATGTATGAACAAAAATCTCGAGTTTAGACTTACTAGAAGGTGATGTTCTCTTGTAAACAAGTGATCCACTTAGATTAGTGGTTAAGTCTTTAGGATGTGAAGAGTTCAAGATGGAGAACTCAAAGGTCTCAAGTACACCCATGGAGATGAGTTAGAAGCTAAGTGCCCATGAAGGAGAGAAAATTGAAGACATAACTAGTTATCAAAGTTTAGTGGGTAGTTTGAACTAGGCCACATTGACTAGAGTGGAGATTTGCTACAGTGTAAGCGTCCTAAGTCAATTTATGCACACTACTAGGAAACCTCACATGGACATATCCAAGAGAATACTCAAATATTTGCAAGGAACTATCAATGAAGGTTTGTATTACTCGTACACATTTGATATAGATATCAAACTCTTCTCTAATGCGAATTAGGTAGGTTCTAAAGACAATAGGACAAGTACATCAAGCTATCTCACCTTTATAAGTGCAAAACTCATTTCATGGTCTTCAAAGAAGCAACCCACTATTGAAATCTCATCAACTGAAGCTGAATACAAAGGACTAGCCAATGCAACTTAGGAAGCAATGTGGATCAAGGTCTTGTATTTTGATTTAGGTCTCAAGTCCTCTACGCTTCACATTTTTGGGGACAACATCATTTCATTACACCTTGCAACTAACCCAATCTACCTTGCTACAACCAAGCACATAGAAGTGCACTATCACTATGTCAGAGAGAAGATCAAAAGTAAAGAAATTGAGTTGCCATATGTATCTAGTCACCAATAATGTGCAGAGATGACGAGCAAAGCATTGGATGGAGTTAAGTTGAACTTGTTCAAAGTAATGATATGATTACAGGAAGTATTGAAGAAGTAAAGCATCAAGCATCTTAGGCTTGAGGGGAAGCTTTTGGTGCAAGGACCAAGGGTAAGAGCTTGTTCCATGATCATACGATTTCTCTCCTATGGTTAGCCTATATTTTGAAGACATTCAAAGGGCAAAGATTTGAAGTTATCTTAGTCAATTGTAAAAGTGAGAGAAGGAGAAAAACTTGTGACTTAAATGGAAGCCAAACTCCATGAATATTTTTTAATTCAAATTCAAATTATCTTCTAAGAATCAGGACTAGCTTTTGGTAGAAGATCCATTTGGTAGAAGATCCAATCACCGTCAAGACCAAACGTGTATATAAACACTACTCTTCTAGTTGCGGGGAAGTAGAGCATTTAGATAGTGATTGTAGCTAATTTCTTGAGCATACATTATAATATCTTGAAGCAAGAGAAGTACTCCACAATTGATTTGTATCATATGTGAAATATCAATACACATTATTATTCATTTTCATTGATTGCTAATTCGGATTTTATTATTGTAGTACCTTGTGCCACCTTGTCATCTTCTTAGAGTCATTTCTTAGTGTGTATGTACTGAATGTCTAATCTATCACTTGGATCACTTAGCTAGGACTATATTGAACAGTCATACAAAGTATCTAATCATTGGAATGATAGACATGCTTTTATGAATCAACATAAGTTAGTGTAACTACATGTGCATAGATGAATTTATATCAAAACTAACTTCCATGCACATTCCAATGTTGGTTTCATAAAAGTGGAAGAAAATACAATGCAAAATTATAAACTTTGATGCGAACGTATTCAAATGAATATATTTTAGAGAAAAAATATGATTCAAAGGTATGAAAATCAATTCATTCCTATCCAAAACGGTTCAAAATATGATTAGAAACTCCTAATTAGCATAATTAAACACTCAATCAGCTCAAAAAGAGTTTCTTGCAAGTCAACAACCATCAAAAATCTTGTGTAGAGATGGCTTGAAATGGTTAAAATATAGATTATGATATTCAAACAAAAGTGCTTGAAGTGTAGAATCTATACCAAATTGAATTTTGTGATTTTGATATTCTATGAGGAAGTTATGGCCAAAACAATGGACCTAGGAAAGTGGACTGCATACCTTTTTGAAGAAGTGTATAGAGAATTAAATACTCTTTCAAGTGGTTTATAATTATCCAATGGTAGGTTCCAGCCACTCATTGGAAAGCTCTTGGAGTCCTCTTTCTATACCAAGTGGAACCATCCAATTTTGGCATCATATGAAAGAGTTACATCCATTTTAGTAAAGATAGGTATGCTAACCTTACTTTTCTCTTACTTCCTATCTTTCTTTTTTCTCTTTATTTATTCTTCTCTTGCTCTCTCTCTCTCTCTAATCTCTCTTTCCCTATCTCACTTTGGATTTCCTTCTTCTCTTCTCTCTTCCTGTTGTTCCATCCTTTCTCTCTATCTCTTGCTCTTTGTCTTCTCTCTCTTTCTACTTTTCTCTTTCTCCTTCTTCTCTTTATTTATTTATTTCTTTCTTTCTCTCTCTCTCTCTCTCTCCCCTTCTTCTATCTTTCTCCTTCTTTTCTCTTTCTTTCTCTCTTCTTATCTCTCTTTTTCTACTTCCTTCTCTCTTTATCTACTCTTCTCTTTCTCCTCTTTCTTTCTCTGTCTTCATTTATTTCTTTCTCTTCATTTGATTCTTTCTCTCTTTCTATCTCTATTCTTCTTTTTCTCCTTTTTTTTCATTCTCTTTCTTGTTATCTCTCTCTCTCTCTTTCTTTCTTTCTTTCTTTCTTTCTTTCTTTCTTTCTTTCTTTCTTTATTTCTTTCTTTCTTTCTTTCTTTCTTTCTTTATTCCTCTCTGTTTCTCTTCATCGCACACACAAGACCATTCACATTTCATATTATACTTTTGCGCTATCTTTTCAATCAAGTAAGATAGGCAAGTTGGCTGGGATACTTACCTCATGTGTTCAAGTCCTACAAGCTGTAGCTTGCGGTCAAAGTTTAAAATCGATACCTTGCTCATTAAAGTCGCCATATGCATTCGTTTCTCTTATTCCTCCGCGATCTGCACCACCCAAGGTTGCTCAAAGTTCAAGCTCCACGTGACCTCTCTCCATGGCTGTTTGTATTCTCTTACCGACGATGAAGATGATCCCCAATTAGTATGGAATCCTTCCCTCAATGTCCCCAAGAAGAAAATTGTTCTTTATCTCCATCACGCTCCATGGATCTAGTCCACCATGCTCTGATACCAAATGTGAGAAGTGGAGAATGACATGCCTTGGACTCACCTCCCAACCTATTTATAGCCCTTGTCTAGTCACCATCTAGAGTTCTTTCTAAGACCCCTCTACTCATCTGGCCATCATGAGTAGGTACCTCCTATGAACTCTCTGGCTTTTGGCCTTGGCTATCCCCGAGCAAGGAACTTCTCCTTCCTCCAAGCATGTACATCTATGGAATATAACAAGGAAGAGGTTCTCTTATAGAGAGATCAGTTTGGCTGATGTGCCCACATAGGCTAACGTCGTAGAATTGTTCACAAACGCTCTGCCTAGGGAGAAGTTTGAAGCTTTCTATAAAGGTTTGGGCTTACTTCATTTTGTGGATTTATTTCTTTCCACATAGCTTGGAACTTCCTTATAAATGAGTGCCAACTCCTTGTTCACCACACCACTCCTAGGGGGGATTTCTTGGTACATTTTGATAGTGATGTGTGTGAACACACTTAGGAACATGGGGGCATTTTTTTCCCTCCTAATGAGGTTTTTTTTTTCACCTTGTATATACAACTATAACCCTAACAATTCACTTATCTTTGTACATTCGCTTTGTAATGCATTCAATATTGTGTTGTGAATAAATCTATAATAGAATCCATAGGAACCCATAAAAGCTCATAGTTCCTTCACATTCTTTGGCCTCAAAAATTCAAGAATTACTTTGATCTTATCTTCATCCATTGAGATGCCATTTTTAGACACATGTCCCAATATTTTACCTTGTATCACAATAAAGATACATTTCTTAGGATTTAAGCACACTTGATATTGTCTACATTCATCAAATATTTTCCTTAGTTTGGGTATATGTGCACACCATTGAGATGAACAAATACAAAGGTCATCTATGTATACTTCCATAATCTTTTGTAAAGATTCTTTGGAAACATGGCACATCAATCTTTGGAAAGTGGTTGAGGTGTTATTTAAGCAAAAAGGCATTATCATAAATGCATACACTCCCCATTTTTTAGAGAAAGTAGTTTTCTATTCTTTAGTAGCAATAGCTACTTCATTATAACTTGAAAATCCATCAAGGAAGTTGTACACGTCCTTGCTTGCTACTCTTTCCAAAAGATTATATGTGATGGGTAAAAGGTAATTTTCTTTTATAGTGGAAACATTAATCTTCTTTAAGTTAATATAGAATCTAATTTTTCCATTCATCTTAGGTACAAACACTAAAGGAGAAACCCATTCAGTGTGTTCAATCTCATAAATGAATCCGACTACTAACAACTTGTCTATCTCTTCTTTGATTTTGTCACAGTAAACATCATCCTATGTATAAGGTCTTTGTTTGAAGGGTTTAGGATCTGAAGTCATTGGAATTCTCTGAGAACAAGTCAAGGGATCAACTCCCTTTAGATCCTTGTAGGTCCAATAAAACACATTCCTATATTTTGGTAGCAATTTTATGAGCTCTTGTTCCTCTTCTATGGACATGTCTTTGCCTATGTTGGTGCATCTCTCTTCATCACCTTCTTGGGTTACTACAATTTTCTTTGTTTGTTCCTTGTTTTCATATGCTACTCCATCTTGTGCATCTCTCTTAGCAATTTGAATTGAAATCTTTTCGTCTTCTACTTTATACATTTTATAATGTTCTAGGACTTCAAAAAATTGTTGTTGTTGATATTCTTCTTATATTTTGCTATTCTTCTTATTAGGGTTTTTTGGGTATTCTTTTATGGATAATATATTTTATTTTTCTTTGAATCTTCCATTTTACTTCTTTTAGATATTGTTCTTTTCAATTATATTCATGTTCCATTTCTATACTTTCATATTGTTCTTTCCATTCTTTTTCTATTATTTCTCCTTCTTATACCTCTTGGAGTACTACCATGTACAAACACAAATCATATTCTTCTTCATCTATACATTCATTCATGGTTAATACTTCTTCATTTATGCACATGTCTAAGGTTCTAATATTTCCATCCATCCATGGAGTTCAAAAGCTTCATGTGGAAATACTTGAGGCATATATGCTGGGTCTTCTATAGGTTGTTCTCCTTCCAACCTTGGTCTCCAATGTTTTAAAACTCTTTTCCTCTCTTTGTGTAGTCTTGCATATCCGTAGTTGGATATCTTCATTCATCTAGGATTGATCACTCTATATCCAGAACTATGGATAGATCTATCATCCTCATCTTTATGGATGGTGTTCCATTGAAGAAGTGGAACATCCCTATAAGAGAAGTTTTGCAAACTTATTTTTAGTTGTTGTGCCCTAGAGTTGAAGATGTAAGCATCTCATCACCAATCTTGAACTACCTTTAGCTGTCGCATGAAAGGTATTCCTAGAATCATCTCATAATTAATTTCCTTGCCAAATTGACATGTGGGTAAGGTGTGCTCAAATTATACTCCACATGTAACCAAACGTACATTTTTTAGGAGTCCCAATCATCACTTCACATGACCATCTGCTAATTGTAACTTCATCCGTGTTGGTCTCAATGTTGGATTCATTCATATGCCCTCAAAAGGCTACCTCACAAATAAAAAATTCTATTTCCTTGGACTCTAACCCTATTTTTTTGTCAGTTTCCTTAGTTTGTTCTTGCTTTTTCTACTTTGAACTAAAGTTTGCTAAACATCCCTAGAATTTCTCTTGTGGAATTCGCAACTCACGAAGGTTTAATGTTGATTGTTCTAGCATAGGCGGAGCAACTTCGATCAGTTTTTTATATATTTCTAACCTTCCCTTGATCTCCTCTTGGGTAGCTGTGGTCATGTTGCTCTATACTAGGTCCTGCCTCTATTCTAGACTGATAAGATTTTAACCACATCTTTAAGTCTTCAGGCATAGGATCTGCTAGAATCGATCCTATCGGGTCCTTTGTTTGTTCTTCCTTCACCACATTCATATTTTATTTGGCTAAACTAGATTGATTAGATTCGATGTCTTGTACAGATTTTTCATTTTTCTTTAGTAAGCTTATTAATCAAATTATTTTTATTTTCTCGTCTAGTTTTCCATTTTTGAGCTTTCTTTCGCCTTGAGGTTTCTGACAGTTCTTCCAATTCTTCCACTTCTTGAGGTAAAGATCCTACATCTTTTTCACTCTGAGGACTATTAGGTCTTTGATGTTGAGGCTTTTGCTTATCTCTTGCTCTCGTGATGGCCTTTGATGTTATTTTGTATTCCTATCACTACCTAAGAACTTTTTATTACTTCAATCACATTGCTTTGAGCACTAGAATGTGCGTTAGAGGGGTTCTTGCAAAAATCCCTCAATAAATGTTCCTTTCCACAATCATTGCAATATCCTTCCCAAACCTTATGAGGTGGCAGAGGATAGGGCATTGTGCATTCACTAATGAACTCATCTTTGCCACATTGATAAAATGTTCCTGTAAGTGTAGGTGGGCTCACTGTAGGTCTTCCTAGAGCTTGAGCTCTAGGTGCTGCATACATTAGGTTGGCATATTCAGACCCATAAGAGTTTTCATAGCCATCATGTTCATAATATTGTTGTTCATAGGAGGACTCATACTCTATGAGATTATGGTCATAGGCATAACAATCTCCATAGTTCTATTCATAGCCTTGATTTAGATTTTTTAAGTTAATCAATGGGGTCGTAGGTACTTTAACTCTTTCTAAGTTTGCTTCTGGTTGTGTATACTTCAATAGAGCTACATTTTGAGGGTGTGAGGACTAGTTTTGTAGCACTGGTTGATGTTGTGTATATCCTTAATACTTGTAAGGCCTTTGGTCCAGGAGTGGTCCTTGATATGGACATATCTCATAACCTCCTTAGCTTGCTCTCGAGGTTGGTATCCATAAGGCATATATTGTGGTGGTGGAGACGGCCTAAATTGCCTATTATATGGACAATTTTCAGAAATGTGATTCATGCATCTTTGCTCAATATGATAGTAGAGTTTTGGTCCCTACAACCACTACCTATTATCCTGGTATGGTTGTGGAGGGACTGATCCTCCTCTTGCACAAACATGAGATGGGTGAATTTCACCATAGGGCACACACCTTCTTAACATTGCCTTTTTCATGGGTTGAGCCTGATAGGGATCTTGTCCTTGCTGATTTTGAACTCCCAACTTCTTGGCCACTAAATCAACTAATTCCTCCATGTTGTTAGATCGAGAAGATATGCTACTAGAAGTATCATTAGACTTGGTTGGAGTTTGTGGGATCTTCAAATCATGTGCTAAGTTATCTTCCAAGTCTGTGCACTCTTGTAGATACTCACCCAGTGTTTGTAAGCCTTTCACATACACTATGGTTCTCAAGTTTCCATTAGTTAAACCATCCAAGAAAAATGATGCCCTCTTTTGTTGGGTGGGTCTCTTCACTAGAGGACAATGGTTCCATGTATTGATTGAATCTTCTTGTTGCTAGTCTCATTGATTCATTGGGTGCTTGCTTGAAGCTATGAATCAAGGAAGAGATATTATATTTAATTCCTCTATTCATAAATTCACCAATGAATTCTTCTAAAAATTGCTCTATATTAGCAAATTGTTTTGGATCCAAAGATTGGAACCAAGTAAAAGTTGTTCCCATCAATGTAAGTCCAAAAGATTCATATTGAATAAAAAATCATCTACATGTTTTGTGTGCATCACTTATTTGAATTTTTTCATGTGGTCAAATGGATCTCTAGACCTTCCATAAGGCACTTTGCCACTTGGAAAGGTCTTATTCTTCTATCCACTTTAGGAGGTTGAGGAATAACTTGAACCATAGAATGCACACCATGTCCTCTCCCATGTGGAGGTTTTAAAGGAAATGATGTTAGGTTCATAGTCTCACTTCCTAAATGAGTATTAGGAATTGTAATGGTATTAGGTATAGGGAAGTGAACATCTGGTCTCAATGGAATACTTTGCTGACTATTTTGCTCTATGAAAGGTTTTCCCTAGCTTTGTTTCTTCCCTTGAGGATATTGGGATGTGGTAGCTTGATCCCTTGGGGAGAATACTAGCAAACCCATGTATTGAAACCTTGATCTCTCTGAATCATTAAATTCCCAATATCTTCATTTGTTTTAATCTAGATAAGCAACTCTTGAGGATCCTTTAGAATCTTGCAATTGATAGATGGTAGCACAGTTGATACTGCTTCCCATTATCGGTCAAGTGGCTTGCAACAATTTATTAGTTTAAGCTATTAGATAGATATCCACTAGATCATCACCAAGTTAGGTTGTTAGGTTCCCCATTTTCTCCTCTTTCATTGATCCTATTAGGATGCTCAGTCACTAAGTATGATTGCCCTCATTTCTCCATGTAAAATCATCCCTCAAATTTCACAGCTAGTCTTTGAAAAAAATTCAGAGTCAATCAAATTCCTAAGTCTCGCCATCGACCTATTAAGACCATCTAAGTATATTGGAACTCCATGCAAGTTTCTAGATACATAATTCAATGAAGTTTTGTATTCTCCTTCTATTAAAGACATGAGCTCAGCTGAATGGATAGAGCTATGCATGTCTTAAATAGAACACGATTAATTCACCCTTTGAATCACTGGATGTGTCAGAACAAGTGGAGTGAATACTTCTTTGAGTTACACTCGCTGATGATATCATGCTTCTTTGGCTGCCTAGAACACATCGTAATCATGGGTTCATTCACTATCTATGGAACTTTCCACTTTTTGTAACCTTAAAATCTCTAATCTTACTCAACATTTTCTAGGGTCTAGGGAATGGTTTAAGTGAAAATCAAGCAATAAGATTCCAAATTCTTTTATGCTGATTCAATTAGGATGTGCTCAATTCATGATACTCGATACTCTATTTCCACTATACATGATACTATTTGATGATACAATACTTGAACTCTAAGACACACACGATACATGATACAAGTCTTGAACCAATATGTAACCTTCAAGGATATGATGTGTGAGCCACAACATGGAACAAGTCATGATACATGATACTTCAAGGGGTGATACACAATACTTGGGTTAGACGACACAATACACAATACTTTGGATCCAAATGATACATGATACAAGTCTTATGTGATACGATACTTGTGCACAAGTTCAAGGATACATGATACAAGGTCAAAATCAATGGCACATGAGACCTAAACGTATCGACAATACATGATACTTGAGTTGTGTGAAGATACTTGACTAGGCAACATGCAATATGAAGGTATCACGATACACACTAGGAGTAAGGAGAAATGATACATACCAAGTATCAAGGATACACGTGAGTTTTGTATCACAATACAAACTCAACCCATCATGATACCTGGACTTTCATAAGTCCAAATAAAGATTTTTTTGTGCTTGTGTTTCCTGTGCTCTCTTTTTCACCCCTACGTGTGTGTAGCTTGAAAATACCTTAATTTTCACCCAAAGCATACCTCAAAATACTTGGATGGTCTTGTTTCTCCCCGTTTGAGTGAAGTTCATAGTGAAGATCTCACCTCAATGAATATTTCCCTAAATTTCTAGCACCATAATCCAGCTACACTTCGAGTTTTAGGCAATACACAATCCGGCAATACCAATTATTCTATGCACTCTCCACGATACCTACACTAACAAGTGAATTATGATGCGGTGATCTTTGGCTTTTGTCACTAGTAAGGGCTAGTGAAATCAAGAAAAGATATTTTTTATTTTGGGTTTTTTTGAAATTTTGATTGACCTAACCTACTTCCAAGCTCTCTTACCTACCTCCTAACCCTAATTTCCCACTCTTAATGTACTCCTAAAAACTTGCTGCACACTCTAGGTAGGTGTATGAAGCAACAAGTGCAAGGGATTTGTGACTTGGCAAGCTACTGAATTTACTTCCTCATGATCACTACCTTCACAACAACACTTTAAGCATCATGTAGGCACCTTGACTTAGGCCCACATCCCTAGCAACAACATGAAAAATGTGTGTACATGGAATCTTAAGGTCCTAGGTATTTTTGATAAGAGAGACTATACCTCACTCATTTAGCAAATGCATATAGTGGTGGTTTTATACACAAATTAAACTGTCAAACCAAGAGCCTGACCCGGTCAAGTGCATGGAAACATGTGCATAAATGATGGTTGATGTGGGAATGGGACAAGTAATGCATGCAAAAAGGAAATATCCACCTCACACAAGACTTCTTACACAAAAGTGTGTATCGTGATACTTGGTGCGATAGCAAACACAACTACTGCTATAGTTTGCAAGGTGCTGATGGTGGTCATCTTGGCAAATGTTGAAAAAGTCTCCTCTAGTTTATGCCCTAAGTTTGAGCACATCCTTTAGCAACCAATCTGGCTTTGTACATGCAAATTGATCCATGTGAAGTCCTTTTCAACTTATAGACCCATCTATAACCTATTACCTTCTATTTGGTTTGCATTGGAACTGATTCCCATGTGTCCATTTCCTTCAAGGCTTCTCTCCTTTCTTTCATAGCTTTCTACCAATTAGGATTACCCTTAATTTCTTCATATATTAAAGGTTCCTCTGAAACTGAGTCTTTGTCCAAATAAACAGAATGCTTTGTTACAAGTGGAGAGTCATATCCATAACTTTTAGGTTGCTTTCTTGTTGAACTTCTAGGAGTATGCTTGGAGCATTCTCCACATTCTTGCATTTTGTTCTTCCTTCTTGACTTCTAGATCTCATAGTATCTTCCCTTCTCATCGTGATCATCATGAGATTCACTTCTTGAGTCTTTCACTTGTGTATCATGCTTGCTACCTAATAGATGGAAATGAGAATCAAGATAATAAAGTAAGTCTACCTTCTATTCGTCCTCATCATACCATGACCTATGTTCTTCAAATACAATATCTCTGCTTGTGGTAAATTACTTTGTGGATGGATTATAAAATTTATAGCCCATTTGAGTTGAATCATAGCTAATGAATACTTCCTTGGCTGCTCTTTCATCTAGTTTACCTCTGATTTGTGAAGGTACATGTACAAAAGCTAAATAGCCAAATACCGTGAAATGACCTAGACTTTGTTTTATACCATTCCAAGATTAATACAGGGTCATACCTTGAAAACATTTGGAGGGAAGTATATTCAAAAGATACACAACAATTGAGATAGCTTCCACCCATAAATAATGTGGAAGCTTCTTCTTTTCAAGCATTGTCCTTGCTCATCCAACTAGGGTCTTGTTTCTTCTCTCTGCAATTCCATTTAGTAGGAGACTACCTTGTAGTCACTTCCCTTTTGATGCTTTTATCCTCCAAATACTCATCAAAATCTTTGGAGAAATATTCTCCCTCTCCATTAGATTTGCGTTTCTTTAATGATCTACGCGTATGATTTTTGACATGTGCTAGCTACTTCTTGAAACATTCAACCACTTCACTGTTACTCTTGATAAGATAATGAATGGTACATTTATTTTGATCATAAAAAAAGGAAACATACCTTGAGCCTACCAATGAAGGTTCCTGACTTGGTCCCCACACATCAATGTGTACTAAGTCCAAGATATTGTTGTGGATATAGCCTTTGTGGTTGAATGGTTATCTTTTTTGTGCCTTCCCAACTTGAAAAGCATCACATCTATTGATTATGTGTTGGTTTGATATGTTCGGAATCCCTAGAACACTTTTATCCTGGATATGTCCTTCAAGGTTCTTTAATTCACATGAGAAAGTCTCTTATGCCACACTTCAAGCTCACTTAGGGCTTGAGAGCCAAAGTTGAATAGAGCTATGTTCCTGGTTTCTCCTACTTCAAAAGTAAAGACTCTACCATGCTTCTTACCTCTGGTTATATTCTTAAACCCTTGACATGAATCTTCCACATAAGCTCTATGTTGGGTGAAGCTAACTTGCAAGCCTTTTTCCACTATTTGGCCTACACTTATTAGGTTTTTAGTGATAGTGGGTACATAGAGAACATTACTCAGAATGTTTTCCCTTCAATTGGGAACTTTGAAATTACCAATCTTCTTTGTTGGGTATATATAGAAGTGTGAGAGACACACAAGAACAAACAAGGAGCACAAATGTAGCAAGACACATGGAGAAGACGATGATTGGAATAGATCTCTCTATTGACAATGAACTAATAATATCCCTAAGTACAAAGTACCACCACATATGAGTGAATTATGTACATGGTAACATGGTGGAAGAAACCTCTAGCGAGCACTAGAGTAAAAGGTGCCATTGTATAGGGAAAATGTTCATATCAAAGATACTCGAGAAATGTTGATATATTTAGGTAGTGATGTGTGTGAACACTCTAGGACCGCAGGGGATCTTTTTTCCCTCTTTAGGAGGTTTTTTTTCCCCCGGCTTGTATATACGCCTATTGCCCTAATGGGCTACTTATCTTTGTACATTCTCTAGTAATACATTTAGTATTGTGTGTTGTGCTCCAAGCTTCTTCTCCTTCCTTGTGCTGTTCGCGTGCTTCCACAGACGTCTATCTCCAACAATTGGTATCACAGTAGGTCGTTGCTTCATCTAGGGCACCGTCAACACTCCTCCTGTTGCAATCTTAGAATCACACAAATTTTGATGAGCATACTCAGCGTGTTCTTGAGATCAAAACAGCTTAGCTATGTGGTGCCGAAATCGCGATCAGAGCTCATTTCGGCCTTCGAACGCACTATCACAGTGCTTGTGTAGGCTATTTTGTCTTTTTGTGCCCAAGGTATATACCAATTTTTGTTCGCGAATATAAGCATCTCGAAGTCTTCCACATGTCTAGCGGAATTTGTCTAGGCAGTTCTGTTCAACTTTTTGAGATACAATCAATTTTTTGCATCAAGGTATTTTAGTCACCGGCCATGGCTGAAAGCAGTGATGTATTCCGTATGTTGGCTGTTGAGGATAAGTTGGATGGTACCAACTACCCATTATGGGCTTATATGATGCGACATGTGTTGGTTGCAAAAGGACTGTGGAACATTGTGTAGGGTGTCGAAAAACGTCCTATCACACCTACAACTGTTACAACTTCAGGTACTGAAGCTGATGCAGAAGGTATCAAAGATGATGATAGTGTGCATATTCCTGTTTGTGCTGTGGTTTTTGCTGCACCTACTGCAGAGCAGATTCGTTGGGATGGCAGAGATGCCCAGGCACATGCATTGATAACTTTGTCTGTCAAACGTGCCATTATTCCTCACATTTGCTCTTGCAGAACCGCTAAGGACGCTTGGATACACTTACCACATTGTACTAAGCTAGGAATGAGGCTCGTGTTTCTTACCTCTGAAATTAGTTGGAGAGTGAGCACATGAATGAACGTGATTCTATGGAGAGTTTCCTAACGAAGATCAAAGACTTGAAGGAACAGTTGATTTCTACTGATGAGGTTATACCAGATAGCTCACTTGTGCAGACCGTTCTGAATGGTCTTCCTGATTCATATCAGAGTTTTGCTTCTACTCTTCGGTTGATGATGAAAGGCAATCCGAATGCCTTATCATTTGAGGAGTTAGTCTCTGTTTTGTTGCAAGAAGATCAGTCCAGGCAAAACATGTCCATTATGCGAGTTGTAGATCAAGCTTTCCTGGCTAGTCAGAAGGGCAAAGGAAAATGGAGCTCTTCAACTAGTAAGCAGAAACCTGCTAATTCTGAATATTCAAAGAAGGAAGATAAAGATGAGAAGAAATCAGAAAAGCAGAAATTATTTTGTAAGTACTGTAAATGGAATGAGCATATCATAAAGAACTATCCAAAACTGGCTGCTAAAGAGGCAAAGAAGAAAGAGGCTGTAATGGTTGTTGCAGAGGCCTCTACACCAAAAACAGAGTGTGCTAATCTTGTGCAGGAAGAAGAATGGGCTTTTACTACTGTCTGCAGTTTTGAACCATCTTCTCATGAGCAGTGCATGTGTGCAGTAGACTCAGATGTTTGGTATTTTGACAGTGGGACAACCAAACATATTACCTCGCAGCGCAATTTCTTCTCTTCACTCGAGCCTACCCCTATAGAGAATACTATTACATGCACCAACAACTCCTCTTATCCTGTTATGGGAGTTGGTAAGATCATTTTGACTATTGCTGATGGTAGTTCTTTCACTTTGTCAGATGCTTTATTTGTCGCAGGGATCAAGAAGAACCTGTTATCAGTTTCTGCATTAGCCAAGATTGGCTTGGTTGTGAAATTTGTTGATGACAGGTGTACAGTTCATGATATATCAAATGGTGATATGATTATTGCTTTTGGAATTTTATGTCGTGCGTTGTATAAGCTCATAGACTATGAAAGATCTGTAAATGATTTGGCATGTGCAGTAGATGATTCTCAAGCTATGTCAGATGCAAAGCTTTGGCATGCACGCTTTGGTCATCTGAATTTTGCTAGTTTGCTATGCCTGCAGAAATCTGAAATGGTGTCCTCTTTGCGCAAACTTGAGGCACCTGGAAAACATGTTTATGAAGGTTGTATTGGGGCAAAATGCAGCGCTCGTCCTTTCCAAAAGATGGTTTAGTTCGAGCTACTTAGAAATTGCAGCTTGTACATAGTGATGTATGTGGTCCTAGGAGACACCTTCTTTTGGGAATTATCTTGACTTCGTGACTTTCATCGATGATTTTTCCACGCATGCATGGGTATACCATTGAAGGCAAAGTCCGAAGTGTTCATGTGCTTCAAATAGTTTTTGGTTTTGGCTGAAAATCTATCAGCATGCAAAATGGGCACCCTCTGTTCTGATCGAGGGGGGGAATATATGTCTTCTGATTTTAATGCATTTCTGGCTGAACGTGGGATAAAACACCAGTGTACAGTGCCGTATACATCTCTTTATAGAATGGAGTTGTTGAACGAAAGAATAGGTCACTCATGGAGATGGCAAGGTGTATGGTCAAGAGTCAGGCTCTACCACATAGTTTCTGGCTTGAAGCTGTCATGTGTGCAACATATGTACTTAACAGGTGTCCCACTAAAGTGCTCCAGTCTATCACTCCATATGAGGCTTGGCATGATCGCAAGCCATCTATTGCTCATCTGCATGTTTTTGGTTGTTTGGCATATGCATTAGTACACGAACAACATCGCAGAAAATTGGATGATAAAGCAGTAAAATGTATTTTTGTTGTGTACAGTTCTGAAAGTAAAGGATATCATCTGTATCATCCACAGACTAAACGCATTCTGGTTAGCCGTGATGTTGTTTTTGTGGAAGATTCTATTCAACCATTGCTTTCATGTATTCAGGAGACATGTGTTAGCTCCAAAGACATGTATGATACTTTGCTGCCTCTTTTCATAGGTGGACAGTCTAGTGCTGGTCCTAATGAGGCAAATTCTCAGCCTTTGCAAGTTTCATGTGATGATGCACATCATTCCATTTCTGATGCAGATGTACATGATGCACTTATTGATGAGAGAGCTGATATTGAGCAAGCAAGAACTATGCCAAAATGGCTGGTGCAGACCTTACGTGACAACAAATTAGATGCACCTCTGTCATATCATACTCATTCAGGCTCTCATAGTGCCTCTTTTGCATAAGATTGCTATGCTATGGCTGCATCTAGTCTCTGTGATGAGAATGAGGCTGTTTCGTTTGATGAAACACAAAATTCAAAAAATTGGATGGCTGCTATGCAATCTTAGTATGATGCTATAATGAAGAATGGTACTTGGTCTTTATGTGACTTGCCTCTTGGCAAGAAGGCCATTGGCACTAAGTGGGTATACAAGCTGAAGCATAAACCGGATGGTACAGTTGACAAGTATAAGGCTAGGCTTGTTGCAAAGGGTTATGCATAGGAAAGAGGCATTGATTTTGATGAGACCTTTGCACCTACATGCCGTATGACTACTGTTCGGAGCATCTGTGCACTTGCAGCTCATCATTGTTTTTTTTTTTAATGTAAAGGAAGTTCGGCAATAGCCTACTCTCCCCAACTTGAATTAAATAAAGAAAAGTACAAGAGAAGGGGACTAGTGCCCACGGGACCCCCCAAATCCCACAAAGCAGGGGAAGCTTTTATAGAGCTTAGATGACATTACAAAGAAGGTTAATTACCCTCTCATCACCCTCATGTGGGGCCCACTTGGGTTTAAGCTTGTTATCGATCAAAAGGAGTACTTGATGATGCCTAAAGGGGGGGGATTTTTTACAGTTGACAATCCTTTTGCCAAGGAGGAACAACGATTTCTCAATTCACCACTCCTTGGGGGAGTCACCGAAGTTGAAAGCACATCTTTCCCGCCAGATTTTCCATAGAACCTCCCCTCTGATGGCGTTCCAGAGAGTCGCGGAGCAGCCGATCGCTTCTCCCAGCAGGGCTTGCTGCCAACTGAGACGTTTTAGAAGTCTAATTCTCTTTCCAACCACCTGCCAGAGTCTGTTGGAGTTGGGGCAGGTAAAGAAGATGTGTGAAACATCTTCGATAGACCGGTGGCAGCGTTTGCACCAGGGAGGGATCCCACAAATTTTGCTAGCCTTAAGGTTGGTCCAGATTCCGTGATGAAGAATTTGCCATAAGAGGACATACTTTTTGATTTCTATGAGGGGGTGCCAGATAGCCATGAACTTCATGTCCCACCGAAGCCGCGTCCATGACAGGCACCACTTTTTGTTGAGGTTAACCTAATAGTCAATCGTTTCTTTGATGTTCGGGATTTTTGATAGACTATTCCCATTGTGCCATTTGAGACCAAGCGAACTCGGCATGTCGTGTCCCATGAGAAGGCGAACTTTGTGTCGGTCCCAGGCGAGAAATCTGCTTTGCAAAGTGTTCCATTCTTCATGCGAAATGTTGATGCTAGGGTCAATATCCTCAAAGTTGATCCAGCGGTTGGTGTCTTGTTTCCAGAGATGTTTCCATTTTTTGAAGCCTTTGTTCCATAGCTTCTTGGCGTTTTGAATGTTCCAAGATTCCACACTCCGGATGCCATGGATCGGAAACCAGATAGAGTCGTTTTGTCTGATACCGGCAGCCCACTTCCAGTCTTCACTTATTCTTGTGAAGCTTTTGACTTTATTCCAACTCTTCCAAAGGGAGCACACCAGATTAGAGCCTTTCGGGAAGACGGGGATCGGGGAAAACAGCAAGGTCAAGATGTCAAGATTCCTCCAATTTGGGAAGCCCATGAGCGCCAACTCATTCTTGTTTCTGAAGATCAGCTTGGCCCACGAGGCCTCCCCGTTGCACCAAGCCTTAGTCATCCATTTGGCCGACAGTTTGTTAGCCATGCACCCAATGTCCAAGATACCAAGTCCCCCACTATCTCTATGGCTGGTGCAGATGGACCATTTGATTTTAGGCACCCCCCTCCTATTGTGGTCGCCCGTCCAAAGGAAGTTTCTACAAATACTATCCAGTTTGGACAGATCTTGCTCTTTCGGTCTCCAACAAGAAAGGAAATAAATGGTAGATGATAAGAGGAACGTGTTGATGACCATAGCACGACCAGCAAGATTGATTTGCATACCTCTCCAATAGTTAAGCTTGTTTTCGAGTTTGGCAAGCACCCAGTTCCACCGCTGTTCCATAGAGACGCCAAACCCCAAGGGAATCCCCAGAAGCCGAAAAATTTGGCCCTGCGGGATGATTTTACAGCCATGATCAATGAGAAGGTCGGGCTGTGACCCACCAATAGCTCTAAAGGCGGTCTTAGAGTGGTTGATTATGGATCCAGAGGCTTCACAAAAAGTAGCAAGACACTTCCAGAACGTCTCTAGGCTGGTACTATCATTGTGCACAAAAGCGTTCATATCATCGGCAAAAAGTCTCATGGTGATCTGACTGTGGTCATGCGGCAAACGAAGGCCTTTAATGTTACCAGCTTCCACCTGATGCTCCACCAGCCTGCTAAGACCTTCCGTGGCAATGGGATGTACATCAGTTGGACATTTAAACAACATTTCTGAATGGTGACTTGCATGAAGAAGTGTATGTTTTTTAGCCCCGTGGCTTTGTGCAAAAAGGGCATGAAAATCAGGTGTGCAGGTTAAGGAAGGCATTATATGGTTTAAAGCAAGCACCATGTGGTTGGTATGAGAAGATACATGCCTATCTGATTGCACATGGTTTTGAGAACAGTCCAACTGAAAGCACCTTATATCTTAGGCGTGCTAATGATGTGCTTATGATCAATTCTTGTCTATGTTGACGACATGCTGCTCACTGGTCTTATTGAGAAGCATATTGCTGATTTTGAGGCTGATTTGCATTCCTCATTTGAGATGTCTGATTTGGGGCATTTGCATCACTATTTGGGCATTCAATTTATGCAAGCTGATGGTGAAATGGCTTTGTGTCAAACGAAATGTATTGACACATTATTGCAGCATTTTGGCCTTGAAGACTGTAAGCCTATTGCCACTCCTATGGAGACATGTTTACGATTGAGTCTTCATGATGCTGGAGATGCATTTGATGTTGTTCTCTATCAACAGGCTGTTGGATGCTTGATTTACTTATGCATTACTCCGCAAGATATTCAGTTTGCTGTCTCATAGATGAGCAGGTTTATGCATTGCCCAAGAGTCAAGCATTGGCAGGCAGTTAAGTGCATCTTTCGCTATTTGAGTGGTACTCGACTACTTGGGTTGTTTTATCCCAAGGGGGGATCACTACCGCAAGATTTGCATGCTTTTTATGACTTTGATTGGGCTAGTTGCTATGACACTCGTGTGTCCACTAGTGGCTAGTTTTGCTTCATGCTTGGTAGCTCATGTATATCTTGGTTAAGCAAGAAGCAACCTACTGTGGCCACTTCCAGTTGTGAGGCTGAGTATAGGGCAGCTTTCACAGCGACCGTTGAGTGTGTGTGGCTCAGATGCCTTATGGCTGATTTGGGTGTTGGTCAGACTTCTGCCACCACCATCTTCACTGACAGTCAGAGCGCATTGCCAGTTGCAAGGAACCCTGTGTTCCATGCTCGTACTAAGAACATTGAGGTGCATTATCACTATGTCAGGGGGAGGTTCTCTACTAGGGAGATCAGCTTGGCATATGTGCCCACGCAGGAGAACATTGCAGAACTTTTCACGAAGGCTCTGCCTAGGGAGAAGTTCGAAGCTTTCCGCAAAGCTTTGGGCTAACTTCCTTTTGTGGAGGGATTTCCACATAGCTTGGCACTTCCTTATACAGAGTGCCAGCTCCTTGTTCACCGCATCACTCCCAGGGGGGATTTGTTGATATATTTAGGTAGTGATGTGTGTGAACACTCTAGGACCGCCGGGGCACTTTTTTCCCTCTTTAGGAGGTTTTTTTCCCCTAGCTTGTATATACGCCTATTGCCCTAATGGGCTAATTATCTTTGTACATTCTCTAGTAATACATTCAGTATTGTGTGTTTTGCTCCAAGCTTCTTCTCCTTCCTTGTGCTATTCGCGTGCTTCCACAGACGTCTATCTCCATCAAGAAACACATAAGTGGAACAAAACCCCTTGGGGTGAATGATGTGAACATACAAGGAGTGACAGATCAACCCCCACTATACAATAAGCCTAAAGCTTTGCAAAAAGCTTCAAACTTTCCCCCTTCAAGAGCTTTGGTGAATATGTCTACCACATTATCTTGTGTAGGCACATGTACTAGTCAATATCTCCTACATGAAGGCACTCTCTCACATAGTGATAATGTGCCTCAATATGTTTGGTCCTTGCATGAAACAGTGGATTTTGTGAAACAAGCAATGCACTCTAACTATTAGTGAGAGTATGCATAGTAGCATCAATCTCCATGCAAAGATCCATCAATAGGCATCTCAACCATATACACTCCAATAAAGTTGTGAAAACTACCCTATACTCAGCTTCAAAACTCCATGTCACTATCATAGGTTGCTTCTTACTCAACCAAGATATGCATGAGTCTCCAAGGAAAAAGAAATTACCACTAGTGAACATGTGCGTATCATAACAATGTGCCCAATCACTACCTATAAAAACATGCAATCATGGCTGAATATCTTTTCCATGAAAGAGACCTAAATCCAAAGTGCCTTTGAGATATCTAAACACACATTTCACTGCTTGCAGAGAAGTGTCAAATGCATCACTAGAATCCTCAACTAAGAACCTAATCCTGTCTCAACTTGTGTAGAAACTAGCTTGTAATCCTGAAAATCAAAACTTTGAAGTAATTTTTCAACTTACTTTGCTTGATGCATAACAATTACCCCGGCAACTGATACAAACTAGATGCCAAGATAGTAACTTAGGTTTTTCATCACATGACGCAGCCTAGAGTATCTCATCAACATAAAGAACAAGCAAAGTAAGTTCAACCCCATCTTTACATACATAGAGTGTGCTTTCAGTTGGACTACATGTGAAGCCAAGAGGAATCAAGTGCTTATGGATTTTCTCATACCATGCACGTAAAGCTTGCTTGGGACCATACAAGGCTTTATGCAAGCAACAAGCTATATGCTCTTGCCCTTTCATGGCAAATCTAGGGAGTTGATTCACATAAACCTCTTCTTGCAAATCACCATTCAAGAAAGCTATTTTTATGTCCAAGTGATGCAGTTTAGAATCTCGTTGGATAGCTGATGCAACCACGATACAAATGGTAGTCATGTGTGAAGTAGGTGCAAACGTTCCTCATAGTCAATGCCATATTGTTGCACATATCCTTTGGTAACCAATCTAAATTTGTAGCAATTAATGGTACATCTGAGTTTCTCTTAATCTTGTAAACCCACTTTGTACCAATGGCATTTTTTCCTTTTCGCAATTCACATAAATCCCAAGTACCATTCTTATGTATGGATTCCATTTTTGATTGCAGAGCACTCATTCAATGTGGATTGTCACATGCATCTTCAAAAGTAAGTTGCTCTTCATTACATGTTGCTGCAATATGAGCAAACTTGATTCATGGTGAGAGCTTGATCTTGTTCTACCTAGTAAAGGTGCACTCAATTTGCTATCTTGCAAAGTTTATTTCAACCATTTTGGCATAGTTTGTGCACTCTTGATAGACATGTGTTCATTGTGTAATACATCTTCAACATGCATATCATGCATGGACTGAATTTCATGCTCATTTTAAGCCATATTTTGATGCAAATCTTCAGCCATATGTGGCTAGAAATTTCCAATAGTTGCGACTATTTTTTATTTAAAAAATTTCAACCATGTTTGGAAATTCTTTGCATTTTCAACTCTATTAGGATGGAATCTTTCAGCCCTTCGGGCCTCAGTTGGCTGATCTACATGGCCATATTCAAGGGCACCACTTTGGAACAAAGCCATGAGTGTATCCAACACATCGTGTGAGCTAACTATTGGATGTTTTTTGCATTCAAGTAGAGGGAACAATCAAACACATGCATATGACAAACCATATGTTTATGTCTATGCCACGCCTCATAAGGAGTGATGACTCTCAATGCTTGTGTAGGGGAACACCCATGTATGCCGAGTAGCATCATCAATGAAAGTATCAAAATATACATGCTTCCCAAAAGATGGAGACTTGATGGGACCACATACATCACTATGAACAAGCGGCAATTCCTTGTAGTGTGCATATGACTATCTTTCATAAAAGAAGCATGATGCATTTTTCCAAGAATGCAACCTTCACATGCATGCTTTTCAATGGATGCAAGTGTTGGCAAACCAATAACCATGTACTTCTTTTGCAAGTAAATCAAACTATTGAAGTTGAAGTGACCAAAATAAGCATGCCAAAGATCCATTTCAACCATGGAAGAAGTATGAGCAACCAAGGCATTTTAGGCAACCCTCATGTATATACAAGAAATAAAAACCATTAGATAATGTACCAAACATCACGATAATATCACCATTTCTGAAATCATGAACCATACACTTATCATCAACAAAGTACATGAATTCCAACTTTGGAAATCAACGAAACTGAAATTAAGTTCTTCTTTATGCATGGCAGATATAATGCATTTTTCAAGAGAATCACACCTCCAGTTGTAGCTGTAAGTTCGTTTCTCCTACTCCAAAAGAGGCATTGTTTGCACACACCACATGTCCTCCTTTGGATGCATATTTCAAAGATGCAAAAAACCTTTTGCATGAACTTGTATGTGCTTTGAAGCACCACTATCAAAGAACCAATATGAATAAGCCTCACTCACAACCATACATCTAGAATGCAGTGATGCATCATAACAACATGTAACAACATATGTTCAAAAATCTTGAGCGATGTTGGCTTCATCATTCTTTGCATTTAAAGAATTTTCAGAAATAGAAATGTGGGACTTCTTCTTCTTTTCATTGTGCTTAGCAAGCTTTCTACACTCACAAATAGTATGGCCACCCTTTTCGCAATATTTGCATCTCTTGATCTTCTTTTGCAAGTCAACATCATTAGAGGAATGAATGGAAGAGGAAGTTTGAGGCTTTGATTTTGATGAACCCAAAGTTGAACCACACTTGCTTTTCCTTTTTCGTGAGATAACAAGTTCTTGTGTTCCCTCAATCAAACCAATCTTATTCACTCTTGATTGCTCTTCTTGCAAACAAAGAGACACAACCTCATCAAATGCATACATATTTGGATTCGCTTATGCAACCAAATGGATTGTAGTGGTAAAGCTTCAAAAAGATTGTGGTAATCCTTTCAACAATGTAGAGATGAGTGATGCATCCAAAATAATCTCATCTATGTTTTCCAATTGCTCTTTCAAGTCCTTGATGAGTGTCACATACACATCGACGGACTCATTTTTATCCACACATACATCCTCAAGCTGCATCGTCAAGTATGCAATATGTGCTTCATTACACATGACATACACAGAAGCAAGAGTGTCGCATGCCTGTCTTGATGTAGAACATGACCGAATGTGTGGAACTATATGAAGCTTCATAGAAAGTGCAATAAATGCATGAGCTTGAGCATCTTAACCATCCCATCTAAGGTTCTCTTGTGTAGGTGGAGAAGGAGTAACCAATGTACTAGAAGAAAAAGCTCCATCAATGACAATAGATTGTGAAGTAGAAGAACCTATGGTTCTTCAATCTACATCTGCCACTATGTTCCATAGTTGTTTCACGATAAGAACATGTTTCATCATGTAAAACCACATTGTGTAGTTGGTCCTGTCAAGTCTGTCTTCAACTTCAAGCATCCCGAACAATTTATTGCTGGCCCCCATTTCATTAAAGAACAAGAATGTGACAAGATATTTACCCCAATGAAAGTTGAAATGGTGCTAAAATTTTAACTCACAATCCGTCACTCTAATGGGGATTTTGGCTGCACGAATGACTTCAAAATGGGGGTGAAACCATAGTGTGATTGATGGAGATGCTTCTTGGCTGGTAAAAATCATTATTCTATGCTTTGTAGTCAATTTGCACTGTTAAAAGTGTGCATATGCTGCAATGCAAAAAAGCAAAACTTTAGAAGGTGCTGAACATGCTCTAATACCACTATTGGGTATGTGTAGAAGTCCGAGAGACACACAAGAAGCACAAACACGGAGCACAAACAAGGATCACAAACACAACAAGACACACTAACTTAATGTAAAAGAGATTTTGAGTATTCATATAAACTCTCTTGATGTTTTTCATGACTCTTCTTGAATGAGTTCAAATTCAAATCCACACGGGTAGTGTTTGTTGTGATGAAGAATATTACTTCCTATAATCAAGGAAACGTGGAAGATCAAGCTAACTTTATTTTTGGTGATTGATTGATTGATCACCAACCCAAGGAACTCATGGTTTTTGGATTCTTTTACATTAGTCTTTAACAAGAATGAATGTTCATGACTTTTACATGGATAAATAATCCTTATGGGATATCAACAAAGATCATGAACCTTAACATCAATAAAAATTGCTTAACTCTAAGGTTCACTTCAAGATGAATTCATGCCTAGAACAAATTTCAAGCATGATGAGAGCTTGATGTCCTGGAAAACCTCTAAATAGAAAGTTAATATGAATATAATTATGTAAGAGAATGATGAGAGGTTGGAATCATGATTTCAAATTTACAATTTATGTAAATATGATTGAATTACAATATTTTCAAGTTCATGCATAATGAGAGATTAATCTCTCACGAGAAACTTAATTTGATTCTTAAATATATGAAGGAGTTCAAATTTTAAACTTCAAGTTCCATCCTTGATTAGATACATATAAGAAAATCAAAACTTTAACTTATTGCTTTTTGTACGTTTTATCCTCTCTTTGGTGTATCCTTAAATAATTTTGTCAACAATGTAACATAATAAAAAATAATTTACTTGTATTGAAGAGTTCAAAATCTCTTTTGCAAGTTAGGTTCATGACCTACTTTTGCATGATAAATGAATGAATAGACTCTAGAAGTTAAGTGTTCCATCAGCTTCTCCCTCCATTTATTGGGCTGGTACACTTTAAGCAAAACAGGATACGAGCTATAATGATCATGAGCCTCCCTCATAGCCTTTATATATTTATAGCCAAAAGAGAGAAGAGCATATCTCAAAGGGTACAAGAAGCTCTTCATGCTCCATCTTTAAGAACTTTCTGGTTTTTGCTTAGCCAGATGTACCAAAGTATATGGCTTCTCCAAATATGCTACAGAACCATATCCATATATAACAACAGCCCAAAAGGATCTCATTTAAGCTCAATTGTCTTATATTCTTGAGCCTTTGATAATCCTCTAAAATTTGCGAGAACATCTTTCCATGTATAGTGGATGAACATGTGGGGCGAATCCTCCTCATTCCCACGAAAATCACACTTGCCATCACTGACATTAATCCTGTTGGCTTTGCTGCCAGACAATATTCCATTGTGGCTCATGAGCCACTCTAACTCAATGGAATATGGCTCACAATGGCCCATATTCTAAAATGTTCGGAGTCTTCGGACCGATCGTCTGGGTCGTCGTACATGCAGTCACCATCTTTTTTTGTGGAGCACCACCTACCAAGTTTTTCCAAAGATGTATAGTTAAAGCTTGCGCTGTTGTAGTAGTGATTATGAAGGACTGTTCGCTACGCCTCTGCAAAGCTTTGCACAGACAAAACCGGCAGATATGGCGCATCCTCCCGGGATAACTCTATACGTCATCTTCACAAGCATGCTTGCTGGGGCTGGGGGGCTAGTGTATGGCTACGATCTTGTTGCAGCAGGTTCTTCGCTTGCCTTCGACGGCTATTTTTTCCTTCTTCAATACTAAGATCGTGTTTTGTATTCGGCTTTCATCCTTCTGATCTCTGCTATAATGCAAATCCTTGATGTCTGTGTAGAAGTTGTGGTAATCTCTGTCAAAAGAACATATCATGAACGGCTTCGCTGCCCAGTTTGGTAATTTGTGCTAAAAAAGATAAATGGCTCGTTTCGGGCCGCATTTCTGTTAGGCGAGTGCACATGTAAAAGCATAGGGACATACCTCTTGCGCGTTCTCAATCGGGCTCGCAAATATATATCTGCTTTGATCATATATTTCGAGGCTGTTCTAATAAAACAATGGTATAATTCGCCATACTAGAGAGCTTTATCACAGTGTGATCGCCTTGTTCCTGCGAATGCCAAGGCATTCTTTTTTGCCCTCTGATGTGTTTCTGTTTGGTGTAGGAGGAATATCTGCTATGGAAGATTTTCTCCAAAAGTTCTTTCCAAACGTGTATAAAAGCAGGCACGCCTTCCATCAGGGAAACTACTGCAGATACGACAACCAAGTTTTCCAGCTCTTTAGCTCAAGCCTCTACATTGCCGCCCTATTAACCAGCTTCGTAGCAGGTTCGTTAACACGAAAACTCGGACACAGGAGCAGCATGCGCACGGCAGGTGCACTCTTCATAGCCGGAACCATACTCGGGACTTTCGCGCACAATCTTCCAACCCTAATCATCGGACGATTACTCCTTGGCTGCGGCCTTGGATTCTCCAATCAGGTCCGCTTTTGATCGTATACCTTCAGCAATTTGGTCTGCTGTTTTAATTAATATGGGAATAACATTGGGGCAGGCCATACCGCTTTACATCTCAGAGATTGCACCGGCTCGCTATAGAGGTACATTGAACATGTTTTTTGGCCTCAGCATCGGATTAGGGATATTTGCAGGTAATTTGGTGAGCTATCTGGCCTCATCTGTGCGACCGCGTGGATGGCGAATAACACAGGCAATGACATCGTTTCCAGCATTCACCATCACCTTAGCGGGCTTCGTATTGGCAGACACGCCCACTTTTCTGATTCGAACAAACAAGCATGAACAGGCATTACGAGTATTGCGAAAACTCAGAGGTCATAATGATGTCATGGTAGAATTCGAGGATCTACTTAAAGCAACAGAAATTGCGGAGCAGGTCGAAGCTCAAAACTCTTATCGCGCGCTCTTCCGTAAGAGAAATGCACCGCAGTTTATGATGGCGATCCTATTCCCTTTGTTCCAGCAGTTCTCAGGGAATGATGCGATCGTCTTCTACGGTCCCTTCCTTTTCAGAGCAGCCGGGTTGGGAGAGCGGGCATCTCTCTACTCCACACTTTTCACTGGGATCTCGGTTCTTGTAGGATCTGTGATCTCAATATTTGCTGTCGATAAAGCAGGTCGAAAAACCTTGCTCCTTCTGTCCACTCTCATCATGCTGTTTTGCATGGTAAGTCTCTTACGGCGTCGGGTGCTAACAACGATTATTTTCTGAATGTCTAGAGAGAGAGAGAGAGAGACAACGATTATTTTCTGAATGTGTAGAGAGAGAGAGAGAGAGAGAGAGAGAGAGAGAGAGAGAGAGAGAGAGAGAGAGAGAGAGAGAGAGAGAGAGAGAGAGAGAGAGAGAGCTCTCTTCTCACCTGAGCAGGTAGCCGCGGGGACCATCTTTGCCGTAGGAATCAAAGGTACAGTAACAAGGCTCTCTGGTGCTGCGAGTGGTTTCGAGCTAGCGATTGTGTGCTTGTACTTGGCTTCATTCAGTGCGTCATGGGGTCCCCTCGCATGGATCATACCCAGCGAGATCTTACCGCAGGACATACGCTCAGCAGGTCAGAGCGTCACAGTGTTCACCAGCATGCTTTTCAAGTTCGTCATCGCACAGACCTTCCTCTCCATGCTTTGCAGTTTCAAGTTCGCCACCTTCTTCTTCTTCGCTGCTTGGCTGTTCTTGATGGCAATATTTGCATTGCTATTCGTACCTGAGACGAAGGCCATCCCTATTGATGAAATGGTGGATCGGGTTTGGCGAACTCACTGGTTCTGGCGATACTTTGTGACGCCTCAGAAAGATGGAGGGTCGAAGCTTGCTTCTGTGGAGATGAAGCCCTCCTTTGATCCCCCCATACCAGCTCCTATTACAGTACATCCAGGAGGTACATAACAGACTGACCATTGGCAACTTCTGTCTAGACTATAAATGATAAAGGATGATAAATGACGCACCAAAGACAAATTAGATTGGCTTGAGATTGGCAAATTAGACTGGCTTCAATTAACATAAGGCGGCATTAGAGGTACACAAGCTTTTTTCCCAGATTTTGTGTTGGTATGATCTTGGAGAAAAACATGTAAAGTGTTTGGAAGACTCGGAAGTGTTTTTGATGTGTATCTTTGTGAAACCATAATTAGGTGAATAGTGGCTACAACTATGAGCATTGTGGATAAACTATGTTCTTAATCAATCAAGCTGGGTTCACAATATGATGGGGATAGACAAAGAGGGTTAACAACATTAAAAAGAATTCCAACCTGTTTGTGAGAGCAAACATTTATACGAAGATTATACGCGCTTTGGTCATTCATATCTATCTATCTATATATATATATGTGTGTGTGTATAATTGTATAAAAATTAAATGAAAATAAGATTAAGTATGTCACTTTTAATAATATTCACAGTCATTTGTTTGAAGTTTTATGTTCTCACCCAAAGAACGAGTAGCATACTCTATTTCTATATTTGTAGGATTATGATCATAATCTTCATGGTGCTTGAAACAAATGAAAAACGTTAATGTTTAGTATTCCAAATAAATAAAAATATGAGATCTCAATGATATTTATACTTACAAATATTGCAACAAAACCATCACGCCTGTATGAATAAAAAACAAGACTTGTGACCTACTTCAATGCTTATTTTTTGAACCGCATGTTTTATTAAAAATACATTAATTAAATGTAAATATTTAGAATACATATAAAAATTATAACTTACATTAATATTAACTATTGTACATACCTTATACTAACTAAAAACTTTCTTGTAGATGTAGTTTTTTTGCAAAAAAATACCACACCTCAAGTGGTATGTCACGCCTTATCTTATTTGTTTCTAACATGCAATATTTCCTATAGTTTTCAAACCAAAAAATCAATTGCACCAATATAAGATTAAATTTAAAATATATACCCATGCATATAAATGTGTATGTGCACGTGTGCTCATGTGCTCATGTGTGTATATGTGAATACATATATCTAACAACAAAAAAAAAAAAGAGGAAAACATGAAACCAAAGTGATGTCAAATTCATGATGAAGATCGACATGAAGCTACCTACAAACTTGATCCTTGGGCTCTTACAACAAAAGAAACATAAAATATCAACAACAAGATTCAATTGATTCATAACCCTACGTCATGGAGCATCTTATCAAATCATGTTTACTTTGGTTTATAAGAGCTTATCTAGGTTAAATACATATGATTGGCATAAATTTTTGAAACATATTCTATTTATTATTATCGATGAAAAAGGAGAATGAGATGTGATCTACCATCTTGGATCACTTACAAGGTAATTAATATGAGATTATTTTATATAAGATAATTTTATCTTTTAATTATAAATTAATTTCTTAATAATATTTTAAATAATAGGTGGATTACATCCAAAAGTATTGAGAGAGATCCAATCTCACAAATGGAGGAAGAGCTTCCAAGTTCCTTTTTCTATATACAAGTTCATTTGTTCATCCATAATATGGATGAAATAGAGGTTGCTAGAGTTGCAAGCACTCGATAGATGTCTTAGCCTCAAAGATTAGTGGTTATATTGAAAGGTTATGTTGACAAAAGATCAAAACTAGAAGGATCCATGGAAGAGGGATGGATCCTTGAAGAATGCATATATTATGTTAGTGAATATCTTGAGAGAGTTGATTATGAGTCTCCATATGCATGGACCAAAGATTCTCTTTTAAAATTGAAATATGAAGTGTTATGAGTTAATGGAGCTCCTTTTGAGTTTCAAATGGAAGAGAAAATTCATATTGCTACGTTCTTTTCATACAGTAGCAAATACATGGAAGAATATTTTAATGAGTATGAATAGGAAATTCAAAACCTCAGAGGTGGAATATGAAGAAGCAAGATATATAGATGTAATAATGATAATAATGAGAATATAGAAATATCTTCTTTTATTGATTGGATAGATACTCTTATGAAATGCATCAATATGTATTTAGTAATATGGTCTGAATGTACACAAATTTGTTGGCCCATTGACAACATATACATTGGAGTTTGAGGTCTGTAGAAGCATGTTAATAGCACAAGGAAGAAGAAGAAGCTTGGAGCATACCACCATATAGAATGTATTACCAAGTGAATGTACGAAGATAAGTCACCCATTATGGTTATAGGTGTATATACAATCCGGGGGAAGAAACCTCCTAAAGAGGGGAAAAAGTTCCTTGGTGTTCCTAAGTGTATTCACACATATCAATACAGGAGTATATTAAAAAATCCCCCCTCAAAGTGATGCGGTCAACAAGTAGGTGGCACTCACGTATAAGGAAAAGCCAAGCTTTGTGGAAAGAGATCAATCCACAAAAGGAAGTAAGCCAAAATCTTTAGGAAAGCTTTAAACTTCTCCCAAGATAGAGACTTTGTGAAAAGGTCTGCAACATTATCCTCTATGGGCACATAAACCAAAATAATCTCTCCAAAATAGGAACTCTCACGAAGATAATGATAGTGCACCTCAATGGGCTTGTGCGAGCATGGAACATAGTGCTTCTCATAACTGCCAATGGGATTTGATGGCCAGTGAAGATGGTGGTGGCAGAAGACTGACCAACACCCAAATCAACCAAAAGATATCCGAGCCACACACACTCATCAATCACTGTGATGGTTGCAATATACTCAACCTCAGAACTAGAAGTGGCCACAATAGGCTATTTCCTGCTCAACCAAGATGTGCATGAGCTATCAAGCATGAAGAAAAAACCACAAGTGCACATATAGGTTTCATAGAAACTAGCCCAATCCGAGTAACAAAAAGCATATAAATGTGGTAGTAATGATGCCCCCTTGGGATAAAATAATCCAAGTAATCATGTACCACTCAAATAGTGATAGATGTGCCTAATTGCCTACCAATGCTTGAAACCTAGGCAATGTATAAACCTACTCATCTGAGACACAACAAACTGAATATGAAGAGGCATTATGCCCAAGTAAATCAAGCATACAACAACCTATTGATAGAGAAAAACATCAAATGGATCTCCAACATCATGAAGCTCAACTGTAAGACTATTTCCATGGGACTTGCAATAGGTGTGCAGGCTTCAAGGCCAAACCATTGCAATAATGTATCGATATATATATTTTTTGACACAAAGCTATTCCTCCATCAACTTTCATAAAATAAATGCCAAAATAATGATGCAAATGCCCCAAATTTGACATCTCAAAAGAGAGAAAATAAGCCTTAAATTTAGCAATATCCTTCTCACTAGGACTAGTGAACAACATGTCATCATGTTTTGCAACAATGATAAGAAGTACATCATCCTCACACTTAACATATAAGATCAAGTAGGCATGTATCTAATTGAGGCAAGGAAGAATGATCTTCTTCTTCTTCGTCTATTACATAAAAAGGAATGTACAAGAATGACCTAAAAAACAAGAATACAACAAGTGCAATATATAAATATCAGTACATAAGGAAAAACCTAATGTCTGCAAATGAGTGAGCTCGCAAGGAACAAATGTGCCATCACTCTCGGTAGATAAATCTAATAAAGCTCAATGAAGTATCCTTGACATATACCGACGTGACCATTATACATGTTAGAGAAATAAAAAACTCGTACGTTTCATCCAAGATCATCACATGTTGAGCTTGATATCTCAACACTCCCCCTCAAGCTCAACGCCATATCCTATAATCCAAGCATCTCCCAAAACGTTTTCAACTTCTCAGCTCCAAGTGCTTTGGTGAAAATATCAGCAACTTGCTCATCTATTCTCACATAAACAAGATCAATATCACCTGCTAATACCTTATCTCTGATGAAGTGATAATGTACCTCAATATGCTTTGTTCTAGCATGGAAAACAAGATTATGTGCTAGCTGTATGTTGCTAAGATTATCAGAATAAATAGTGATAGGCTTTTCCACTTCCACACCTAAATCTACAAGTAGCATTTCTAGCCTTGATGCCTCACATGCTTCCATTGTAGCACCTCTATACTCAGCCTCTGTACTCGACAAAGCAATACTAGCCCAATCTGCATCCGTGTATCCATAAACATGCAAATCTACACCAACCTCATAAAACAATGCATAATCCAAAGTAGCACAATGACAAACCATATAACTGTCATACGTCAATCATTGCACTAAATTCCACATCCTCCCAAATCTTCATGGTCGTGGGTCACTTCTCCTTGTATCATCTGCATGTGCCCTTCTTACTCCTGGAGTCTTCACAAAGGGCAATCCAAGTTCTTCATCAAGACTCTTTTTTGAGCCGCTTGAATTTCCAGCAATGTCTTCAAAGCCTGCACATGTTTTATGACCTACAAAAAGCTTTTCTTTACCTCTCTTGGATGTATTTGACGAGTTTTTTGGACTCAAATTTCCATGCAATCTTCTAGTCCATGGATTTGAGTTGGAACTATTGATTGATGATGCATCCGGTCCACTCAAAACTTGAGTTTATGCACTTGATGTTTCAACATTTTCTTTGTCATTTGGTTCAAGATTCAGTCCTTCTTTGGCATCTTCATAGAAGCTTGAAATTTCATCAAATACCATATCTCTGCTCACCTTTACCTGAGGTGTGAGTGGGTTATAACATTTATATCCCTTTTTCTCAAGGGAGTATTCAATGAAGACACACTTTTCTTCTTTTGGATCAAGCTTCGTCCTCAATTCATCTGGTACATGTACATATGCAATAGAGCCAAAAACTTTCAAATGTGATAAGTTTGGCTTTTTACCTGTAACCTTCTCTTTAGGTATAACGATTTACAACAACAGTCGGAGTTCTGTTCATGATGTATACAGTAGTATGCACAACTTCTGCCCAATAACAATGAAGCACATTCTTCTTAGCCATCAATGCTCTTGCTATTTCTACAATATGTCTATTTTTGCATTCAACAATGCCATTCTATTGTGGTGTGTACCTGCATGAAAACTAACATCGAATTCCATGATTTTTTAGAAACCTGCTGAACTCATTTGACATGTATCCACCTCCTCCATCAGATCTTAATGTCTAAATGTACTTCCCTGTCTGCTTTTCCACTATAGCTTTAAAATTCTCGAAGCGAGTGAACACCTCGCTCTTCTCTTTCATGAAATATACCCATACTTTGCGTGTATGGTCATCAATGAAAGTAAAATAAAACCTACAACCGCCCATAGATGTGGTCTTTGCAGGACCCCAAACATCTGTATGTACTACTTCTAGTACATTCTCACTAACATGCTTGTCATGTGGAAATGATGCTCTTGATTGTTTACCAAATTGACATGCTGCACATACCTTTTGCATTTCTGCAACTTTGAAATTTGGTAATCCATGGACAATCTCCTTTGACTGCATCGATTTCAACCTTTGCAAGTATTCATGTCCAATCCGTTTGTGCCATGATAAACCTTTACTGTTTAAAGTTAATTCAACTCTGGGTTCTTGGGATGGTTAGGGGTCTCTAAACAGAGGCCCTGCTTTTATTTTCCCAAATCTACAGATTCATGATATCCGACTTCACAGACTTCATGCATTAACTGTTTTGAATATATTTACAGAACACCTCAAGTCTACCGCACAGTTAACTATATAACTTCTTCACGTATCGCGTTAATTCGTAAATCCTTAATACTTCATTAAGACTTAATTAATTATTAAGCTTAATCAACAGAATGGATAAGTATTCAAATTACACAGGAATTCAGCAAACTGCGCTTCACTTTCGACTCTCACCTAGACAAACAGTCTAGCGACACGACGCCTTCTGCTTCATGTGACTCCTCTTTCATTAATGAGTAAAAAGTTACAACTTTTGTGCTACACCTTTTCAGTATGCGTGCGACTTTTCAAGGTATATATTACAAAAATTATGAGTTTCTTTTTGGCGACTCACACTTGCATGCACAGTGGACTCGAACCCAAAAATGGTAATTACAGAGTCAAGGTTCATCTATGATGCCCTGTACATACATAGAGCAAGCTAATTTGAAGGTACGGGTAATCTTTTGCTTTAGGGAATCTAACATATCCTTCAAAATTACAGGTTCAATCAGCTGTGCATCAGTTCTAACTGAACTGGCAGCTATGACCTGGCTTATTAGTGATTCCATGTGCGTCTGCAAAAATGATTCCTGGAGATAAAACTCATTGGCAATAGCAGCATCTTGTCGCAGCTTCATTTCTACTACCTCTACATCAATGCACGAGAGCCTATCCTCTTGAACTCCCAATTGCTTTTCTCTTCGCTCAAGTTCCTGAGATTGAAACTGAATAGTTTTGAAATAAGCTTCTCGCTCCTTTTGCACAGCTACAAGTTCCTTCTTCAACTGGATAGTCTTGGCAATTTCAGCTGATAATTCGTTATCTTTCTGGAACAACTACTCAGTGACCTTATGCAATTAAGCTTCAACTTTAAGTACATTAGCAACGAGCGACTAGGAAGCTTCTTCTAAAACACTGAGTGCATCCCACGTATTATGGAGCTCATTGCCTAATGCTGTCATAGCATCTGTCTTATCAGCAACTGCTTACTTCAAGCGTGTGATTTCTGTGTCCTGTCAAGCAATGATACTATCTTTTTCTGTTAACTATTCTTGGAGTCGCTGGATTTGAGTATGCAATGCATGAATATCAGTTTTCGCTTCTTGTAGGGGAGCAATGTCCGCTTCTAAAAGATCAACTTTGTTATGCAACTCTTGTCGAAGAGATTGTTGGGCCGTCTTTATCTGTAGAGGCAACTACTGGAAGAATTGAATGAGTAATTGGCCCATGGATGCCAATTCGGTGAAGATAACCGCTGGAAGAAGAGAAGAAGGAGGTTGCGATGATGAGGCAGAAAGCAGGTGAGGTGATGATGGTGGAGAGTAGTCGGGAGAGGATAGGAGATTGGTCGATGCCTAATGAATGGCAGTTGAAGGCGTAGAGGGAGGAACTTCATCATCAGCAAGAATGGTGGTTGGAGGAGGAAGGGGAATAAGAGAGGTCGGAACTAAGATAATTCCGGTTTCATTTTGGGGCACCAATAGAATGACTTCAATGATCGCTTCTTCATTATTGATCGATTGCTTGGTGGTGTCTGCTTGATTGTCTGCGGCTGGTGGAGAAGAAGGATGACACTCACTAACAGTAGTATCTATTGCTGTGTCCTGCAGAGGCTCAGCATCCAATTTTTTCAGTTCATCGTGCGGCTGGATTGCAGTGACATCTTCCATGATTACATATGGCTCTTGCTGCTTGCTAGGAGAAGAGGATGCCGATGTGCCCTGTAACGTCATGGCGGTATCATGAAAGAGTTCAACCTCTTGAAGTGTGGTTGAATCCTGCACTTGGCTTTGGGATGGGCTAATACGCCTGCATTTGCTCTAGAAGAAGTGTAGCATGTCTTCGTCATCATCCTCCTCCAGCATCTAAGTAGATTCCTCATCTAAGAGCAAAGTGTTTCCGGGGGGTGGTTGCGCTGCTTGGATCACAGGAAGAAGAAGGGTGAGAAGATGCGGCAATTGGGTATGAGGAATCTCATGCTTGGCTAACTGTTTGGAAACTGCTAAGCATTCACGGTGAATGCGCCGAAAGAAAAACGATGTGAAATTGACGGTTTCTCGGGAGGTAGTGTCTATCATGGAATAGAATGGACGAGAGATACTGTAAGTTTGTTTCTAAAGATTTAAGGGTGCGACAAGAAATTGAAGCGCGGTGCGCTCGGGTTCCGGACGACAAAGAATGGCAAACTCATTAGATGAGTGCTGGGGAAAAAGTTCTTTCATTGTCGCCATGGGGAGAAGCAGTCCATTGACCAACCCCTCCTGAGGGAGACGAAACCCCTCAGTGACAGTGCTGAGCGTAACGACAACACAGGGGTTTAAGCATGTTAATGGCCAGCATTGCTCGGTAGCAGGCATGGCAGCTATGGCAGATATAATCTGCACACACAAGGGATGACACTCCACTGAATGCCAGGGCAATTCAGTGAAGGCGAAAAGCCCTCGAGCACGTAGGAACTCACTCACATCCGGAGTGAGACCCGCACGGAAGGTCACGATATTCGCAAGAGATTCCATGGCACACTTAGAAACATACGAGAACACAAAGCACACAAGGGTCGCAAACACACCAAGACACAATAACGACTAACAGCGGGAAGAACAAGATTAAGTAGAAACACTAGAAAAACAGGCGGTAAGAACCCTAATCATAGCGCAGTATTAGAAATATACCAACATAATGACAACATGCATGCATTAACATGATCAAGGTGGCCACTAATCATGTTTAGGTAGGAAAATGCAACTATTACGGTCAGTCGATCAACCAAAACACACAGATAAGAAAAGGAAGTTGAGTGAGAAAAATTGTAAAAGAAAAGAAATAAAAATACCGATGACACATCATGAAGATGGAGAAGATGGATAATAGGGGTGAAGCTTGGAGCCATTGATCGCTTTAGGAAGTAGGACACCGGTAAAGGTGGAAACCGAAAAGTTGCAGGTCCCACTTGTTCACTAATATGATAGGGATTGAACCAGCGCAGTTTAAACTTTCTGGCGGACCTATTAGACTTAGCATTATAAAAAAGTTCTAATTGGTTTACCATAAACACAGGGGTTTTGAGGAAACGATCGTGGCTTTTGGCTTGTCTAAGCTGCACTTCCTGTAGCACCAGGAAACTCTCAAGACGCTATTCATCTAGAGACCGTAAATCCTCCAATCAAAAGGGGAAAGATTCTTTCGGTAATAGCTTTCATTCGAGGGCCACCCGAAGACTAGGAACCACCAGTTCCATAGGAGCAATCGCTTCCAATCCATATGCCAACTTGAAAGGAGTTGTTTCGGTCACCACTTTGTATGTGGTACGATAAGCCCATAATATAGCAGGGATAAATTGGTCCCATCTCTGAGGACAATCTAATACCAGTTTCTTTAAGATCTTCAACAGAGATTTGTTGGTACTTTCAGCAAGTCCATTTGCTCGTGGATAGTAGGGTGAACTGAACTTATGCACAATCTGGAAGGTTTTAGTAAGCACTTGCATTAATGTATTTGCAAAGTGTGTACCTAGATCAGTTACTATCTCCAAGGGTAATCCATAGCGTGGAAAAATATCCTTCATCAAACATTTAGCTACCACAACAGCTGTAGCTGACCGAAGAGCCCAAGCTTTGGCCCATCGAGTCGCATAATCCGTGCATGTCAGAATGTATCGATTGCTGGTAATCGTTGAAGGAGGATTAATGGGGCCAATAAAACCCAAACCCCATTTCTGAAAAGGTTCAAGAGGCAGAACTGGTTGGAGTGGAAAGAGGTGTCGCTGTAAGGGCTGACCGGAATGTTGACACGCATCACACTGTCGCACGTACTGGGTTACATCACGGTACATCATAGGCCACCATAAACCACTCTGTAGGATCTTCCTATGTGTCAGGTCAACTGCAAAATGTCCTCCGGTTGGGGCAGAATGAGCCATTGTAATTACAGAAGCAATTTCATGTGGGGGAACACATCTGAGCAACACGCCCGAGTGATCCATATAATATAACTGCCCTATACTTAGCCGAAATCGTCGACTATACATGGCTAATCTTCATCGAGCAGCTGAAGAGGTCATACCAGGCAGACATTCACTAGTCAAGAACAGAAGCAAAGTGTCGTAGTAAGAGGAGGGTACCGGCAATTCTTGCTGATCATCTTGTACCATCTGTGCTGCATAAATAGCAGGTGTTGTATCATCAACTCCTTCCAGAAGTTTACTGGAATCCAACCGAGAGAGAAAGTCAGCAAGTGCGTGTAATGACCCTGGTCAATGTACTACTGAATAGTCAAACTCTTGAAGCAACAATACCCAGCGGGCTAACCGGCCTCCCAGATGCTGTTGGTGCACAAGGTACACCAATGCTGCATGATCTACATGGAAGGTGAAGCGTCGTCCCAAAAGATAATGTCAAAATTTCTTCACCGAATACACTAAGCCAAGGCATTCTCGTTCAGTAACTGAATAGTTGCGCTCTACCAGAGCCAATCTGCGGCTCGCATAATACACTGGCCGAAACCACTTGTCCGTTTGCTGCATCAGTAGGCTGCCAATGGCAATGTCGGAAGCATCCACAAAGACATGAAATGGAAATTCCCAATTTGGCGCTTGTAGAATGGGAGCCTGCATTAACAATGATTTCAGCCGATCGAAAGAGAGTTGACACGCTTCGGTCCATTCAAACAGATGAGGGCTACTAGTTAGCAATCGATTAAGTGGTGTGGCTAGATGAGCAAGCCATCGCAGATGTCATCTATGCCACCGGATTTGGCCCAAAAACCGCATCACTTCTTTGGGTGTTTTAGGAGCAAGTGCCTCCAGTACGGCCTTCACCTTATCTGGATCAACTTGAATTCCTCGTTTTGAAATAATTTGTCTAGTAACTTGCCACAGGATACAGAAAATACAGATTTATTTGGGTTCAAACACAAACGGTATTCTCAACACTTTGAAAAGCAGCACCGTAAGTGGTATAGATGTGCCGAAGTATCACCGGATAAAGAGAAGTCATCCAAGTAAACTCTCATGAATGTGGTGAGGTAAGGAGAGAAAATTTCCTGCATACAATGTTGAAACGTACTTGGAGCATTCCACAGACCAAACCACATCACTGTACATGCATAAACACCCCAATTAGGTATAAATACTCTCCTTGGAATATCCTGTTCCGCCATTCGGACTTGGTTATAACCACTATATCCATCTAGTTTCAGCACTACCCTGTGTTGATAAATCCTCGGGTCCAACCCCTTCATATCCCGATAATCCCATGCAAACACATCAGAGAACTCTCGTAGCAACTGCAACAAGTTAGCCCGGAAGGTCTCGGATAGTCCCGCCTTAATTTTTACTGGTCGTGGGTTGGTGTGATCACATAAATTGCAGGTAACCAATTGATCTTCCGGTACGTAGAACTGCCGGGCCATCTTCAAATCGTCTCCTGACTGAAGTATTTGTTGGAGCGTCATATCATCCAAGGTCCGTTCTGTACTTGAATCGTGCTCACCGGTCAGTGGTACCACCGTACAGGCTGCCGGACTCCAGTTATCAGCCACTATTTGTAAATCTACAGTGCCAAGTGCCATCAGATCCTTGTTGGCTGTAAAAAAAGCTTCCTCTTCATCATCGGAGAGACCATCCAACATGTGTACAAGCTCCGCTAGATATGGTCGTGCATGTAAGTCACAAGGTTTTATATCGTCCAGTGGAACTACATATTTTCGGTGGTTATTTTTAGAAACTAATTCATGTGCTGACCAGTCTTGCACTACCTTAGCTTGTTTTAGCTAGGGATGTCCAAAGAGCAGATTATAGTCCAGACTAGATTCTGGTAAGTCCAGCACAACGAAGGTCATTTTGAAAACAACACCTTGTAGAGTAATCGAAATGTCTCGCACCAAGCCCACCGGATGGACTCTAGATTGATCAGCCATGCATACAAAAAATTGAAGAGGTTCAATTTGCGTCCACCCCATCCGTGTGCAAAGTGTTGCTGTTGCTATGTTTACACCAGGTCTGCCATCAATTAAGACTTGTGTGATTTTATGGTTTTTGTATCATACCGTAATCAGGGGTACCGTATGGTCCACCATTGGGTCCAATTCCGGTTGGATTGTGGCTGTTGCTAGAGCACTTGAGGATCCTAGACTGAGCTGCTGCTGGAACTGTTGACGCACTCCAGGGATCAATGCCAATAACTGATCCAAGGGCAATGTAATTGATGCCTTGGAGAGAACATCCCACATCAAATCAGTTTTGGCTGTTTCCAGTACGGTCTCCAGTATGGACTCCGGTAGTGTGTGAGTCAGATTTCACCCTTCTAGTACTTCCGGTGGTATGCTTTGTTGCATCACCAGAATTGGGTCAGGGAACACGGTTTGTTCCTGCATCGCCCACTTGCTTGCTTTTGTAAACACCTTCTGTTGTTCACGAATTCTAGGTTCAAAAATCTCTGGAGCTGGCTGTAATTGCTTTCCTGAACGTGTTTGGACCACTGCTGCTTGCGTGTCTACTGCTGAAATGTATACCATATTTGCCATTGGATGTTGTCGTTCCTTTTTCTTTTTATTGTACTCAGCCGTATCTTTACAGAACCTTTGGCTATGCCCAATTTCACCACGAAAATGACATTTAGGGGGTGGAGGAGATGCACCTTCTCGGGATGGACCTGCATTCCACCGAGCTTGTCCAAAATTTATTTGATCATCCTCCTCGATAATTCTTGTATCCCTGGTATGGGGTATTCTTCATCTGTGGTGGTACATAATGGCTGGCCGATTGTCCTTGCTCCTGAATGATGGCATTAATAGCTGCTCTGTTCTGTACCTTTACATTATACAGACAAGTCTCCGTAGTGTGGTCTATTGTATGGAAAATGGCACAATACATTTGATTCAGAGCGCATGTTGAGCTGCTGTGCCCTAGATTTTTGCATTTGGTACAGTAAATTTGTTTCAAAGGATCCTCGTTGGATTTCCTGGACGCTTTCAGCCACTCTAGATCTTCAGTGAATCCACCCACCTTATTTTCTAATTGTAACGCCATAGCAATTACGACATCCAAGGTCATTACACCCACACACCGTATGATCCTGATTTGTTTCAATTGGGGCTTTAATCCGTTGATGAACCACTGAGTGATAACGTCGTCTGGTAGATTGGCATGCACTGGTGGTAACTGTCGTAAATGAGTCCAAAATAGCATGGCATAATCCTGTACATTTTGGTGTGGCTTCTGCCTATTATTCTGCAGGTAATCAAAAATTTTGGCTAGGTTCTTCTTTAATCGAAATCGTTGCAGAAAGGCATCCTTCACATCATCATACTGTCGGAAGTGGTTCAAATCATATTCGGTTAGCCATCGTGCAGCTTCATTAACGAGACTTGACTGGAACACAATAGCTTTATACGTAGGGTCTGCTGGGTAATTCAAAACTGCATAATTAATCTCAAAGGTCCGCACATCGAAAAACCTCCAAATTTTGTGTATGTGACCCCCACTTGTACCGGACACGGTGGAACAATCTGTTGCTGTTGTTGTTATTGTTGTTGTTGTTGTTGCTGTTGTTGTTGTGAGCCACTCATGGTACCGTTGTTGTTGGCGTTGTTGTTGTTACCTGAATTTTGGGGAGATATTTCTTGATATTCCGGGACTGTATGGTCAACCTGCTCACTTTCCGGTCCTAAGATATCATTGAACCGATTGCTTAGTTCAAAATCTAACAGCCCTTCCTCAACTTTAGTGTCAAAATTGGCTAAACTTGCACCGAGAAATGGTGAACGCAGTAAGTTTCCACCGAACAGCACCATAGTTTCATCGAAAAACTTCGAATCACCACCAGGTAATACTGAACTCTCACAAAAAATTGCCAAATTCTCACCGGACCCGGTTGCACTATCACCGAAAGCGTTCTCACCGGATAATGTGAACCTATCACTGGAAGCGACCGAATTCTGACCGGATGAGGCGGAATTGTCTCCATGGTGCGCCGCAGTACAACCACAAATCACCGTACTTTTCTCAAAGGGGACGGGACTGTCATTGAAACGCATCGGATTCTCACCGTGTGCTACCGAACTGCCACCGAAATTGCTGCTGTCTGGCTGAACTGAACCTTCTGCAACTAAACTTAATTGTCCTACACTTCTACCACCACGGGGTATTCCTATAAGTTCGAAACTGCCGAGGGATGTTGATCTCTGTGGTATTTGGGGTGCGATTCACCGGAGCATGTTACCGGCATATATCAAAGGATTCTTCTTGAACCTTAACCTTCTTCTTCAATTAACTACTCCAATTCCCACGGATGGTGCCAGTGTTAAACCTTTACTATTTAAAGTTAATTCAACTCTGGATTCTTGGGATGGTTAGGGGTCTGTAAACAGAGGCCCTGTTTGTATTTTCCCAAATCTATAGATTCATTATATCCGACTTCACAGACTTCATGCATTAACTATTTTGAATATATTTACAAAACACCTCAAGACTACCACACAATTAACTATATAACTTCTTCACGTATCGCGTTAATTCGTAAATCCTTAATACTTCATTAAGACTTAATTAATTATTAAGCTTAATCAACACAATGGATAAGTATTCAAATTACACAGGAATTCGACAAACTGCGCTTCACTTCGGGTTCTTGCCCAGACGAATAGTTCGGCGACACGACGCCTTCTACTTCACGTGACTCCTCTTTCATTAATGAGTAAAAAGTTACAACTTTTGTGCTACGCCTTTTTAGTATGCGTACTTTTCAGGGTATATGTTACAAAAATTATGAGTTCCTTTCCAATGGCTCACAACCACATCTCTATATTTGCAATAACTCCTGCATCTTTTGCAAACATGGCTTCATTCATTTCATGAGTCTTCACATTTAAGGTGAACATCCTACCCACTTTGTTTCCTTTGGCAACGAATCGTCCATCCTGATTGTACTCTTCTACATATAATCCATCAGGATTGAACCTGACTTGTAATCCCTGGTCAACCATTTGTCCAATACAAACCAGATTCTTTGTTATATTTGGAACATGCAACACATCATCAAGATGTTTTACCTTTCCATCCTCCATTGATAGTGCTATGTGTCTTGTATGCTCAATAGGATGTGATGTGTCATCACTTGTTTCAACATATCCACGAATTGGTAATTTTTGCAGAGTACTAAACCATTCCGCATGACTGGTCATGTGATTTGAAGCACCTGAATCAACATACTAAACACTATCATTTGATTTTGAAACACCAGTAGACATCGTATTCATCATGTGATGTTGAACCATGAACAGCTTCTCAGAATCATCTACACTTGTGGATTCATAGTTATTCTACTGCCTTCTGTTATTTTGATTCTTCAACGTGCAATCACGTTCAAAGTCTCCAGGTTTACCACAATTCTAGCATCCTTTACTATCATTACCTGAATTATTTCTTTGGAAATTTTTGTGACCTTTTTGGCTCCCCCTCCCTAGAAATTGTCCTCTTCCTCCTGCATGATTTTGTTGTTGACTTTGGTCTTGGTTACTATTTCCTCTTCCACTTCCAAAACCTCTACCTCTTCCTCTTCCTCTACTAGAGTGGAATACCTGATCAGAACTAGATTTTCCTTGGGAGTTTGAATCCTCACCAAGATTCTTTTCTTCAATAATCAGCATAGATACCAGATCACCAAAATTCGGAATATTTTCTCTGGTGTGTATAGAAGTTCTGAACTGCTTATATGTAGCTCCTAAACCACGAAGATACTCTTCCACCTAATCATCATCATCTACATTGAGGCCAATAGATGCAAGTGACTCACATATGCTTTTGATTTTCAAGGTGTAGTCACTTACCGACATGCTCTTCTTCTCCAATGTATGCAGCTTGTTCTTGAGTTTCATTTCCGTGCCTTTGTATTGGTCTCATACAATGTGACCAAACTGTTCCAAGCCTTTTTTGGAGTCTTGGCATCCTATATGTTTCCAATCATGCTATCCTGTATGCTAACAGATAGCCAGTACATTACCTTTTGTGCTCCTTGATTCCATTCCTCATATGCTCTTAAGTGATCTGCAGTCTGATTCCTTTCTTGTAACTGCAGAGCCTTTTCATTCTCTCCTTTGATGTACTTCCACTTGCCGTTTCCCATCAGGAAATTCACGAGTCTAAATCTCCAAGCATGGAAGTTGTTCTTGTCTAGCTTATCACTCATAAGCTGACTCATTCCATCTCCGTTTGCCATTTTTGCAACAATTCACAACACTGCAAAACACTACAAGCAACACTTCTGCTTGAACACTATCGCACTATGACGTGACAATTCGATCTCAAAAAAACACAGTCTTCGTGTATCAACAATACACAGAATCGCTTGAAATTTTGGATCTGGAATATATGAGTGTTGCCGAACACAATGCAAGTTACAATTTGTGAAATTGACCTAGTTTTTCTATGGGAGAATGATCTTGTTCTTCTTCTTCTATTACATAAAAAAGAATATACAAGAATGACCTAAAAAACAAGAATACAAGTGCAATATATAAAGATCAGTACATAAGGAAAAACCTAATGTCCATGAATGCGTGAGCTGGCAAGGAACAAATGTGCCATCACTCTTGGTAGATAAATCTAATAAAGCTCAATGAATTATCGCTGACATATACCGGCATGACCACCATACATGTCAAAGAAATGAAAAACGGGTACGTGTCATCCTGGATCATCACATGTTGAGCTTGATATCTCAACAAACTTGTCTCCATAGGAGTGACAATAGGCTTACATTCTTCAAGGCCAAATGTTGGAACTGAAGGACTCACTAGGCAAGGAAGCTTAAGAAGGGAGTCAGAGAGAAGAGAAAGTACAAGCAGACAGAGCAGTCAACGACGACCTAGCAAGTAGGCCAATATTTTTTCAAGACACTAATGTATATAAGAGAGGTGGACACACAAGGAGAAGGAGCAAGTAGGGAGCTCCAGGAAATGTATGTCAAAATGTTAGAAGAAATCCCTACAACAATAGTGATTTTCATCACTAAAAACCATTGTAAATACCATTTCATATTTTTGTAGCTCCATTTTGTGCAAGCCAAGGAGTCCTTGAGCTTGAGGAGCTTTAGAAGTACCTACCTGTCAGTTTTCACATTTTTTAGACTTCGTTTGAACCTCCAAATAGGGTAGAGAACCTAATTTTTAACTAGGCCGGACACTAGGTCTGGACAAGGCCAAAACCTAGTCAAAAACTATAAAAAGAGCTAGAGAGCTCATTTTTTGCAGCTAGTTTGTAATTGAAATGAACTTGTAAGAGCTTTTTGAAAGTAATCTAAGAACTCCATTGCTTCTCACTCTTTGTCTTGCCGTGTGTGCGCGTGTGTGTATGTGTGTGCATGTTTGTGTGCTTCTCACTCACGCACTTGTGCCTCCACTTGCTCGAGGTCTTCATACCATCCTCACGTCTTCCCGGATTGACATTAAAGGAGGTGCTACTCATCACTGAGCTACACCAAATTTTGGCGCCGTTGCCGGGGATCGAGCTTTGAGGACGAGCGTGTGATGGTAAGACGTAGATTTGAGACGTTGGCGTTGTAGGTAATTTCTTCACTCTTCTTATTTCTCTTTTTCTTACCTCACCACCATCATCACCATCATCATCATCACCATATCCGATCTCCATCTTCATCATCACGAAAATTCTCAGTTTTGATTATATCACCTTCTCCACCTTCATTTCCCTCATTCCACTTGTGAGAGAGAGCGAGAGAGCGATATTGTGTGCGTTGTTTTTGCGTGCTTTTTGAGCTTTCTTGCAGGTTCTGGCAGCATCATCATCTCCAGCACTCCGTGCAGGTACGAAACTCCACGAGACTGTCTCTGTGTCATAGACCTCTGTCGATCGCGATCGATAGAAAAATTGCCCATTTGGTAAAACAAAGTGCACCACCATAATCTACATGATGAGCACATTCTAAATCACTAAAAACAGTTGAAAAATTCCGTGTTTCTCTGTCAATCGCGACCGACACCGTCTATCACGATCGACAGCCACGATCGACAGACCCTGTCAATCGCGACCGACAGACCTGTCGATCGCGACCGACAGACCTGTCGATCGCGACCGACAGACCCCACGACCGATTGACTGCCACGTAGGACCCTCTCAATCGCGATTGACACAGTCGATCGCGATCGACAGCCACGACCGACACCTCTGTCAGTCGCGATTGACACCGTCGATCGCGACCGACTGAAATTCAACGATTGATTGACTTTTTCGCGTAGCCACGTGTCCATCGCGACGGACACATCCCCGATCGACTGAATTCACGGCGAAAAACCCGGAAAAAGTGTCGATCGCGATTGACACCATCGATCGCGATTGACAGGACTCACGACCGACTCTGTCGATCGCGATTGACACTGTCAATCGCGATTGACGTGTCGATCGCGACAGACCTGTCGATCGCGATTGACAGGCTTTTTCGGCCAAATTTCTAGGGTTTTTCTTGCATCTTTTTGGGGTAATTTTGGGCATAATTAGCAAGCCATTAGTGATTGGTGAGGTCCCTACACATGTGATTTCGAGAAAACTCCTGTGATCTGTCAGCCTGTTTGAATCGTGTATTAGCACCAGAACCCTGAACTGGCATAACTTTCTCATACGAAATCCGTTTGCTGTGATTCTTGTTTTGTGGGAAAGCTCGTGGGGAGTACAACCAAAGCTTCCACTGGTTATGTGAAAATTAATGTCAGGATTATTAGATAGGGTATTTTGAAGTTGACCATACCCCGAGGTAGGAAAACTGAGGGGTCCCTGGGATTATTTTCCACAAAGGCAAAGGATAATTTGGTCTGTGAGTTACATGCATGAAAGTGGTCTATTGTGTCATTTGAATCTAAGTCTTGAGCTAACCATGGGACTTTTACAGGTCCAGTAAGAGCACTTGAGGGCTTCAAGCAAGAGTAAGTGCAAGCTTGGGAATACGCGTCCTGGGCACACCAGGGCAACAACGCAAGGAAAGAAACTCAAGGTTGGGAAATCCTCAACTCCCTCTGTCAATTCCTAGCTTAGGCTAAGAACGACTAGTGATAGGAGTAGGCCAGGACGGCGATAGGCATCAATCAAGTTGAAGACTACCTATGCACTCAAAGTTCAAGATTAAACATAATCTCTTCGTGATGCGATAACCTTAAAGGAAAGAATCTAATGAGGAACGATCAACTTACAGTGCGGAAACACACTCAAGTATACTTGACGACGTGATATCAGACAAGATTATAAATGCTGTTGTAGCTCAAGCGTAAGCACCACCTCCTTTACTTGTCAATCCGCGGAGACGTGAGGACCGGTATGAAGACCATGAGCAAGTGAAGGCACAAGTGCGTGAGTGAAAGCACACAAACATGCACACACATACACACACACGTGCACAAAGTAAGATCAAAGAGAGGAACAATGGAAAGCTTAGATTGCAAAAGAGTTCTCTTACAAAAGTTCTATTCTCTAACCAGCTAACCTCAAAAATGAGCTCTCTAGCTCTTTTTATAGTTTTTTGACTGGTTTTGGCCCTGTCCAGACCTAGTGTCCGGCCTAGTTAAAAATTAGGTTCCAGGGCTTATTTGAGGGCTCAAACGAAGTCTAAAAATTATGAAAATTGGTACGATGGTACTTCTAATACTCCTCAAGCTCGAGGACTCCTCGGCTTGAACAAAATGGAGTTACTAAAAATAGATAATGGTATTTACAATGGTTTCTAGTGATGAAAATCACTATTTTTGTAGGGGATTCTTCTGAAAATTTGACATACACTTCTTGGAGCTCCCTACTTGCTCCCTTTCCTCGTGTGTCCACCTTTTGATGTGCTTCCATGCTTTGTCCTTGACTTTGAGCTTCAACACTCCCCCCCCTCTCGAGTCTGTCGTCCCTGACAGACCCTTGTTGGAAGGGCTGTTCTGTGTAGTGCTTTGAGAGGTGGTGTCCATCCGTTGTATGAGCTGGTTCCTTGGATTCCAGCAAGAATGTGTCGTTGTGAGCTTTCAAAACCGCAAGTTGCTCAGAAGAGGTTGTCAAGAGTGATTTGGAGCAACTACTGGCTTCAATTTGCTTCCGAGATATGGATGTTGTTCCCATGATGTCTGCTAGCTCTTTTAAAGATGATGTTGAGAGCATTTATGCCAACTACTCATAACCCATAATGAATGATGGGTAAGTGTGTTCGTGCCTGGGTTGAAAAAAGTATGTGCCTTGTGCACGGCCTTGTAATGTAGCCCTACGCATGCTTACTTGGAAAATGCATTGGAAGAAGTATGGTGCAAAAATTGCGGGTCTTGAGCTAAGTGCTCAAGGGTATGCTGACGAAGAGGTTTCCTAAACTATCATGGTTATGGTGTTTCCAGAGTAAAGATACTTACCATGGCGAAGGTTGATGGATGTTTGCCTCTTCGTGTTGTACACTCGGCCTTTGGGATGGAACCTTGTTGATGAATGTCCATGTTGATTGTCCACTGATGAGATCTTTTGAGTGGTGGATCCCCTCTCCTCTTTTCAAAGCAACATTTGTCACTAACAATGTGCATTTCTGAGCTTGGGCTCATGCACGTTCACTTCCCTATATTGACACTCAGAGGAATATTGGACACGTGCCGGTTTCTAAGAGATTACCATGCTGATTGACATAGACCATTCACCAGTGCTACTGTTCCATACTGGTTCAGGAAATACTGAGAATTGAATTGCTTTATATTCCTTGGCAAGCAACATCGGGTAACTACACCAAGCTGAGTATCACATATTCTCTTTAGCTCACCATATGCAGGAGTCTTCTCCTCCAGAACTACCTTGTGCAGATATCTCCTTGGGTGCTCTGGTACTTGAAGTAGTTAAGCATCACTCAAGTTGCGGACCCTCAAGCTCTTCATTCTGCTGGCCGAGACACACTTTTATCCAAATTGATGAATGCCTAGTAATCAACAGTTCCACCTTCAACTAAGCATGACTCATTCATGTTTCATAAGCCAAACCTGGGAACAAGCTCTCTCGCACTTTTTTTTTTTTTTTTTTTTTTTTTTGAGAGACAGGATATCACAAAACAAGAACACAAAAATTAGTATCAATAGAAATGCTCGTCATATGTCACTGTGCTCTTGTGCATGGGATTCTCCAGTGTGTCTATGCGCGGCCGTGTAATGTGGCCCTATATTAATGCATACTTTGGAAATGCATGACCTACATGGTGCAAAAGACAGGGTTGTGCAAGGAGCACATGGTTGTTGCTCGTTCGAGGCTTTCGATGTTATTTGTGGAGGTTGATGCCGACCTTGGTGGAGGTATCCATTGAGTCTCGAACTGATGTAATCCTCCTTATTGGAGTCCATTTTAGAACATCATTTGGCACTGTAGAGGTCACTTCAGGCGTCTTCCTCTTTGGATGCTTTCTGAACTGTGGTATCCAGTGTGGTTGATGCTTTGGTTCGGTGGAGGCTACTTGCACTTTTGGCTTCCAAACCCATATCCTTTGTGCATGTCTTCCTACTAATGTTGAAGAGCTGATTTGATCTTCCTTTGGTCTCTGTACGTGGTTCTTACCCTTTTCTCTTTTTGGCTTCTTTGTTGAAACCTTTTGCATGTGGGAGAACAAAGGTTGTTGTGGGTGTAGGATCTTCTTAGGTACCCACATCTGTAATTGCCCTTGTTGAGCTGCAGCTAACTTCTTAGGCACCCAAACTTGTTGGATATCTTGTGATGGAGTTTGTCTGAGCTGCTTCCTTCGTCTTCTGGCCTGGTTAGTGTACATGGATGGGATTTGTGGGGGTAAGGCTGGTGGTTGCTCTCCTTTGCGTACCCAGATCTGCTTCATGCCCGGAACCGCTTTTTTATCGAATGGTGTCTTTCTATTTGATGTAGCAGTTGTCGTGAACGGTTGTGTTTGCTTGTGTGGTGGGCTCACTACTGTGACTACTTGAGTCTTTGGAGAAGAAGAAAGATCCACCCGTCTTCGAACCTGGTCTTCCACGATTGACTCCTTCTGCATCATAGAGCTTTTGACACATACAACATCTTCTTTCATATGATTAGTCTTGGAAGAACTAAGAGAGTGTGTGGTGCCATGATCTAGGAGTATGCAGTTCTCTAATTCTAATGTAATGCATTGTTCATGTACCCAAACTTGAAGAATTTGACTTCTTAGGTTTAAGTTAACTGCATGGTCATAGATCCAATCTTGACCCAAGACAAGTGGTTCTGTAAGGTTCTCATCTTGACATACTAGCGCTTTGACTTTCATTGGAACATCTTGAAGGTAGATGGGAAGTTCCACCTCGCCCAAACATGGGGTTTCCACACCTCCCAATCCTACGAGATAAGCTTCTATGGGATTGATGTTCAACCCCAAGTCTTGGCAGTAGGAAAGTCTAACTGCACTACTTGCTGCACCTGAGTCAATCAATGCTTTCACCGTCCTTGCGCCCTTCCCTTGTCCTATCTCTATGGTCACAAAGGGTCTTCGGTCAATGACCTGAGAAGTCGCAATGCCTGACTTTTGACACATATCCATGTGATATTTTGGGGCTTTTGAGTTGACATCTAGGCCTAATCGCCTTAACTTATTTCGCCTAATACGCTCTCTGGCCTCTACCTGTGCTTCTTCTCTCACTCTTAACTCTTCTTCTTTTCGCTTCTTAGCAGTGTTGAGTCTCATTAGCATATCCTCAGTAAGAGGTTCTTGATATAGCTTGACTCTGCAGCCACTAATATAGTTTGGCAAGATATCTCCTTCTAGAGTGGCCAACTGAACTGCACCACTAGTGGAAATTCTATTAATGATCATGGGTCCATATCCTCTTTTTTCCAACTTACGGGCATGTTGTTTTAGTGTGTATACCAACACTAGATCTCCCTCTTTCAATCCCTTATCCTTGATGTGTGCATCAAAGTATGCCTTTTGCCTCTTCTTTGCAGCGTAGATGCCTGCTGCCGCTCGTAGCCTCGTTTCACCCAAGCGTTCGAGATCAAAGATCCTAGAGGACAATTCATGCCCATTCCACTCATACTCTTGTGCTACTTTTAAGGCAGGGATTAAGAAATCTAATGGTAGCACAGCGTTCTGTCCGAAGACCATCTGAAATGGGGTGGCGTTGAGTACCGTTTTGTAGGCAACTCGATAAGCCCAAACAGCATGATGAAGTTGCTTGTCCCAATCAGAGCGTTTATTATTCACCAGTTTTGTCAATACGTTACAGAGGATCTTATTGGTACTCTCGGCTTGTCCGTTGGCTTGTGGATGATAGGGGGCGGATTTCTTATGTATCACCAAGAATTCTTGGAGAAGATTTTCAATGACTTCATTCAAGAAGTGTGTGCCTCTATCGCTCACTAACTCTATTGGTAGCCCATATCTCGTGAACACATTCTCGAATAAGAACTTAGCCGTCGTTTGAGAATCATTCTTTGTTGTGGCTTTCACTTCTACCCACTTGGTAAGGTAATCTGTGGCTACAATAATATACTCTGCATGGGAGTTTCTAGCAGGGGGATTAATAGGACCTATGAAGTCTATGCCCCACTTGGAAAATGCACGCCCTCCCATCATTGGCCTCAAAGGCATCTCGTCTTTTCTAACTGGATATTGTGCACGTTGGCATGTGTCACATTTCTTCACATAGGTATGTGCATCCATATGAAGAGTGGGCCACCAAAGTCCTGAGAATAGAATGGTCTTAATCACTCGGTCAGGACCAAAATGTCCACCTGCAACACCACTGTGTGCAGTCTCCAAGACCCTTAAATAGTCTGATTCATGAACGCACAGTCTTAAGTAACCATCTTTACCTCTTCGGTATAGGTTCTCTCCCACTAAGGCATAGCCTTGAGCCTCTTGCTCCATATTTCGTCTTCTTGCTAGACTGGCCTCTTTGGGTAATCTTCCCGATCTCATAAACTCTACCAATGGAGCACTCCAATCTGGAATTAATGATACTTGATAAAGGGTCGCATGCTCCACTGGTGGTCTCTCTCTGCACATTGGACAATTCTTGATCCACTCATGTATTTCTTTGTCCATGCTAGGCCAATACACTCCTAAACGTTTCAAATTCTGCAATGTTCGTTGTTTAGAATAGTGATTTCCTAGCAATCCCTCATGAGCTTGCTGCAACCAACTACTATGTTCATCATCCTCGACACAACAAGCTAATACACCCTCAGTATCTTGTTTGTACATGCTTCCTGCCAATATGTGATATTTTTGTGATTTTACAATTTCTTCTTGTGATGTTTTCACATTCTTATGTGCAGAGCCGAAGGTTAGGACTGGTACCAACTTATTTGCCCATTTAGGAACAACTTCCAAATTGAACAGATAAGCATCAGGTAGTTCATCAGACACTCCTTGTGGTGACTCTCCTGAAGTAATGCGAGAAAGGTGATCTGCCCTAAGGTGGGTTCTACCTTTCCTGACAACAACTTCAAAGTCATACTCCATTAGTAAGAGGAACCATCTTACTAAGCGTCCAGTATTGCAAGGTTTATTGACCAAATATAACAAAGCTTGATGATCAGTGAAAAACTTGAACTTGTTGGCCAATAAATAGTGTCTAAACTTCTTTACGGCATATACCATGCCTAACCCTTCTCGCTCGGTTGTGGTATAATTTCTTTCGGCTGGGTTTAGTTGTCTACTAGCATATGCTATGGGCAAATCTAAATTCCCTTCACCTGTGGGTTGTGCTAGCACACATCCTATGGCATGATTGGATGCATCCACATGGACATGGAATGGCTTATTCCAATCAGGAGTGGTCAATATTGGTGCTGTGCACAAACGTTTCTTCAGTTCATTGAAAGAATTCTCGCATTCGTCGTTCCACTCAAAATTAGACAACAAGGCATAAAGGGGTCTAGCTATGATCGCGTACATGTGGATAAACCTACGGTAATATCCACAATGGCCCATAAAGGCTTGTACCTCTTTAACATTCCTTGGCCTTGGCAGCTCCGCTATGGCTCGTACCTTATCTTCATCCGTTGAGATTCCATTCTTAGAAACAATATGACCGAGGATTTTACCTTGACGCACCATGAACACACACTTTTCTGGGTTCAGACACACTCGATATTCTCTACACTTGTTGAAGATCTGTCTGAGCTCAGGGATGTGAAATCTTCTTTCTTGGGAATGAGCACATAAATCATCCACATACACTTCTAAGCTCTTTCGTAAGAACTCTTTGAAGACATGACACATGAGCCTTTGGAATGTTGCAGGTGCATTGGTGAGCCCAAATGGCATCACCCGAAATGCAAAGATTCCCCACTCTGTAGCAAAAGCTGTTTTGTGTTGATCTTCTGGGGCAATGGCTACTTGATTGTAACCTGAAAATCCATCAAGGAAACTATAAACTTCCTTGCCTGCAACACGCTCCAATAGGTGTTCTGTGATTGGAAGTGGATAACTATCTCTAATCGTAGCGGCATTAACTTTTTTAAGGTTAATACACACTCGCAACTTCCCGTTCTTCTTGGGTACCACAACAATGGGAGACACCCATTCGGTATGCTCAATCTCATAGATGAATCCAGCCTCAATCAATCTATCAATTTCTTCTTTGATTTTGGCTGCATAGGTATCATTATATGTGTAGGGCTTCTGTTTGGTGGGCTTAGCATCAGCAGTCATGGGGATAGTATGAGAGCAAATTCTTGGATCTACCCCTTTCAAGTCTCTATAGTGCCATGCAAACACATCCCTATATTCCCTTAATAGAGCTATGAGCTCCATTTCTTCTCTTGCACTTAGGTCATCTCCTATATATGTGCATCTCTCTTCGTTCTCTTCAATGGTCACTACAATCTTCTTGGTCTTTTCTTTATTATCATATGATTCTCCTATGATGGCCTCTCTCTTAGGCATTCGTACCAAAATTTTGCGGTCGTCAACTTCATATTTCTTGAAGTTTTCTGGTACTTCAAACAATGATTCCTCCTTTTCTTGTTTCACTGCTTTTCTTTTCTTTTTCTTTTGACTACTCTCACTTCCATCCTTTGAGTTTACTGTTTTAATACTTGTGAGAGGTTCTTCTTCTTTCTGGGTGAACACTCCTATATCTTCTAGATAGTGCTGCTCTGAGTTAAAGCAACTATCCATCACAATAGACTCCAGATCATCGTCATTCTCTTCTTCTTCTATGACATCACTAGGGTCACATTCTTCTAGCAAGGGTTGACACATGAACACTGAGATATCATAACCCTCGTCATCACAATGAGGTGTCCACTGTTCCTCATTGACAGCAATGTCCATGGTGGCTAAGATTTCTGGCCAACCATGAGGCTCAAACTCCTCATCTGGAAAGATCATCGGTGTGTAGGCTGGGTCTCTAACTGGTCTATCTCCTAGTGAAGTTCCTTCTTCCCTTGCCTTTAAACGTTTTTCCTCTTCCTTTGCGACTTTGCACATCCACAAATGAGTATCTTCATGCAGCCATGATGGATCAGGTGAACTTTCAGAATGCACAGAGATGGAATCTTCTTTCACTTTGTGGATAGAATTCCACTGTAGGGGTGGTACATCTCTGAAGGTGTAATCCTTCAAATTGACCTTGGTGGTAACCCCTAAGTGCTGTAAGTACAAGGAGTTAGTTCCCCAATCCTGTACTATTTGCAATTGTCGTAGGAAGGGTCTTCCTAGGATCATCTCATAGACATTATTTTTCTCAAAGTCACATATAGCAAATGTGTGCTCAAACTCTACACCACAAGTGGTTAGAGTGATCCCTTCTAGCAATCCTAGAGGTCTTTCAAAATGACCATCAGCCATTTGAAGCTTCATTCTAGTTGGTCTTAATGTGGGCTTGCCCCATTGCTTCCACAAGGAGGTGGTCGCAATAGCAACACCAGCACCTGAATCTATGATTGCTTTGGTTGTGTAACCTTGGTAGGTGATTGGAAGATAAGTGTTACCTTCTTCACCCTCACACATGTCCCCTATTTTGTCTAGAGGTATCTCTGGTATCCTTTGCTTAGAGCCTGCTTTTGGCATATTGGACTCAAGTTCTGGGACCTGATCCTTCACATGATTCCATAACTCAGGTTTTGCTTTGAGCAACTCTTCTACAGTGAGATGACACTGAACCTTAGTGTTCTTCACGACATCCGTGTTCCTTGGAACCACTGAGTCTTCATTTCTTACTAGTATTGTGGGAGCTCTAATCTGGAGTGATTCAGATTCCCATGGGCCTGGAAATTGAGGCAGTTCTTCTAAGGTATTAGATTCAAAATCTAATCTTTCGTCTTCTTGTTCTGCTTCATCTTCGTAAATAGATGGAATGTCTTGGGGAAATTGATCATGAAGATCATCAATCTCAGGAATAGGAGGGGAATTACCCTTCTCCTTGGCCCATTTCTCCTCTTGTATTTCCCGCAAGAACTCTTGAGAGTACTGTTGAATAGAAGGAGGTATTCCAGCATCCGTGGAATTAGGAACATAAGCTCCCCTTGGTGGTGAGCTTCCTCTTTCAATAACTGGTTGAGCCTGTGGAGGTAGAGAAACTTGTGGTTTGTTTACCAACTGCTCTAATCGTTCTAGTAAGCCCTGGAAATGCAAATCCGATTTGATAGAGTTTGCCTGATTGAACTTTTGACTAGTCTCAAGTATGGCTTGAGCTTGTTCTACCATTTTCATGCACATTTTCATCCGTTCAATCTCTAAATCTGCTCTAGGGTAACTCTTGTCTAGGTTTGCCGCTGTAGGCCCTTCTTGAAGTCGAGCCTGGTAGGCCTTGAACATCATGTCCAAGCCTTCTGGGGTTGGATCTGCAAGAACAGACCCTGGTTGCGGTCTATTTACAATGGGTGGTGGGGTGGGATGAGGTGGAGTGGATGGAGTTTTGGCATGCGAGGGGCTTTGAGATGCAATGTCTTCTATTTTTGTTTTCGCTTCTTTTAAGCTTTCTTCTAGTTCCGATAACTTTTTATTCCACTTGCGATTGGCCTTCTCTCTGGTATCCTTCCATGTTCTTGTTTTCCTCTTACTAGGCTCTCCCGATTCACTCGACTCTGATTGTTCTACTGGTTTATCCTGTTTTAAGGCTTGTGCTCTAGTGACAGCTTGTATAGGAGCCACATTGCTACTACTTGAACTTGGATCTGCCACTAAGCCTACCACATTAATGGGTGTAATCTTGGGTGCACTAGAGGGGTTTCTTGGACAATCTCTGGGGAGATGGTCTTTGCCACAATCAGGACAAAAAGCCTGTATTGTGATAGCCTGTCCTTGACTCGGAGATGGTGGGTGGGGAGAGTCACGAACGAAATGGTCACCATGACATCTGAAACAAGATCCTCTAGGGGCTTGTGGTCTCATTTGTCTCAACTGGGGCCTAGGGTTAGGATTTGTGTACATGACAGTGGAGTATTCTGGCTCCCAATTTTGCTCCATAGGCGGTGCCTCATATTGATACGAGTAAATCTCACTATGTTCAGGTGACTCTGTGTAATAAGCATGTGGACTACCTTCATGGGAGTAGTCTGAACTATGAGCATGAGAGTCATTATCTGGTATCAATGGGGTTAGTGGCACCAAAGCTCTATTTGGATTTTCCTCTCCCACAGCATATTTGACTGGAATCACGTTGGCTGGAGCTGGTGGTTGGTTTCCCAAGACAGGTTGTGGCCTATATGGTGCCTGATATTGCTGTTGTGGTCTATAATATGGCTGTGGGTATTGGTTCTGATACCTACCTTGTGGGTAAGGTTGCTGATAATTCTGTCTAACAGCTTGCCTATTGTAGGGACAATCTTGAGCCGTGTGGTTTGTGTATTTTCTCTCAATAGTGCAATATGGAGCATTCCTTTCTCTAATGTTTTGGTTTTGCATTGGGCATACATTAGCCATGTGGTCGCCCCCACAAGTATAACACCGATTCACTGGAGTGACTCTCTGTGTTTGTTTATTTTGGACTCCCAGCTTCTTGGCAACTTGCTCAGCTATCTCTTCTATTTCTGTGGAGATCTTTGAAGTATGACTAGTGGAACTATCCGAATCTTTGTAGAGTTTGGACAATCCTAACTCCTCACCCAAGTTATCTTCTATGTCTATGCACGTCCGCACACACTCTTCTATGGATCTAGGATCTTTCAAGTATACATAGGATCTTAACTTTGTGCTCAGTAAGCCATCTAAAAACAAAGCCACTTGTTTGGCTGGTGTGGGTAGCTCTGGAGCAGGGCATCTTTCTAGGTACTGTCTAAACCTTCTACCTGCTAGTCGCACTGTTTCTTGGGGTGTCTGCTTGAAGCTGTGGATCAAAGATGAAGTGTTATGCCTGATACCACTCTTGGAAAATTCTACAATGAATTCGTCTAGCAGTTGACCTATATTGTGATAGTTGCGACTACTCAATGGTTGAAACCAAGCTAAGGCAGTGCCCTTAAGAGTCAGACCAAATGCCTCGTACTGGGTGAACAAATCCTCAACCTGTTCAGCTCTTAACACTTGTTTGAACTCAGCCACATGATCATAAGGATCTCCTGACCCGTCAAAATAATTCTTCATTGCCTTGATCACTTGAGTGGGTCTGAGGGTTCTTGGGTGCTCTCCGGTTCTAGGCAATGGAAATTCATGTTCATTTCTTTGTTGCCTATGTGCTTGATATCTCTCTCTTTCAGGTCTTTCATTTTCAAATCCTGACCTATTCCTGCCCACTGTGTGTGCAAAACTTACCTCCGGTCTCTCTCTAGTTCTTTCTCTCTGGGCTTCCTGAGCTTGGGATGACCCTACTCCTTGGAGGCCGTGGGAAACATTGGATCTTGGTGGGGAGAAAATCAATTCATTCTTCCAAGTATATGCATGTCTATCATGTTCTGTTACCAAGAAAATTTTCTCTGATGTGTTATCCAGGTAGACAACCTTTCCTGGTATCTCTGGATCCTTGAATTCGTAGATGATGACTATGCCCAATTGGCTAGGTTGTTCTGGCTTGAATCTCCAAAAGGCTTCCTCTGTTTCTCTATTCAAAAATAGTTCTATGCTTTTGTTGTCTTGAGGGATCCAGTCTGGAGTGATCACTCGGGTCAAAACTGACTTGCCTCTAGGAGTCTGGGGTCCTTGTCCTATATTTCCTTGTTCTAGGTCTCCTATCTCATTCTCATGAATGATATTTCCAAACTCATCGGTTCTATCTGGTTGGTTGGTAACCACATACATGGTTCCTTCCTTATCAATGTATGAACCCTCTTCGAACTTGACCACCGGGTGTTCAAGTCCAAAGGATTGATCTGGATTTTTGAGTTGGACCACTGATCGCCTCAGACCATCCTCATAGATGCGAGCACCTAATTGGTTGGTCCGAATATATTCCAACTGTGTCTTATAGGGACCTTCCGGTGTTTGTAGATGGGCAGTCCCTGAGCCACCTGCAGGTTTTCCCATGCTAAAAGACATTTCTGAATCACTTGTGTCTGAACTTAGTAAAAGATCACCACTTAGTTGTTGTGTCCAAGACTTGGATGTATGGTTGACACTAGCCTCAGAAGATCTAATGCTTTGTTTATCCTTGCCTAAGTGTCTACCAGATCTCAGGTTCATAAGCTTTAGTCAAGAGTCCAAAATTTCCCTTTGGTATGGTTCAAAATTCTTTGGAGTCCCCTTGGTTCCCTAGTCCCACCTGAGGGTCAACTTCAAATTATCCTATCTCAAAATCAACGCATTATTCTTGAAAAAAACAGTTGGGATCGTGTAGGATTTGAAACGAGCTTTCCAACAAGCTATAGAGCTCAAAAAATGGACTTTGGATGAGAAAGTTATGTCAAATCAGGCTCCTGGGGGTCAAAACAGGCAAACAGGACCTTTGGAGAAAATCGCGATTTTGTGAACTTTCTGAAAATCGCGATGCTGTGACGTCAAAAAAAATCGCGATGTTGAGCACAAAATCGTGTTTCTGAAAATCGCGATGTTGTGCGGAAAATCGTGATTTGAAAATCGCGATTTTGATCACAAAATCGTGTTTTTGAAAATCGCGATGTTGTGCAGAAAATCGTGATTTGAAAATCGCGATTTTGATCACAAAATCTTGTTTTAGAGAATCGCGATTTTGACTCAGAGAATCGTGATTCACAAAATCGTGTTTTTGACTGAAAATCGTGTTTTCTCAGAATCGTATTTTTCACATGAAAATCGCGATGTTGATCACAAAATCGTGTTTCTGAAAATCGCGATGTTGATCACAAAATCGTGTTTCTGAAAATCGCGATGTTGATCACAAAATCGTGTTTCAGAGAATCGCGATTTTGACTCAGAGAATCGTGATTCACAAAATCGTGTTTTTGACTGAAAATCGTGTTTTCTCAGAATCGTGTTTTTGACATGAAAATCGCGATTTTGAGCAGAAAATCGTGAATTGAAAATCGCGATTTTGAGCAGAAAATCGTGAATTGAAAATCGCGATTTTGAGCAAAAATTCGTGTTTTCTCAAAATCGTGTTTTTTTGCTGAAAATCGTGATTGGTGAGAATCGCGATTTTGAGCAGAGAATCGTGTTTTTTGAAAATCGTATTTTTCACATGAAAATCGCGATGTTGAGCACAAAATCGTGTTTTTGAGAATCGCGATTTTGAGCAAAAAGTCGTGTTTTCACAGAATCGCCTTTTTCACAAAATCGTGTTTTTGCTGAAAATCGTGATTGGTGAGAATCGCGATTTTGAGCAGAAAATCGTGTTTTTTTGAGAATCGCGATTTTGAGCAGAGAATCGTGTTTTTTTGAGAAAAACACAGAATCGCGATTTTTTTCAACCAACTTTTAGGCGGGAAAACTGAAAATCGTGATTTTTCAAAAAATTTTGAATTTTCACAGAATCGCGATTTTCATCACAGAATCGCGTTTTTTGGCGGGAAATTCAAATTTCTGAGCGCCGGCTATGGCGAGCTCCGTATGAGCAGAAATTCATAAAAAAAATGCAGCGCTTGCTCTCCCTTGCACCTCCTAACTCCTTCCCACACAATAATGCATGAAAAATGGTATGAAAATGGTGAAAATGCACTAAAAACAAGAAATTTCTATGAAGAAGAAGATGGAAGAAGGTGGAGATGATGATGATGATGAAGATGAAGAGGAAAAAACAGAAAATGAACTGAAATGATAGTTTTTTTACCTTCCAACGTCGCAAATCTACGATCTTACCATCACAACGCTCGTCCTCGAAGCTCTCTCCCCGGCAACGGCGCCAAAATTTGGTGTAGCTCAAGCGTAAGCACCACCTCCTTTACTTGTCAATCCGCGGAGACGTGAGGACCGGTATGAAGACCATGAGCAAGTGAAGGCACAAGTGCGTGAGTGAAAGCACACAAACATGCACACACATACACACACACGTGCACAAAGTAAGATCAAAGAGAGGAACAATGGAAAGCTTAGATTGCAAAAGAGTTCTCTTACAAAAGTTCTATTCTCTAACCAGCTAACCTCAAAAATGAGCTCTCTAGCTCTTTTTATAGTTTTTTGACTGGTTTTGGCCCTGTCCAGACCTAGTGTCCGGCCTAGTTAAAAATTAGGTTCCAGGGCTGATTTGAGGGCTCAAACGAAGTCTAAAGATTATGAAAATTGGTACGATGGTACTTCTAATACTCCTCAAGCTCGAGGACTCCTCGGCTTGAACAAAATGGAGTTACTAAAAATAGATAATGGTATTTACAATGGTTTCTAGTGATGAAAATCACTATTTTTGTAGGGGATTCTTCTGAAAATTTGACATACACTTCTTGGAGCTCCCTACTTGCTCCCTTTCCTCGTGTGTCCACCTTTTGATGTGCTTCCATGCTTTGTCCTTGACTTTGAGCTTCAACAGCTGTAATCCACTAAAAAAGAATCAAGTAATTGCTTGGGAAAATTTGGGCTATTCATTTAGGCTTATGAACCTTAGATCAGGGCGACATCTAGGGAGAGATAGACAAAGCCTTAGGTCTTCAGAGGCTAGTGTCAACCACACTGCTAGGTCTTGGGCCCAGCAGTTGAGCCACCACTCATACTACCCTAGTTCTGAGACTAGTGAATCAGAGATGTCTCAAGGCATGGACAGACCTACGGGAAGTTCAGGAGTGCCATACTTGCACAGGGTAGAAGACCCTTACAAAACGCAGTTGGAATACCTTAGGACCAACCGATTAGGTGCTAGCATCTATGAGGACGGCCTAGGAAGATCTGTGGTACAGATTAAGAATCCTGATCAATCCATTGGACTAGAGCGCCCAGCTATCAAGTTCGAAAACGGAGCCTACTTAGACAAGGAAGGGACAATATATGTAGTCACCAATCACCCAGATAGGACTGATGAATTTGGGAATGAGATCCCAGGAACGGACTTAGGTGACCTAGAGCAAGGAAACAGGGGTGAAGAACCGAGGACCCCTCGAGGCAAATCTGTTCTCACTAGGATTATCACACCAGAGTGGATTCCCCAAGATAATAAGAGCATAGATCTGCTTCTGAACCGAGAAACTGACGAAGCCTTTTGGAGGTATAAATCTGATCGGCCAATTGATATAGGAACAATCATGATCTATGAGTTTAAGGATCCTGATAGCTCAGGCAGAGTGACCTACTTAGATCACGCTTCAGAGAGGATCTTTGTGGTGACAGAAAATGATAGGCATGCTTACACTTGGAATGGTGAAATTATTTTCCCCCAACCAAGATCAAATGTGTCCTATGGTCACCCTGGAGCGGGAACATCCCAAGCTCATGGAACTCAAAGAGACAGAAGTAGAGATAGGCCAGAAGTAAGCTTTGCTAACCCAGGGGGCAGAGAAAGAACGAGAGTGGAGACAAATAGGGTGGAACCTGAGATACATAGAGCTCACAGGAATCAAAGAAATGCGGATGAGTTCCCTCTACCACGACCTAGAGAGCACACAAGGACTTTGAGACCGACTCAGCTAGTTAAGTCCATGAAGAACTACTTCGATGGCAATGGAGATCCATACGATCATGTGGCTGAGTTTAGGCAAGTCTTGAGAGCTGAGCAAGTGGAGGATCTATTCACGCAGTACAATGCCTTTGGTCTAACCCTTAGGAACACTGCCCTAACATGGTTTCAGCCACTAAACGAGAGGCAGTTCAGGAGCATAGACCAACTTCTAGAGGCATTCATTATCGAATTCTCTAAAAGTGGCATAAGACATAACACTTCCTCGCTGATTCACAGCTTCAAGCAAACCCCTCAAGAGACCGTGAGACTTGCTGGAAGAAGATCTAGGCAATACTTGGAGAGATGCCCTGTCCCTGAGCTACCCACACCAGCTAAGCAAGTGGCTTTATTCTTGGATGGATTGCTAAGTCCCAAATTGAGGTCATATGTGTATCTGAAAGACCCTAGGACTATAGAAGAGTGTGTACGCATGTGCATTGACATCGAGGATAACCTAGGGGAGGAACTAGAGCTTTCCAAAATCTACAAGGACTCAGATAGTGCCTCTAGCCTCTCTTCCTCGCAATCCACATCAATTGAGGAATTAGCAGAGAAAGTAGCTCAGAAACTAGGTGTCTCTAGCAAACAAATCCCAAGGTTTGCCCCTGTGAAAAGATGCTATACTTGTGCAGGCGACCATATGGCGAATGTCTGTCCCATTATGGCTCAACCCCAAGTTAATCCTAGTAGCCAGTACTGCACCATAGAACGAAGATACACCAATCACACCGCACAAGATTGTCCCTACAATAAGCAAACTGTTAGACAGACGTACCCACAACCATACCCTCAACAAGGAAGATACCAGAACCATTACCCATCTCAGCAGTATGTGAGACCTCAACAAACCTACCAACCCTACCAAAACCAACAAAGGCCTCAGCCTGTGTTAGCACAACAACCCCCTGCCCCAACTAATGTAATCCTAGTAAAATATGCAGCTGCAGAAGAGAACCTGAATAGAGCTATAGTCCCTGTAACGCCATTGCTTTCTGAAAGTGACCCGAGTGACCATAGCTTTGATTCGACGCATATTGACAGCCCCCAGGCCTACTACATGCAGTCTCCAGAACATGGTGAGTCCTATTACAGTGAAGAGCCAAAGGAACCTAGTTGGGAGTCAGATTACACAAACGTCATGTATGCAAACCCCAACCCTAGACCTCAACCTAGGCAAGTAAGACCCCCATTCCCTAGAGGACCATGCTACAGATGTCAGGGAGATCACCTCATTCATGACTGCCCCATGCCCGCACCTACCCAAACCCAATCAGTAACGATGCAGGGCTTTTGCCAAGAGTGTGGAAAGGAGCATCTCTTACGAGACTGCCCTAAGAATCCTAATAATATGCCAAAAATCACTCCTATTAATGTTATTGGGTTAGTTGTAGACTCCACAAGGAGTGTGACTTCCACTACACCCGTACAGGTAGTCACTAGAGCTCAAGCAGTGCAACAAAACCAAGGGGTAGGCCAGGAAAAGAGCCCAGATGTTAGTGAAACAGAGAGCATGACAAAGAAAAGGACTAGAGCTTGGAGAGATAGTCGTGAAAGAATGAAAAGACAACGGGCAAAAAAGATGAGTGAACTCGAGGAAAGCCTCAGAGAAACAAAGGCCAAGATAACTGAACTCACAGCTCAAACTCCCTCTCACATTGCCCCACCTCCATCACCTCCACCATTCCCAACTCCATCCGAACCGCCACCTTCCAACCCGCCTCACCTAAACCCACCACCCCCAAGAGTAGGATCAGTCCTAGCAGATCCCACTCCCGAGGACCTTAATATGATGCTTAAAGCATATCAGGCCAGAATTCAAGAAAGGCCAACCGTAACTGATCATGAAAAGTGTTACCCTAGAGCAGAACTAGAGCTAGAACGAACCAAAATCTGTGCTAAGATGGTGGAATTGGCTCAGACCATGTTTGAAGCGAGTCGCCTATTTAACATCTCTAGTTCAGCAAAGACACAGTTGCACTTTGATGGACTGTTAGAAAGAATAGAGAAACTAACTGCACAATCAGAAAAGGAACCAGCCTCTCAACATAAGGACAAGGCAAGTGAAGGAGCAAGTCTTCCTGCTCGGGAAGCCTATGTGCCTGAAGCTTATGTGCGTGAAGCTTATGTGCCTGAAGCCTATGTGCCTAACTCTACGGAGCCAGACACATCATCTTCTATGAATCGGTTCACACCAGAGTTCCTACGAGAGATTCAAGAAGACAAATGGGCTAAGGAAAGTGAAGTCCCTCCTCCCATTGAACTTGTGGATGATGCACATGACCAATTCCCACAAGACATCCCATCCATTTATGAGGAGCAGGAGAGCACCCACTCTCAGGAAAGACTAGACTTTGAGTCTAATTCTTTACAAGAATTACCCCACTTCACAGGCCCATGGGAAGCTAAGTCTACTTGTATGAGAGCACCCACGGTCATGGTAAGAAACGAAGACTCGATCATACCTAGGAACACAGAGGTAGTGAAAAACACTAAAGTACAGTGCAACCTCACCTTAGAAGAGCTACTCAAAGTAAGGCCAGAGCTATGGAAACATGTAGCCAAACAAGTACCAGAGATAGCAAAACCTTGTTCCCAGGTAGGATCCCAGAGAACAGTGCCAGAAATACCCTTGGACAAGATAGGAGACATGAGTGAGGGCAAAGAGGGAAACACATATCTTCCCATCACTCATCAGGGCTACACAACCAAGGCCATTTTGGACTCAGGCGCAGGTGTTGCAATTGCCACCACTTCCCTATGGAAGCGTTGGGGCAAGCCAGCACTCAGGCCCATGAGGATGAAATTACAAATGGCCGATGGTCACATATAGAGACCCTTAGGATTGCTAGAAGGAATAACTCTCACCACCTGTGGTGTCGAGTTTGAGCACACATTTGCTATATGTGACTTCAGCAAAAATCATGCCTATGAGATGATCTTGGGACGACCTTTTATGCGACAGTTGCAAGTGGTACAGGATTGGGGAACCAATTCCTTGTACCTGCAGCACTTAGGTGTTACGACCAAAGTGAATCTCAAAGATTACTCTCATAGAGATGTCCCCCCTATCCAATGGAATCCCATCCATAGAGCCAAAGATGATACGGAATCTGTGCATTCCATAGGATCAGGATCCTCATGGATGCATGAAGACACCCACTTATGGATGTGCAAAGTAGCAGTAGAAGAAGAGAAGAGAGAAGAAGCCAGAGAGATAGGTGCAAAAGAAACACATAGATCAATTCAAGACCCAGCCTATGCGCCTGTAGTTTTTCCTGACGAAGAATTTGAACCCCATGGCTGGGCAGAAATCCTAGCAACAATGGACCTAGCCATCAATGAAGAACAATGGACACCTCACTGTGATGAAGATGGCTATGACATTTCAGTCTTCTCCATAGAGCCAATCATGGGAGAGGCAATTCTAGAAGAATGCGAACCTAGCCCTGATGCATTTGAAGATGCGAGCGACTCCGATCTAGAGTCAATCATTATGGATCCACCTTTTGCATCAGATGAAGAATATTTCTATGAAGTAGAATTTCAACCCCAAAGGCACGGAGATCTTACAAATGATGTAAGATTAGCCACACATGTGACCCCGAAGGAAGAAGGAAAGAAAAGAAAGAAGAGAGAAGTCTCACCAGAAGAGGAAGAATCTTTGTTTGAGGTCCCGGAAAATTTTAAGAAGTGTGAGATAGATGACAGGAGAGTCATGATCAAAATGCCTAAACTAGAGGCACAATCAAGAGAGGCCTATGATAACAAAGAAACCACAAAGAAAATTGTGGTAGCCATGGAAGAAGGAGAAGAGAGATGCACGTACATAGGCCATGACCTGACAGAAGAGGAAGAACAAGAGCTAATAGCCTTGCTAAGAGAATACAGAGACGTGTTCGCTTGGAGTTACAAGGATTTGAAGGGTGTTGATCCAGACATATGCTCACACACTATCCCCATGACCTCAGATGCTAGGCCCTCTAAGCAAAAGCCATACACATACAATGACAACTATGCGGCCAAGATCAAGGAAGAGATAGATAGACTGGTTGAAGCTGGATTCATCTATGAAATTGAGCACACTGAGTGGGTATCCCCCATCGTAGTGGTGCCCAAGAAGAATGGAAAGCTGCATGTATGCATTAACTTGAAGAAGGTTAATGCAGCCACAATTCGGGATAACTATCCGCTTCCTATCACAGAGCATCTCTTAAAAAGAGTAGCAGGCAAGGAAGTGTACAGCTTCCTCGATGGATTTTCAGGCTACAATCAAGTAGCCATAGCTCTAGAAGATCAGCATAAGATAGCTTTTGCCACAGAGTGGGGTATATTTGCCTTTTGTGTAATGCCATTTGGGCTTACCAATGCTCCTGCAACCTTCCAGAGACTAATGTGCCATGTATTTAAGGAGTTCCTGAGGAAGAATTTAGAAGTCTATGTTGATGATCTTTGTGCTCATTCCAACATTAGACAAACCCATATTCCTGAACTCAGACAAATCTTTGACAAATGTAGGGAGTATCAAGTGTGCTTGAACCCAGAGAAGTGTGTTTTTATGGTCAGGCAAGGCAAGATTCTAGGACACATAGTGTCAAAGAATGGCATATCCACTGATGAAGAGAAAGTGAGAGCCATAGCCGAGTTACCTAGGCCAAGGAATGTCAAGGAAGTACAGGCTTTCATGGGGCATTGTGGGTACTACCGCCGGTTCATTCACATGTATGCTGTCATTGCAAAGCCCATGTACGGACTTCTGACTAACTTTGAGTGGACTGATGAATGTGAGAATTCCTTCAATGAGCTTAAACGGCGATTATGTTCAGCACCGATCTTGACCACACCAGATTGGAATAAGCCTTTCCATGTTCATGTTGATGCATCCAATTATGCTATTGGGTGTGTACTCGCGCAGCCTACCGGTGAAGGTAATATGGATCTTCCAATTGCCTATGCTAGTAGACGATTGAATGCAGCTGAACGAAATTATACCACTACGGAGAGAGAAGGACTAGGCATGGTGTATGCGGTTAAAAAGTTTAGACATTATTTGCTTGCAAATAAGTTTAAATTTTTTACTGATCATCAGGCATTGCTATACCTCGTAAACAAGCCATGCAATACAGGAAGATTAGTAAGATGGTTTCTCTTACTAATGGAATATGATTTCGAGGTTGTGGTAAGGAAAGGGAGGACTCATTTGAGAGCAGACCATCTCTCTAGGCTCACATCTGGAGAAGCCCCACAAGGAGTGTCAGATGACCTTCCTGATGCTTACTTGTTTAACTTGGAAGTGGTACCGCAGTGGGCTAAGCCATTAGTGCCAGTATTGACATACGGACCTAACCACCTAGTAATAAACACACAGGATAGAGAGGTAGTAAAAGCCCAAAAGTATCACATCATGGCAGGTAGTATGTACAAACACACAGATCAAGGGATCTTGGCCTGTTGTGTGGAAGAGGATGAGTACGCTAAATGGTTGCAATTAGCACATGTAGGTGCATTAGAGCAACACTACTCAAAGCAACGAACCCTACAGACACTAAGGAGACTCGGAGTGCACTGGCCTACTATGGAGGCTGACGTCCAAAAGTTGTGCAAGGAATGCCCAATCTGTTGCACTAAACCACCTGTGGAACATGCCACTCTCTATCAAGTGTCCATAGTGCCAGATTGGAGTGAACCACTAGTATCCTTCCAGCGGACGAAAACATTCCCTCCAGGCATGACTCTGGCTAGGAAAAGAAGTCTAGAACAAGAAGCCCTAGATTACTCACTCATTGGTGATAATCTATACAAGCGTGGTAAAGATGGTTACCTGAGACTTTGTGTTCATGAGAGTGAATATCTAAAGATCTTGGACACTGCTCACCAAGGTGTAGCAAGAGGACACTTTGGACCAGATCGGGTGATCAAGGCAATACTATTTGCGGGCTTCTGGTGGCCGACCTTTCACATGGATGCACATACCTATGTGAAACGGTGTGATGTGTGTCAAAGAACTCAGTATCCTATACGCAAAGATGAGATGCCACTGAAGCCTATGATGGGTGGACGTGCATTCTCTAAGTGGGAAATAGACTTCGTAGGTCCTATTAATCCCCCAGCTAAGGGTTCCCATGCAGAATATATCATTGTTGCGACAGACTATCTAACAAAGTGGGTAGAGGTAAAAGCTACGACAAAGAATGATGCTCAGACTACTGCTAAGTTCTTATTTGAGAATGTATTCACTAGATACGGGCTACCCATAGAGCTAGTTAGCGATAGAGGCACTCACTTCTTGAATGAAGTTATTGAAAATCTACTCCAAGAATTCTTGGTAGTTCATAAGAAGTTTGCCCCCTATCACCCTCAAGCTAATGGACAAGCCGACAGCACCAACAAGATCTTATGCAATGTACTGACGAAATTAGTGAACAATAAACGCTTTGATTGGGACAAACAGCTACACCATGCTGTTTGGGCATACCGAGTCGCCTACAAAACGGTACTCCAAGCCACCCCCTTTCAGATGGTGTTTGGCCAAAATGCAGTGCTACCATTGGACTTCTTAATACCTACATTGAAAGTAGCACACGAGCATGAATGGACAGGTCATGAACTCTCCTCTAGACTTTTTGACCTTGAACGATTAGGAGAAACAAGACTGAGGGCGGCTGCAGGGATATATGTAGCTAAGAAACGACAGAAGGCATACTTTGATGCCCACGTGAAGGATAAAGGCTTGAAGGCTGGAGACTTAGTTTTAGTCTACACATTGAAGCAACATGCGAGAAAACTGGAGAAGAGAGGCTATGGACCCATGATTATAAACAGAATCTCAACAAGTGGAGCAGTGCAACTAGCCACATTAGAAGGCGACATTCTCCCGAGCTACATTAGCGGATGCAGGGTCAAGTTGTATCAGGAACCTCTCACAGAGGAAATGCTAAGTCGACTCAATACTGCTAAGAAACGCAAAGAAGAAGAGAAGCGAATTCGAGAAGAAGCCCAAGCAGAAGCATTGGAACGCATCCGGAGAATGAAGTTGAGAAGACAGAATAGGGAGCAACCTAGGACGGATGCCTATGCAGATCAAGGATATCACGTGGCTATGTGTGAAGTTTCAGGTATCAACGCTCAAAGGATAATTGATCAACGTCCTTTTATAACCTTAGAGATAGGACAAAGAAAGGGTGCAAGGACTGTGAGAGCCTTGATTGACTCAAGTGCAACCACTAGTGCTGTTAAATTGTCTTACTGTCAAGAATTGAGATTAACTGTCAATCCTATAGAAGCATATCTCATAGGATTGGGAGGTGTGGAAACCCCTTGCATGGGCGAGGTGGATCTTCCCATCTCCATTCAAGACGAAGTAATGATAGTCAAAGTATTAGTGTGTCAAGATGAGGACCTCATTGAGCCTCTTGTCTTGGGTCAGGACTAGATCTATGATCATGCAGTCAACCTAAACCTAAGAAGCGGACTTCTTTAGGTATGGGTAAATCATAGCCGAATTACAGTTGAATTGGAAAAGGAGGCACTCAAGGAACTAGGTTAAGCACAGACTCCTGGTCCTTCCAGGGGTGCACATGAAGTTGACAATGCTATTCTTGTCCCAAAATGTATGATGCAGAAAGAGGATTGTTTCAACAACGGAGTCAAGGATAAGACGGTACTCCCTTTTTTTCCAAAGGCCAGAAGGATGCAGCAGCCAACGACAGATCAGATACAGAAGAAGCAGAACACTACCTGTACTGGAGGCCAAAAAAAGGAGCAAAGCAGATTGTTTCAGCTGATGAAACAAGTATGGAGGCGAAAAGGCGAACACCCTGTTCCGACCAGGCCAACACCACGGCCAAAACCTCTTATTAGTAATCAACAGCACGACACTAATAAGAAGTCCTTCATTAATTCCACTGCGAAAGTGAAGTCTATTTGGGTACCCAAGAAGTCAATGAAGGCCAGCCCACAATCACGACAAATCTGGGTGCCTAAGGCTTGCTTGCGGGCTCAAATAGCTACACCAAGGCCAAACCCTGTACAACATGTTTCACTCACGCGAACATCTGAGGCCCAGTCTTACACATCACGCACTAACACGTATTCTTCCATGAGCACAAGTAGAATCACTTGTAAATGGGTTCCTACAAAGCCCCATTTTTCAAGTAAACACCCTATCACACTCCCCAGAGCCTCCACAAAGTCAAAATCAAAACCTATCCATTGCATTTGGCAACCTAAAACTTGTAATAAACCCCCAGACCCCAGTCGTAAATCCATGCCCACCTACTAACTATGTCACTCTCACACCACATCATTCCACTTAGCTCCTAGGTCTAACCAATCCCTAACTACACACACAAGCACCGAGCACTTACTAACCCACTAATCTCTCCCGAACCTCATGTTAATGTTGTAATGGGGACAAAAACGGTTCTATCTTGTCCTTTACAATGTTAACACATGTTTCTATATTCTCACCGAATCAGGAGGCAAGAAGTAACATGGCAGATACGGCAGGAACTAGCTCCCAGGCAGGCACCAGCACCCAAGTCGTGGATATTGAAAGTCTTCCCATTGAGGAGGAATTGAAGGAACGTCCTGTAGCATTAAGAGCATTACATGCCATACCGGTTCAGAACCCTCCACAAGGGCACACTATGCCAGTCAGTAAAAACTCTCATTGGTTCAGTGATGTGGCAGGACCCCTAGGTGAAGGCACTTATATGTGGGAGGCCGAGATAGAATTCAATGGGCGCTGGGGCAGGTATCACTTTTTCACTAGGGAATTTGAGAGACTGCAGAATAATGAAGGACTGAAACCTATATGGAAGAAGGAAGGACTCTACGAGTACTTCAAATTCCAATTGCCAAAGCTGGATTTTCTAAGATGCTCTTATTTGATTAGCACCCTCACTCCGAGCAAAGACAAAAAGGGATACAACTCCTTTGTCCTCCCATCTCTCACAAGGGGCAATGAGCTCAAGCGTTTCAGATTAACTATCAACTTGGTAAGGGAAGCTCTAGACATGAGAGGTATGCATATTCCTACGGAGAAAGAGACTATGGTCCCCGACAATATGAAGAACAGGAATCTGACAAAGTTAAAAGACATGGTGGCAATGACACCTACAATCGCTATTCATTTGCGAATGGTCATGCAGCACTTTGCATTTCCCGCCCAAGAGAGGTTCACCATGCCACCTAAAAAGATATGGTTTAGTTTATACTTGGCTGATGCCTTTGATTTGACAATCAACATGCCCCACTGGATTATCGACCAAATCCACTTGGCTCATCAAAGGTGGTATAAAAAACAAAAGTCTGTACTGTACGGATGCTGTGCTCTGATTAGGATTGTGTACAGATGTCTTGCGTATGATGTACCAGTGCAAAGGGCACTCATTTGGACCAGGGTACAAGAGTTTCAGCGCCGATTATCCTCTGCAGGACCACCATCCAAGAAAATGAGAGGCGCCGTTCAGATGCCCTGCGCACAACCCCGCGGCGCGACATTGACACCAGAGACAACTCCACGATTCCCAAGGCGGGTACAACCTTTCACTATTAGATTACCAAGACACATCACTGATGGACCAAATCTAGTGTTTCCACCTGTACCAACCGACCTAGAGTTCCCTCACGGATTCACTTTAGAAGACCTAACTGATGAGGAGGTAGCCAGAATCATAGAGGCTGTTAATGCGGAAGTCGAGGCAGAGCAAGCTAGTGGACAACAAACTGCTACAGACCAACCCCATCCCAGACAACCAGATGTCGTCGATGTGGAGGGTGAAGAAGAAGGAGGACAAGAGGAGGAACATGATGGACAATCCGAGGAAGAAGAGCAGGAATATGATCAGGAAGCTCTGGAGGTACTTGAAGGGGCCCCAGCTTATACGAAAGCACTGAAAAAGCTATATGACACCATGAATAGAGTTCAAGAGCAACATAGACTGTCCCTAGCAGCAGGCAAGGCCCTTATGAATCAGATCCTTGAGGAGGAAGGCATCGACGAGCAATATCGTGCCACCCTTGACATGATATCTGAGGCATTAGGTGTCCCTGAAACGGTGCATACCGCCCTTGCACAAGCACGAAGAACGGAACGAAGATATGGCAGACGCCCCCCTCGAGCAGGAAAGCAGATGGATGTATTAGTATCAGAACCACAAGGCACATCCACAACCACGGGCACCGCACACACTGTCCACGATACTGAGGAAACCCTTGTATCAAGTGCACCTCCGTCACCCCCGTTGCCACCCCTGCCTCCATCTCCACCACATTCATCTCCCACAACCAGTGTAACCACTACTGTCACCGCCTCCGAGTCCACTACCCTTACCGAAGCACAGACCATCACTCAATCCACACAACCCACACACCCTATCTCCACTTCGTTTGTCCATACGACCATTGAAACAGTAGTTCTAACTGCTGCCACAGAAGATAACCCCCCGATCACACTTCTGGGCAGTTCGTCTTCACAATTGCACACACCACTGTACACTTTCACCACTATCACCGCACCCACAATTCCACTATTCACAATCACTCCCACTACTGCATCCACCGTTGATCTTATGGACATCTCACCCACCTCCGCACCTCTCCCTCCCCCAATGCATCCACCATCTCCCATTCCCCCACCTCCCACTTCACCATTTTCCAGCACCACATCCACACTCCCATTCCCCTTCCCCTTTCCCTTCCCCTCTTCATTCAACACCCTACCAGCATCCACCCCTATCAATAATGTATTTAATAATATGTATCAGTGTATGTCGCAACTACAACAACACTACCAACATCTTGATAACCAACATACACAACTCTTTCGAAGCCATGAGGAACTTCAACTCCGATTCATTGATCTCGAAAGGGAAAAGCGGCTACTACAACAACAACATGCCACTTTACAGGAACAACATGAACAATTAGTAGCCAATCCACCCCAGTCAGATGCTGAGGAAAGACAACATATGGATGAATTTCTACACTCCCAGATAACGGAGAATCTCAAACTTAGACGCAACCTGGCCCTCCTACGAAAACACATGTCTACAGCTCTCGAAGAGAATAAACGGCTGCAGAAATAGAATGAAGAGAACTTGGAAGCAGCCATGGAGGGTTCCCCGCAGGAAATCGACCCAGAAAAATTCAAGGCCATTCCCTCAGAGAATATGAAAACTGTGTTAGAAACCCATGCCGACCTCCTGGAGGCCCATGCATCGTTAGAACGAGAAAGGGACGATCTACTTAAGCAACTGGCAACTCAGCAAGAGTCACCAAGCAAAGCCACAGCCACAGATGACACATCTGAAGAAGTCACAAAACTCAGGGCAGAACTCGAAGAATTACGTAGCAAAGTCATGCAATACGAACATCAGCCCTCTCCCCTTGTCGAGCCCGAGCCTGAAGATCTAGTGCCAATCGAGATAGAGGAAACTTTCGAAGACCCGTATGTTCCCATGCCTGCACCAGGGGGCAAGCAAACAGACGAGGGCATGGACACCATTGAAATAGAGGCTCCGGAATGGATGCAGAGGTTAGAGAAAGTGGCCACAACCCATGATGATAGAGTGGTAGTTCAGATAGCATCTATGTCACGCTTGGAAGAAGTAGTCATAAAATCGGATTACTTTAGGAATCTCTCCCATCATAGGTGGATCGGCACATCCGACGATTTGTATGTTCCCTTCAGTGTCTTAATGGCGGACTACAATGCCGAAATAAAGCAACATACCTCAAAGGAACCAACCTCCGCCACACAATTCGCACCGGAAGACATCCCAGCGAGTGCCAAGCAGGGCAATATTCATCAACCGATGTGGAGGATTTGTCTACTGGAAACCTACCCAGAAATGGTCAGAACATGGAATAACATGCCTTTGTACATCAAATATAACCCATGCTACTGCCCTGTGTTTCGAAGAAGGTCATGGCCGGAATACACAAAAACGGTGCTGACAAACAAAGGATATGAGAAATGGCTCAATTATGTTTACTTAGCACCACCCAAAGGCCAACCTACCATAGGATACATGATCTCGACGATTCGGCATTGGGGGGTCAGGTTTAAAAATGTGCCTGACGTCATGGCCCAAATGTGCTTGAAAATTTTTGAGCTCATGTTGGTCACATTCAGGACTTTGAAAAATGTCAAGGAACCTCATCTTTCAGCCCTTGGATTTAATGAAGGAAATCAGGACCTCGTCTACGACATGAGTGCAACACCATCTATTAATGTTGTATATGCATGGCACGCGCGCATCAAGTATCTACCAGCCTGCTTCAAACAGACGTTTGAAGAAATGTTCGTCACGGGATTCTGGGAATATCACTCAGAGATATTCATTCCCAGACCATCACATTTATTGCAGTTGTTTGTAGTGGAACAAGCTCTCCATTCAGAAAAGTTACGTATACCACATCCAGAGGTTCCCGGGCCGGTAGATTGGGATGCTCTACTCACGGACTTGGCCAAAGGGTTGCGCATTGCAGAACACCACTTAGCACAAGAAGTCGTCGAGTACTACATCCAACGAACCACCCAACAAGGGTCTGTCAGGGACGACAGACGCGAGAGAGGGGGGGTGTTGGAACTGAAGGACTCACTAGGCAAGGAAGCTTAAGAAGGGAGTCAGAGAGAAGAGAAAGTACAAGCAGACAGAGCAGTCAACGACGACCTGGCAAGTAGGCCAATATTTTTTCAAGACACTAATGTATATAAGAGAGGTGGACACACAAGGAGAAGGAGCAAGTAGGGAGCTCCAGGAAATGTATGTCAAAATGTTGGAAGAAATCCCTACAACAATAGTGATTTTCATCACTAAAAACCATTGTAAATACCATTTCATATTTTTGTAGCTCCATTTTGTGCAAGCCAAGGAGTCCTTGAGCTTGAGGAGCTTTAGAAGTACCTACCTGTCAGTTTTCACATTTTTTAGACTTCGTTTGAACCTCCAAATAGGGTAGAGAACCTAATTTTTAACTAGGCCGGACACTAGGTCTGGACAAGGCCAAAACCTAGTCAAAAACTATAAAAAGAGCTAGAGAGCTCATTTTTGCAGCTAGCTTGTAATTGAAATGAACTTGTAAGAGCTTTTTGAAAGTAATCTAAGAACTCCATTGCTTCTCACTCTTTGTCTTGCCGTGTGTGTGCGTGTGTGTGTATGTGTGTGCATGTTTGTGTGCTTCTCACTCACGCACTTGTGCCTCCACTTCTCGAGGTCTTCATACCATCCTCACGTCTTCCCGGATTGACATTAAAGGAGGTGCTACTCATCACTGAGCTACACCAAAATCTTGCAATAATGTGTCAATATATTTTGTTTGACACAATGCATTCCACCATCAGCTTTCATAAATTGAATGCCCAAATGATGATGCAAATATTTCAAATCAGACATCTCAAATGAGGCATGCAAATCAGCCTTAAAATCAACAATATGATTCTCAATAGGACCAATGAGCAGCATGTCATCAACATACACAACAAGGATCAAAAGCACATCATTAGCATGCTTAACATATCAGGTGCTTTTAATTGGAATTTTCTCAAAACCATGTGCAATCAGATAGGCATGTATATTTTCATACCAAGCATGTGGTGCTTGCTTTAAACCATATAATCCCTTCTTTAACCTACACACCTCGTTTTGATGCCCTTTTTGCACAAAGCCACAAGACTATTATAACCTAGAGTTTATTGACCTCCAAAGTATAGCTAGAAGTAGGTGGAACCCCCTAGGAGCAAGTTGACCTTCTCACAAACTTCTTCACAGAAAATTAGTCATTCTTGTAGAGCTAAACTTCTATACTTGGCCTCTGTAGAAGATAAAGCAATTGTATGTTGTTTCTTTGAAATCCATGTTAATGTCTTGTTTTGTGCTATTACCACATATCCACTTGTGGATCTTCTGTCATCTTTGGATCCAGCCCAATCTGCATGACTAAAGACTTTAAGAGTTAGATCAACATCATGGCTATAAAATAATCCTTCGTTCATGGTACCCTTCAAATACCTAAGCACTCTTTTCGCTACATGCATATGAGGTACTCTAGGTTCATGCATAAACTATGACAATACTCCCACTACATAGCATATATCAAGTATAGTTGTTGTTGCATAAATTAAAGATCCTACCATGGATCTATACACATCCATATCATGCGAGTCATCACCTTCCTTTGCACTCAGCTTTACATTACATTCCATTGGAGTAGAAACAAATTTACATTCCTGCATACCAAACCTTTTGAGCATATCACATATATACTTTCTTTGTATCAACCACATACCTTCATCGCCATACACAATTTCAATCCCAAGAAATTATGTAAGCAAACCAAGATCTGAAATTTTAAATTCCTTTCCCAAATTACCTTTAATCTCTTCAATTTCTTTTGCATCATTCCCCGTAATCAATAAAGCATCCACATAAATGCATACATAGGCACACATGTCATCTACATGTTTTACATAAAGTGAAGGATCATCATGAATCATTGTGTATCCTTGCAGCATAAGATACTTTACCAACCTTGCATTCCATGCCGTTGGTGCGTGTTTAAGACCATACAATTCCTTCTTTAACCTGGATACATGATTAGGACATTTTGCATACACATAACCATCTGGTTGTAACATATACACTTTTTCAATTAACTCACCATTAAGAAAGGCATTCTTGATGTCTAGTTGATATATATTCCATCTTTTACTTGCAGCTAAAGCCAACAAAGTTCTCATCGTTTCCATGTTTGCTACTGGACTAAATGTTTCCTCATAGTCCAATCCTTGAGTTTGAGCATATCCTTTTGCTACAAGTCTACCCTCATATCTTGGCACACTACCATCACTATTTCTTTTAATCTAAAAAACCCACTTGCAATCAATTACTTTTTGTTTTGGTGTCTTTGGAACTAAATTCCAAGTCTTGTTATCTTGTAGTGCTTCCATTTCTTCTCTCATTGCTTTCTCCCACTTTTCATCTCCTTTTGCCTCATCATAACATGTGGGTTCATTTTCCTGCTGAATCTTTGTCATGAAAGCATAATGAGTATTCATAAAAGATTCATAAGTATACCTTTGAGGTTGCTTACTCACTTGTGAAGTTCTTCTTACCTCCAATGTAGATGCTCTTCCTTTTTATTAGGAAACATCGATGATTCTCCACATATACACTACCAACTTCTTCTCCGTCATCATTAAGTTCAATAAGTTTGCGTTTACTATTACTTTTAACACTTGGAGGTGACTATTGTTTGATCTTCCATTGAAAGGTATCTCTTTTTCTTCATCCAAACCACTCTTCTCTGTTATGTTTACAAAATTGTAAACATCAAAGTACACAATGAAACATGATGAGACCTCCCAAGATCTTCAAAAGATCAAACAAATATTTCCAAACTTCAGAAATCAAACTTTCCTCCAAACTTTCAAGAAAATAGAAATGGGTGACTATAGAAAAATAACCACATGAAACTCTCTAAGTTGAAATTCTCAAATATAATCATATATTTTGAAACAAGTCTCTGAGTAGCATGCTTTAGAAACCAAAAACATAAAAAATGTGGAGTATAGCTCCCAAACAAATAGTTTGAAGTGAAGGTATGCGGAGGCCTACAACAACAAGGTATGACTAATTGTCTGAATTGCAAACTGATGTACAATAGCAAAAAAACTCAATATTATATGGAAAATTTTGATATAGATAGAAATTATGAGAGCTAAGGAAACTCCTCCAAGTAAAATTACTCAAAAAATCCTCATAACAACTGAGATATGAAAGTTTGAAGAGAGGTATGTCTAAACCAGATAGACACAAGATAGTGGATCTGCATAAACGCCTACTTGTGTAGAATTTTATCATTAAATTTTGTACAAACATTAAGCTACTTGTATATTGCAATTGTAAGCTTTGCAACACAATAATAATCACTCAATTTGGCCACCTACACTAAGAGAACCACTCTTTTTATTAAGAGGCTATCAACAGAAGCGCCTTCCTTGTCTAAAAATAGACACCTCTCCTCCACATGTTATTTATCATAAATAATAAAATACATAATCCTAAAAACAATACCTAAGAGCTTGTTCTTATGTAACATTGCCCCCTTCAAGCTCTAAATCCAAAGCTTGTAATGAACTTACATTATCTCCAAAGTGTAGTGGACGTGTTGTAGATAGATTCATATCTTCAAAAAGCTTCAAATACCACATAATCTCATATGTTGCATTTCTAAGGCTTCTATATTCAGCTTCTCTGCTTGAAAGTGCTACTGTAGGCTCTTTTTTAGAACTTCATGAAACCAAATTATTACCTGCAAATATCACATATCCACCTGTACTCCTTCTATCATGCTTATTTCCAACCCAATCTGCATCACTCTATGCTTTCAAATCCATAACTTCTTTATATTTATGACCCAAACCTTCATTTAATGTACCCTTCAAATATCTCAAGACCCTTTTAGCTGCTTGCATATGAATATCTGTGGGTTTGTTCATGAATTGAGACAATGTACTTACACTAAATGTAATATCCGACCTTGTTAAAGTTGCATATATAAGAGAACCAATCAAAGACCTGTAGATAAGTGGATCTTCTAAAGGTTCCCCATCTTCAACACTAGATTACTGATACCCTTGCAATGCTCCATGCCATATTTCTTTAACAAATATGAAATATAATTCGTTTGTAGAAGATATATGCCATCTTCCTTCTTCATAACTTCGATTCCAAGAATGTACAATTCTCCTAAATCTAAAATTTTAAATTTAGATCCAAGATCTGCTTTGATTTTGGCTATCTCAACTTCATCATTTCTTGTTATTACCAAATCATCCACATAAAATGAGATATAAACAATCAATGATCCTTCAACCTTAACATACAAAGAAGTATCTGCATTTGAACTCCTGTATCCCTACTTTTCAAGAAACTTTACCATTCTAAAATTCCAAGCCCATGGAGCCTGCTTAAGACCATACAATTCTTTCAAGAGTTTACATACATGTGTTGGATTCTTGGAATCTTTGTATCTTGTTGGTTGCTCCATGTACACATCTTCTTTTAAAACACCATTGAGAAATGCATTTTTTGATATCTAATCGATAAAGATTCCATACGCTGCTTGCGACAACACTTATTAATGTCTTTATTGTTGATATCTTTGCAACAGGAGAAAATTTCTCCTCATAATCGTTGCCATAACTTTGTGCATAACCTTTACAAACAAGCCTTGCTCTATATCTACTTACTAAACCATCACTATTTCGCTTTATCCTATACACCCATTTGTTACCAATTACCTTCATGTTAGGTTGCTTTGGAACTAAAATCCATGTATTGTTCTCATACAAAGCTGTCATTTCTTCATCCATTGCTTTAACCCATTTCTTTACCTTTGATGCTTGTTTGAAAGCTGTTGGTTCCTGCTCCTCAAGAAGTTTTGCCATATAAGCTTCATGAGAAAATCTTTGCGGTTTCCTTCTTTCTCTTATTGGATACCTTGACTTACTTCTTGTTCCCTTTTCTTGCCTTCGAGATTGAGTTCTTCTTGATGTAGAACCTTCACTTTCTTCTTCCTGCGACTCAATTTCCTTTGAAATCAAATCTAGAATTTTCTTCAACTTTTGATTGGGGGAGTTACCTCTTCATGTGTAATTTGACTTTCTGGTGAGCTCGGAGAACTTGGCTCTTCTTCATGACTTCTTGTATTTTCTTCTTCATCTACCTGCACTTCATGCTTATATCAAGATTTATCTTCATGAAAAATAATATCTCTCGAAATAATTACCTCTCCCGTATCTGGGTTCACACATCTATATCCTGGTTGCCCTTCTGCCATACCAATGAAAACCATTTTTTGTGACGTTGGATCCAACTTTGACCTTAATTGTTGTGGAACATGAACAAAATATATGCTTCCAAAAATTTTACAATTAGAAATATCTGGTTTTGATCCATAAAACAATTCATAAGGTGTTTTTTGTACATGACTTTGAATAGGTGGTAACCTGTTCATCACATAAACTGCCATATTGCATGCCTCAACCCAAAAATTAAGTGGTAAGTCCTTTTCATTTACATGCACCTACCCATCTCCAAGATAGACCTGTTTCTTCTTTCGGCTACACCATTTTGTTGAGGTGTGTATCTATTTGTAGTCTTCTTTTTTATTCCTTCTTGTTGAGATACAAGCTCAACATGTGATGATCCAATCTTCAAAGGATGGTAGATTCTCTCGAGACATGATAGATGTAATGAAAGACTTCCATCTTTCATCTTCTCTCAAGCCATTTAACATGCTATTAAACTTTATATCATCACTAGGAGATGCATCAATAGAGGCTAATGCTTCAATAAGAGACTTTACCTCAAGAATATAATCATTAACTGATTGTCGTGGCCTCTTTTTTACTCTTGTCAACTCACCAATAAGTTGTGTTTGCCTTGCTCTGTTGGTAGTTGCAAATAACCTTTCTAGAGACTCCCAGGCTGCTCTACTAGTATTCAAACCTCTTATATGTCCAAGCATAGTATTCGAAACTGTTTGTGATATAATAAACAAAACTCTTCTATCTCTTTCGATCCATTCTTGCTCTCTTGCTTGATCTGCTTGTGTAGGAGCTTCTGATAATACTCGCTTCACTTCTATACCTGTTATCAATCCCCAAAGACCTTTAGACATGAGATAAGACTCCATTCTAAATTTCCACATGGGATAATTTCTCCCATCTCGTAACTTCTCAATCGATGCACTCAAATCTGCCATGTTGAATTGTTGTAAACAAAGAAGATAATTCAATAGGCTTTATGAAAAAGAAAACAAAAGCTTTGATACCACATTGTTATGTTTACAAACTTTTAAACATAAAAGTACACAATGAAACATAATGAGACCTCCCAAGATCTTCAAAAGATCAAACAAATATTTCCCAACTTTAGAAATCAAACTTTCCTTGAAACTTTCAAGAAAACAAAAATGGGTGACTATAGAAAAATAACCACCAAATACTCTATGAGTAGAACTTGTCAAAGCTAACCATATATTCTAAAAGTATCTCTGAGTAGCATGCTTTGGAAACAAAAAATGTCAGAAAAGGTGGAGTATAGCTCCCAAACAAATAGTTTGAAGTCAAGCTAGGCGGAGGCGTGTAAGAGCAAGGTATGGCTAATTGTCTGAATTGAAAACTGATGTTGAACAGCCAAAAAATCAACACTTCTTGAGATATTTTGATAGAAATAGAAATTATGAGAGCTACATGAACTCCTTCAAGTGAAATCACTCAAAAAGACCTTATAAAAACTGAGCTACGAAAGTTTGAAGAGAAGTATGCCTGTGATGAGACACCGGATAGACACAAGAAAGTAGATCTACACAAATGCCTACTTGTGTGTGGTTTTCTCATTAAAGTTTGTACAGAGACTCAGATTCTTATATAACAGAAGTTTTAAGCTTTGCAACACAACAAGAATCACTGAATTTGGCTGCCTACACTAAGAGAACCACTCTTTTTATTGAGAGGCTATCAACAGAAGCGCCTTCCTTGTCTAAAAATAGACACCTCCCCTTTCCTTCTTACTTTTATCTACTTTTTCTCTAAATTTTGAGATGTGAGCGCCTCCAGATGATATTTATAATAATAAAATTCATAAGCCGAAAAACCAATACTTTAGAGCTTGTTCTTATGTAATATTTCATCACTTAAGCTTCTTGTGGGCTGCTGTAAGCACTCATCTCCTTCACATGTATCTTCTTTGTCTCCATTTATGACCTGCAAACTTTTCTTATCTACATACCATGAAAGTGATTCATCAAAGTTTACATCTCTTGAAACAACCACCTTATTGGTATGAGGATTATAACATCTATATCCTCTTTGAGTATCTACATAACCAATAAATATACACTTTTCTGATTTTACATCAAGTTTTGATCTCACTTCACTAGGTACATGTACATAACATACACAACCAAATACTTTCAAATGACTTACACTTGGTTTCCTTCCATGCCATACCTCATATGGTGTCAAATGATGAATTCCAGTAGTAGCTACTCTATTCATAATGTACACACTTGTGCTAACAGCTTCAACCCAAAAAACAATTAGGCAAACACATATCATTTAGCATGCTTCTAGATGCTTCTACTATGATTCTATTTTTTCTTTCTGCAACTTCATTTTTTTGTAGAGTATACCTGCATGTAGCTTCTCTTTTGATACCTTCATCATACAAAAAATGAGTAAAATCTTGAGAGCAATACTCTCCCCCTTCGGATCTTAGCTTCTTAACATACCTTCCTATTTGCTTCTCAACAAATGATTTGAAATTTTTGAAACAATCAAAGACTTCACTCTTATGTTTAATAAAATACACAAATGTCATTCTACTATGATCATCAATGAATGATACATAGTACGTATTACCAGCCAAGGATGCCTCTTTAGTAGGACCCCATACGTCCATGTGTATAAGATCTAGCAATCCACTGCTTACATAGCTTGAATGCTTGAAAGGATGTCTAGTCTGCTTACCCATTTGACATGCTTCACAAAGATGCACCATATGTTTCTTAGTAAGATCAGGTAATCCTTTAACAATCCTCTTCTTTGATAGCTTCTTTAGCCTGTGTACATTCATGTGGCCAATCCTTTTGTGCCATAGATCAAGTTCTGCTATTGGATGCATACCATAAGAGAAATAGTTTGTATGATTTGGGTTTATCTTGAATGTAAACAATCTACCTTGTTTTTGACCTCTAGTTATCAACCTCCTTTGCTTTGGATCCTCAATGAAGTGACCTGCATGATTAAATCTTATTTGCAAAGCTTTTTCTACCATTTGACCAACTGCCATCAAATTCTTAGTGATCGTTGGCACATAAAGTACATCCTTCGAGAAATTTGTCTTGCTCTTATCATGCATAACAACATCTCCAACCTGCATAATCTTATGTGTTGTATAATCTCTTGTTTCGACATGAACTTTACATGAAGGATTATGCAAATTTGAAAACCATGAGGCATGATGTGACATATGGTTAGAGCAACCACTATCTACATACCACACATCATTATTGCAATTCATCTTAATTTCTACATTCATCATAAGAAGAGAATCATAATCATCACTTTTACCTTCAATTGCATGATTTCCTTGTTGTTTATCTCTTCTTGAATATCCTCCTCTTCGATTACCACCTTGATTATTCTTATTTTGATTGAAATCTTTGGCACAGTGTCCATACCTTCCACATATGTAGCAATTGTTATGATCTTCACTCCTTTGTCTTTGATTGTAGTTGTAGTAGCCTCTTGTACCTCTAGCACTTGATCTTACTCTTCCTCTTGTGTTGAAGGAGCCACTTGAAGTCCCTTGATCCTCATTCCTTCTTGTGAAACCTCTATTTGAACCTCTTCTACCTTTTTTTCCACCTCTTGACGATCCTGCATAAAAATCTTGTCCTTGAGATCCTTTTTTATTTGAAGTAGATCCATTTAGATTCAACTCCTCCGTGACCAAGAGAGCAACAAGCTGATCAAAGTCTGGTAATTCTCCTCTAACATAAACTTAAGTAATGAATGGTTTCTATCTCTCATCATCCTTGAGCCCATTGAGAGTATGTGCAAGCAAGTCATTGTCCTTCACATGAGCTTGAATTGATCCTAGTTGATCTACAATCTCTTTAACATTCAACAAGTAATCATTGACCAATGTGCTTGTATCTTTCTTTATGTTATTCAACTCATTTTTGAATTGAATCTTCCTTGCTCTTGTACCTGTAGCATACAACCTTCCCAATGCAAGCCAAACATCTCTACTTGTGTCTAGATCTTGTATGTGTCCTACCATTGAATCTTGAATATTTTGTGATAAAATGAATATAACCCTTTTGTCTCTTTCATTCCAAAGTCTAAACTCCCTCAATTGTTGCTGATTTGGATCCTCTAGTAATATAGGTTTGATGTGTGTTCCATCAATCAAATCATACAAGCCTCTACCTTGCAAGTATGCTGTCATTCTAAATTGCCATGCTTGATAGTTGTTCTTATCAAGCTTCTCTATTTGTGCATGTTGATCACCCATTTGAGTAAACACTAAACTTCCTCATTTTACCCTCCTGTTGGATATGTGTGATAAGTAGAAGTATTTACCTTTGTAATAACGTTTATGCACCTTTCTTTGCTTGGATGTTTCTTGAGATGGTTCGTTGCTATCTCCTTCTACCTTCATGTAGTGTCAATGATGAACCTCTACTCTAGTAGCTTTAAAATCTTCATCAACATATTATAACTTTTCCAAGCTTCAATTCCTTGCTCTGATACCAATGTTGGAGTTTATTGACCTCCAAAGTATAGGCAGAAGTAGGTGGAACCCCCTAGGAACAAGTTGACCTTCTCACAAGCTTCTTCATAGAAAACTAGTCATGCTTGCAGAGCTTATTGTTGTATATGCACTTAGAATTTTTTAAAACTACTTTAACCACATATACTAGGCAACACAAATTTCCAATGAGCTAAATAACACTCAATTTGGACAAATACACAAGGATATATGACCTCTGCAAGTTTGAGGTTCAATGGAGACCTTCAACAGAGGTGAACCTAAGAACACACACTACTTGCAGAGAGTATTGCTCTCCGCTCACAAATCCAATGATTATTCAAATTAACAATATAAAAGAAGACACTAAACAGTTTTGAAATGAGCCATCAAACATGTAATTTTGGATATATAATGAGGAAGATACAAGCTCTGCAATCTTTGCATACAAAACTATAGCAACGTAGAGCTACACATATGACCCTCTTGGACTTTCCACAAGATCATGACTTCTCCCCTCTTATTATAGCATGGGGAACTAATATAAAACCTTCCTAATACATCTATATTCATGGTAGACACTTGGGTGGAGGTATTACATGAATCAACTGCTCAAATAAGCAAAGTATTGATGGCCTTTGAGAACTAGCCACATCGACCTTCCACTAGGACACCACTACAACTCCCTTGTGACTCACTGATTTGACTCACCATGTTCTAGAACTCACATGGTATTTTGTCTATGTTTTATGAATAATATGAGCCTTCGTGAAGTATTTTAAGACTTCCCAAAGGTATTTACATAATATGGAGAGCTTGTACCATACATAAAACAAATGTTCTCAACATAAAAAACATACACTTCTTCATGCAAGTCACCATTCAAAAACACTATTTTAATGTCCAACTAATGTACATTCCAACCATGATGATATGCAAGTGCACAGATGCTATGAACAATAGTCATTTGGTAAGGAGGAGCAAAGGTCTCATCAAAATCAATTCCTCTTTCCTGTGCTAGCCTTATACTTGTCAACTGTTCCAGCAGGCTTACACTTCAGCTTGTATACCCACTTAGTGCCAATAGCCTTCTTTCCATGAGGCAAGCAACATAGAGACCAAGTACCATTCTTCATTATAGCATCATATTTATATTGCATAGCAGCCATCCAATTTTTAGAATTTTATGATTCATTAAACGAAACAAGCTCATTCTCATGAGAGAGACTAGAGGTAGCCATATCATAGAAATCTAATGCAAAAGAGGCACTATGAGAGCCTGATTGAGTATGATATGATAGAGGTGCATATAATTTGCGATCACGCAAAGTGTACACCAGCCATTTTGGCATAGTTTTTGCCTCCTCAATATCAACTCTCTCATCAACAAGTGCATAATGTAAATTTGAATTAGAAATGGAATGATCTGCATCATCACATGAAACCTGCAAAGGCTGAGAAGTTGCCTCATTAGGACTAGCACTAGACTGTCCACCTATAAAAAGAGGCAGCAAAGTATCTTACATGTTTTTGGAGCTAACATATGTCTCCTTACATGAAAGTAAAGGATAAATAGCATCTTCCACAAAAACAAAATCATGACCAACCAAAGTGCATTTAGTTTATGGATGATACAGACGATAGCCTTTGATTTCAAAACTGTACCCAACAAAAATACATTTTATTGCTTTATCAACTATTTTCCTATGATGTTGTTCAAGCACTAATACATATGCCAAACAACCAAAAACACACAGATGAGCAATAGATGGCTTGCGACCATGCCAAGCCTCATATGGAGTGATAGACTACAGCGCTTTAGTGGGACACCTATTAACTATACATGTTGCACACATGAGAGCCTCAAGCTTGACTCTTGACCATACACCTCGCCATCTCCATGAATGACATGTTCTTTCATTCAACAACTCCATTTTATTGAGGTGTATATGACACTATACACTGATGTTTTATCCTAGGTTCAACTAGAAATGCATTGAAGTCAAAAGAGATATATTCCCCCTCTCGATCAGAATGGAGGGTGCCCATCCTACATGCTGATAGATTTTTAGCCAAAACCAAATCTTATTTGAAGGACATAAAAACTTAAGACTTTTCTTTAAATGGATATACCAATGCATGCTTGGAAAAATCATCAATGAAACTCACAAAGTAAACATAATTTCCAAAAGAGGTGTTTGCATATGACCACAGACATCACTGTGAACAAGCAGCAGTTTCTCTCTAGCTCGAACTGAACCATTTTTCAGAAAGGAGGAATGCTGCATTTTGCCCAAAATACAGCCTTCACAGACATGTTTTCCGCGTGCCTTAAGTTTGGGCAAAGAGGACACCATTTCAAGTTTCTGTAGGCATAGAAAACTAGCAAAATTCAGATGATCAAAGCATGCATGCCAAAGCTTTGCATCTGACATAGCCTAAGAATCATGTACTGCACATGTTGAATCATTCACAGATCTTTCATAGTCTATGATGTTATACAACCCACAACATAAAATGCTAGAAGCTATAATCATGTCTCCATTTGATAGATCATGAACTGTACATCTGTCATCAACAAATTTCACAACCAAAGCAATCTTGGCCAATGCAAAAACTGATAACATATTTTTCTTGATCGGTGGCACAAATAGAGCATCTCACAATGTGAAAGAACTACCATTAGTAGTAGTCAAAATGATCTTACCAACTCCCATGAGAGGATAAGAGGAGTTGTTGGTGCATGTGATAGTATTCCTTATAGGAATAGACTCAAAGTGAAGTGAAGAAACTACGCTACAAGGTAATATGTTTAGTTGCCCCACTATCAAAGTATTAAACATCTGAGTCTAGTACACACATATGCTGTTCATGAGAAGATGGATCAAAACTGCAAATAGAAGTAAAAACCCATTCTTCATTCTGCACAAGCTTAGTAGACTCTATTTTTAGTGTAGAGGTCTCTGCAACAACCATCCTAGCCTCTTTTTTTTTGCCTCTTTTGCGGCTAGTTTTGGATAGCTCTTAATTACATGATCATTTCCTTTACAGTATTTGCAAAACAATTTCTGCTTTTCTGATTTCTTCTCATCTTTGTCTTCCTTCTTCGAATGTGCAACATTTGCAGATTTAGGCTTACTAGTAGATGAGCTCCATTTACCTTTCAACTTTTGAATAGCCAAGAAATATTGATCTACAACATGCATAATAGATGATACAGACGATAGCCTTTGATTTCAAAACTGTACCCAACAAAAATACATTTTATTGCTTTATCAACTAATTTCCTATGATGTTGTTCAAGCACTAATACATATGCCAAACAACCAAAAACACACAGATGAGCAATAGATGGCTTGCGACCATGCCAAGCCTCATATGGAGTGATAGACTACAGCGCTTTAGTGGGACACCTATTAACTATACATGTTGCACACATGAGAGCCTCAAGCTTGACTCTTGACCATACACCTCGCCATCTCCATGAATGACATGTTCTTTCATTCAACAACTCCATTTTATTGAGGTGTATATGACACTATACACTGATGTTTTATCCTAGGTTCAACTAGAAATGCATTGAAGTCAAAAGAGATATATTCCCCCTCTCGATCAGAATGGAGGGTGCCCATCCTACATGCTGATAGATTTTTAGCCAAAACCAAATCTTATTTGAAGGACATAAAAACTTAAGACTTTTCTTTAAATGGATATACCAATGCATGCTTGGAAAAATCATCAATGAAACTCACAAAGTAAACATAATTTCCAAAAGAGGTGTTTGCATATGACCACAGACATCACTGTGAACAAGCAGCAGTTTCTCTCTAGCTCGAACTGAACCATTTTTCAGAAAGGAGGAATGCTGCATTTTGCCCAAAATACAGCCTTCACAGACATGTTTTCCGCGTGCCTTAAGTTTGGGCAAAGAGGACACCATTTCAAGTTTCTGTAGGCATAGAAAACTAGCAAAATTCAGATGATCAAAGCATGCATGCCAAAGCTTTGCATCTAACATAGCCTAAGAATCATGTACTGCACATGTTGAATCATTCACAGATCTTTCATAGTCTATGATGTTATACAACCCACAACATAAAATGCTAGAAGCTATAATCATGTCTCCATTTGATAGATCATGAACTGTACATCTGTCATCAACAAATTTCACAAGCAAAGCAATCTTGGCCAATGCAAAAACTGATAACATATTTTTCTTGATCGGTGGCACAAATAGAGCATCTCACAATGTGAAAGAACTATCATTAGTAGTAGTCAAAATGATCTTACCAACTCCCATGAGAGGATAAGAGGAGTTGTTGGTGCATGTGATAGTATTCCTTATAGGAATAGACTCAAAATGAAGTGAAGAAACTACGCTACAAGGTAATATGTTTAGTTGCCCCACTATCAAAGTAATAAACATCTGAGTCTACTACACACATATGTTGTTCATGAGAAGATGGATCAAAACTGCAAATAGAAGTAAAAACCCATTCTTCATTCTGCACAAGCTTAGTAGACTCTGTTTTTAGTGTAGAGGTCTCTGCAACAACCATCCTAGCCTCTTTTTTTTTGCCTCTTTTGCGGCTAGTTTTGGATAGCTCTTAATTACATGATCATTTCCTTTACAGTATTTGCAAAACAATTTCTGCTTTTCTGATTTCTTCTCATCTTTGTCTTCCTTCTTCGAATGTGCAACATTTGCAGATTTAGGCTTACTAGTAGATGAGCTCCATTTACCTTTCAACTTTTGAATAGCCAAGAAATCTTGATCTACAACATGCATAATAGACCTGTTCTACCTAGATTGATCTTCCTACAATAGAAGAGAAACTAACTCTTCCTAGAGTGTTCATACACATCACTACGTAAATGTATCAACACACATAACAAACTCAAGCCAAAATCTATGTGGTAAAGCCTGATGTTTGACCATACCCATGTCCATCTCCATAACAAACATTTTCTTTGTTTTAGCAACTCCATTTTTTTTAAGGTGTATAGGACATTGTACATAGATTTTTTATACCACATCCATCGAGAAATGTATCTAAATCAGAAGGCATGTACCCCCCCAATTAGAATGGATGGTGCCTGATTTACATGCTGATACATTTTCAACCATAACCATAAACTATTTGAAGTAGATAAACACTTTGGACTTTGCTTTCAATGGATACAACCATGCATGCCTAGAGAACTCATCAATAAAAGTCACAAAGTAAACTTAATTCCCAAAAGAAGATGTCTGCATAGGACCATATACATCAGTTTGAACATGCTCTAATTTATGAGCAACTCGAACTGAACCATCTTTTGCAAAGGAGTAGCACTATGCTTTGCCCAAAATATAGCCTTTATAGAAATGTTTACAAGGTGCCTCAAGTTCGGGAAAAGAGGACACCATTTCAGATTTCTACACATGTAGTAAACTAGCAAAATTCAGATTACCAAGGCATGAATGCCAAAGTTTGGAGCTAAGATAGCTTGAGAAGTTTTCCATAGGCTATGAGCTTATATAGTCGATGAAATAAATTCCTGAAGCAATAATAACATCCCATTTAAGATATCATGAATTGTACATCTGTAATCAACAAACTTGATAACCAAACCAATATTGGATAATGCTGAAATTAAAAACATATTTTTCTTGATCTCGAGAACATATAAAGCATCTAAAAATATGAAAGAACTGTGATCTGGAGTAGTAAGAATGATCTTACTAACTCCCATTATAGAATAAGAGGATTTCTTAGCTATAGAGACAATATTCCTTCTAGGGGAAAGCTCAAGTGGACTGAAGAAACTATGTTGTGAGGTAACATGTTTGGTTGTCCCACTTTTAAAGTACCAAATATTTGAGTCTACTATACACATACACTAATCATGAGAAGATGATAGCTATAAATAGTAGTAAATGACCATTCTTCATTTTGAACAAGATTAGTACTATGTTTTAAGTGTAGAGACCACTAGTATCACCAGTCAAGTAAGTGAAGAACAACACAAGCGGCAAAGAATGCATCACAACAAGAAAGGTATAAAGAATTGGGGTTAAATGATTCAAGTTCAAATGAAGAATCATCCCAAGATCATGATACACTTAACACTGATATACCCATGGATGAGGATATGGGCAAAGAATGGGAGGAAATGGATCAAGTCTAGCAATCAGCAGAAAAGGAAGATGAGCAAAGATCTCAAACACAGTCTTTATTAGAAAAACCAAGAGAAAGAGGACATATCATACAATTAACAAGTAGACAAGGATATCTATCAAGGAAATGTCACCTCCCAAGTCCAGAATAGTTGTACCTCCAAAGATGGAACAAAACATCACTAAGGTACCAGAAGAACATCACCATTGGACATGGTGGTCGACTCTCAAAAAGTACCCTCGGAAGAACCGGCCACACAAAAAACGACAACCAACATCGAGCAAGTTGAGTCAAGAATTCACTTGCACATAGGGCAACCACATCAAGAAACACTACATGTTACACAAGGCAAAAATGTGCAAACAAGTGAAGAACCAGTTATATAAAAAACATGGCTGAATGTAGATGTACACCAACTAGAGCCTATAGTCCAAAACATGATTGACACTGCCATGACTGCTCAAACCCTCTTGATGGATGAGGAGAAGGAAAAGGCAGAATTATTTGAAGCATGAAGTCAATTCCAGAGTATATGTGAAGAGCTCTTAGCAAATAATATAGCCACTCAAAAAGAACTCGCATAGAAAATAGAAGACTTGGCATAGAAAATGGAAGAATGCAATCATGTTCAGGAGGAAAATGTGTCGCTAAAAGGCAAGTCACAAGAAGTGACTACATCTATCTCAGAACTTCAATTTGAAGTGGACATTGAAAAAGCAACTAGAAATGTATGAAGTAGAAAAAATAAGGATATCAATCGTAGCAAATTATTAGAAAATCAGATTAAAGTGTATATGGACAAAGCCGACAATCTACATGCAAGGAATAAAGAGTTAATGAACCCTATTTTGTTAAAGCAGCCATTGGAAAGCATTGATGACACAAGATTACAGTAGTTGTAGGAAAAGTTATCAGCAATGGAAGAATAGCTTACACAAGAGCAAAGAAAACAGGCCGAGTTAGAGACCAAATATAAAACGGAGACCAAAACATGGGAACTTAAGTGGAATGAAGCAATACACAAATACATGGAGCAATGTAATGAGGACGTTGATCAGCTAAAAACCATTTGTGAAGCAAAGGCAAAAATGGAAGAAGAGCTCAAGGATACTAAAGTGCAACATGATGAGAAAGACAAAATCATAGCAGAGCTCAGAAAAAAGTTAGAACAGACAAAGAACTTGGGGACACTAGTAGTGCAACCATCCAAGATGGCTACTGACAAGACTGAGGTATGCCCTCTTTCTCCCCCAATTGTTTGTTCACCAATAAAGGAGATGACTATAGATGAATATGATGATCATCAAATGCGATATACTAGAGAACTAAGTCAGAAGGATCGGGCACTACTGGTGTCTCGACTTACAAAAAATTTTGAAAATGAAGTAGTGAAAGTCATGAAAGAGGCCCAGATCAAAAGTAAAGATCCACACCTGATAATAAAGCCCTTCAACCTCCCGTATGGAATCATGAAAGAGCAAACACAAAGATACATCAAGAAGACCACGGGAAAGGATCCAAACGAGCAACTCAATTTCAAAGCAACCACTTTTAATTATAGTCAACAAGATTTTGAAGTCGCTGAACCCATATGGAAGAGAAATTTTTTGGAGAAAAATCCAACATTGTGGATGCATTGGCAGGAAGCACCATATTTACTTCAAGTTAATCCAACTTTTTGCCTGATGCCACATCAACGATACTGGCCAAAATTTTGTGAATTGAAAAGTCAAGGTAAACTAAATAAATAGTGGCTCAATTTTCCCTTACTATTGAGCCTGCCACATAACTATCTGCCCACGAAAGAGTACATGGTCAAAACCATAGAATTTTGGCTATCCCGGTATGGAAAGGTTCTTGATCTAACAATCTAGTTAATCAATAAAATACTCAGCATGATTCTAACAGTACTCAAAGTCTTCCAACATGCAAAATATACATTTTTGAATTTTATTGGCATTAATCAAGGAACATATATTTTGGTTTTTGAGCTTTCCGTCATTGTGAGAAGAATAACTATTATGAACTACTACTTGCGGATAATGTTTTTACCTAGTACTTATATGAAGACTTTTGAAGACACATTCTTCACCGACCTTTTTGAAATTGATTCAGAGGTATTCTTGAAGATGTCTACTAACCTAAATGCACAGCTAGTAGCATATGAATTAAGCCTTTTTGCTGATCATCACCAACCATCCCACGATGGTGTTAATTCATAATAGTGGAAACAATTAATGATACGTGAAGCCAATCTGCTAAACAAAATAGAGCAAAACATATACAAGACGTACTCTCTTCGACTTCCAAAGCTTGTCGGGGATGATAGAGTTCAGGGAGGGGGACGTGTGGAAGGAGAGACAAGAGAATCAAGCAAAAGACGAAGAAGAAGAAAATAAAAAAGAAAGACTACTCAATAAAAAGAACCACCCTCTACCCAAAGCCCCATAGGGGCACGTATTAGGCTTCAACAAGAAACAGGGAAGACCCGAGCACAACAGAAAGAAATAAAAGCTCATTCCAATTGGATGCTCAAGGACTCTAATGAGGCCGAATAACTCTAGTGAAAGGTGACTAATGTCAAAGTCACCTTAGCCATTGGGTGTGTGTGGTGAGAAGAAATGAACAGGCCAACACCAATGCACCAGGTCCCAAGTTATGATTAATTCCTTGGACACTGGCTAAACTACATCATTACGACTTCCATAGGAGCTTGTAGTGGTAAACTATAACGATGTTATTAACTAATAAGGATCCAAATTGACTACATGCACAAAATTAGAGACAAGAAACAAAGTCTAGCAAGGGATGATAGAGACAAAGAGGGGGAGAGTGCTGCAGAGTCAAGAAGCATAAGAAAAGGAGCCCCAAAAATTTTCAAATTATGAGCACCAATTTTCTTCTTCAAATGTCTATGAAAGTCTCATGAAGCCATGTAAATGCACTAGAGGAGTCCTCTAGATGCATAAATTCCAAACATTGTATCATAATCTTTCAAAAATAGTGGGAAATTAGGTTTTCTTTAATAAAATCCCGGTCTCTTGTGTGAAAGGAACATTTTTAGGGCACATGTATATAAGTCACTTGGTGACACTTTGGAGAGACTTTTTGCCATTGTGAGTAAGAGAGAACTATGATTTTCGAATTTGCTTCTTCTTCCTCTTGTATCTCCTTGCTTGTGAGCTTGCATGTGTGCTTGTTGCTTGGAATGAGTGCATGGAAGTGGTGTCCATCCAATTCATTGCTTTTAGGAAGTGTGTGATGCATGTGTGAAGTGTGAGGAGGTGTGTGGTGAAACTAGGTGAGTTGCACAACTCAGTTTTTTGCCCATATCTTAAAGTAGATTCAAAACTGGAGAAAAATAGTCTCATTGGATGCGTCTCATCAAGTGCTTCAAAAGGAACCCACTATTGACCATATTCCGATTTCGGAGCTGAGAGAAAAGTATGTTTTTGTGCTTACTACTATATCATGTATCACGACACCATTTCCACCTGTGTGAGTGATGAATGTGAGGAACAATACTTATTTGCATGCCATGGTAGCTATACCACTTCATTGACCATTGTGTAAGTGCAAGTCTTCATACACTCGGTTAGGTTCAAGATACTTCTCAGATTGATAATTTAAATATGTGATCCCCACTATATGCACTTGTTGGTGATAGAGGAATAGTCTCTTTTGTCACAAGTTCCTAAGTTATTGCTTAGGTACACAATGTTGGAGTTAGACGTCTCCAGAAGCACGCAAACAACACAAGGAAGAAGAAGAAGCTTGGAGCACAACACACAATACATAATGTATTACCACTAGAATGTAGAAAGATAAGTAGCCCATTAGGGCAATGAGGGTATATACAAGCTGGGGGAAAAAAACCTCCTAAAGAGGGGAAAAAGTGCGCCGATGGTCCTAGAGTGTTCACACACATCACTACCTAAATAGATCAACAAATCCTCAAATGGGAGTGATCTCGTGAACAAGGAGCATGCACTCATGTATAAGGAAGTGCCAAGCTATGTGGAAATCACTCCACAAAAGGAAGTAAGCCCAAAACTTTGCAAAAAGCTTCAAACTTTTCCCAGGCTGAGCCTTCATGAAAGTTAGGGACTCACTACAAGGAATATGGGCGCATAGCGACGGTTAAGGCGACACAATTTCATCGCTATAAAATTGCAAAAAGCATCGTAAGAAGCATCGAGCATGGATTGTCAATTAAACGACGAGGTAAAAGACGTTTTTTTGACATGTGGTGTGATGCGATGTGCAACGCTCGCATTGCGCATGGCTAAAGCGATGGTTTAAAAAGCGTTGCATAAGCGACACTTTTTTGCATCACATAAGTGACGCTAACAATGTCGCTTATGGGACGCCAATTCCTGTGCTTTTTATGATTCCTTACCATCGCTTACACGATGGTCTATTGAAGAAAAACATAAAACATTGAAGGCTCTTCGATCGGCATGTTCACGCATCTGATCAAAGAGCTCTCCAACATTCACAATTGTGTTGTGCTTACGAGCTAAAACAAGTATATGCAGAATTGTTGTTTTGCCTAATCTCTATCTTATTGTCTCTCTCTGTCTCTATTTCTCTCTTTCTACCTCTCTCTCTTTGAATTCTCTCTCTCTCTCTCTCTGTCTCTCTCTCTCTTTCTCGCTCTCGCTCTCATGCTCTCTCTTCTCTCTTTCTCTCTTTATTGCAGGTTATTCAACAAGCTAACCAAGCAAAAAGTATGGCTAACCATTCTAAGTACAATTTCCATTCTTTGTATATCATTTGAATTGTGTTATTTTCATTAGTTAGCATACTCACACTTATTCATATGCACATATACACTTATACATGATGAAGATGCACGTTCACACATATACACATATACACATGCACATACACACACATCCATGTGCACATACACTTACACATACACATGCATATGCACAAACATTTCTACAACCACATAAAAAGACTTGCATGTATATACTTAAATACATGTATATTCACATCCACATGCATGCACATTCACATGCATGCACATGGATGCAAATGGAAATGCATCCACACACACATGCATGTTTCATACATATACACATGCATATACATACATTTGTATATGTTTATACACATACACATACATATGCACATATGTATATATACACAGACATACACATATATACACATATATATGCACATAAGTACACACACATATACACATGCCACACACATGCACATACATACATATACACATATACATGCACATACACACATATACGTGTACACTTACACATATACATGCACATACATATACACACACATACACATGCACATACACATACTCATATACAAACATATACACTTACACATGCACATGCAAATACATACATATACACACACATACACATGCACATGCACATACACATACACATACACATACATACATATATACACTTACACATGCACATGCACATACATGCATATACACATATACATATGTACATACATTCATATACACACACATATTACATGCATATACATGCACATATGTACACACACATATTACACGCATATACATGCACATCAGTACACACATATGAATAAATTATATAATTAAAGTACTAAAACACATGCTTAATATAAACAATAATAACAATCAATAGAACAAAAATTTTTATTACTTAATTGTTGAGCCCATAAAAGTCATATTGCTCAAAGTCAACCGTAGTCAAAGTCAATCATAGGCAAAAGTCAAAAATTCAAAGTCAAACTAGTCAAAGTCAACATGTTCAAAGTCAAAGGTCAACATGGGTGAAATCAAAGCGTTCAAAGTCGGATGTCAAGGTGCACAAGTAGTGCACAATTAATTGTTCACAAAGGGTAAAATTGCAAAATTTTAAAGTGTTTTGGAAGGTTCAGATGAACCCTCTCTTAGGTGAAAATTTGAAGAATTAAAAGGAAAAAGGTGAAGGTATGTGAAGCGGTAGCGTACGCAGAAGTGAAAGTATGGCCCCCAATTAAAATTTTTTATTTTAGTCTAAAGTCACTACAAGACAAAATAGGGATTCGTTGGCTGCCCACTTTTGGAGACAATCTTGGGACATCAAAGTGAGCACCAAGATACTCTAACAGTTAGGAGCGTATGTGAACCGACACTCAAATCAAGGCAATGCATTATTCTCTAGGGACTAAGCAAGGTGAGCATATTCTAGACTAAGGAAGAGAGAGAAGTGCAAGAGACACATAGTGTGCGACGTAGAGAAGTGAAGTGCAAGGTGTGCATGAAGAGTGACTAAAAAGTGTGCAGAGAACTACTAAGCATACAACCAAAGATCCCAAGGTCCTATTGAAGCTGTGTGCATGCCAACAGAAGGTGTCCATTCCTCCCTCTATTGGAAGCTTGAGTGCAAGGTGTGCACAAGTGCAAAGTACTTTGTGATTGTTACCACCAGCTAATGTGATGGCGGCTGCACCTAATCAAGGTAACAATTACAACCCTAGACAGAGGAATAACTTTGGAAATGGACCTAGGCTGCCAATTATTTGTTTCAGATGTGGAGAATGTGGGCATGACCAAAGTAGGTGCACTCTACCAAAAAATGCCCCTCCTTGTAGGAACTGCCCAGAGGCTAGAGACCACTATACTAATTGTTGTCCTAAGAACCAAGCATCTTCATATGTGGACATGCATTCAGTAGGGCTCATGAGGAGGTTGATAAGCCCATTGGAGCCCATGCTCTTAAGGAATCAGAAGCTTCATGCCTACTCAAGTCCATGAAAAAGGAGGTCAGTATTTTTGATTTAATAAAGATAGATGGGAAATTTAGGTCAGAACTCTTGCAAATAATTGATAAGGCTTCCACAACAAGTTTAGTGGCAAAGTTAGTTGTTATGCATAAAGATAAAATTGTAGGGGAAGCACCCGTCACAGATTATAAGAGCCCTCCGCTAATAGTCTCTATCAAAGGTCACGAGTTTTAAGGAGTTATTGTGGATGGTGGTTCTAGCATTAACTTGATGCTTGAACATACCATGAAAAAGATTGGACTACACCCTTCAAGACCTGCCAACTTCACTGTAACACTAATAGACCAAAGTACAATCAGACCTATGGGAGTAGTCCCTAACATTCGGATGGAAGTACAAGGTAACACATGTGTCTTGGACTTTGTAGTTATAAGATTACCAAATGTGCAGGGAGGGTTTCCTCTATTAATTGGAAGGCCCTAGCTAAGGCATGCCAGTGTAATACATGATTGGGGCAAAGATACCATGTGGTTCCAACATGAAGGTGCTGAATTAAGACAATTATTGTTGGAAGAAGGTCCGGATCAACAAGGACATACCAACATGATGCAATTAGTTGGTATACACATAGATATGGACTCTATAGACAATCAAGAAGGGAAGGAAGTGGATCTATATGATGAAGACAACATGCTCGCATGGTTAGAAGCAAGGAATTCTTTTCCTTGCTTTGGAATTTTTCCATCTAACTCAGACATAGAAGAAGGGTGTTCAGAAACAGAGGAAAGAATTCAAGTAGCTGGGTTCGGAGAGCCGACAAAAGACCACAGATGGGGAAAGAGGTCTCCTTTACGCAACCATATAGAAGAAGTTATTTCTATGGATTGCAACCAAAAGTAAAGTTCAAAGTCTAAAGGTAAGAAAAAGAATAGAGAAGATGATTCATTACCACTTCATGAAATCCCTCCAAGATGGATTCAAGAGGAAGAAGTGCAACTAGACATTCAAGATGTTTCTACTTATGATACCGAAGCTATGTGGGATAATGTAACTAAAGGTGCTACTCAGGAAGGTTTTATAAATAACATTTTAAACAGGCATCCAGTGAAGGAGGTTCAATTGGGCAACAAGGATCAGTCGCATCCCATTTTAATAGCCACATGGATAGGGAATCATCAGGAGGTGCTCTTAAAGGTAACATCTTTCATGAAGTCATCTGCAGATATCTTTGCTTGGCACTATAAGGATTTAGAAGGAGTACCATTTAGTTATGGAGAGCATAGAATCCCTCTCATTGAAGGAGCAGAACTAGTGAGAGGTAAGAGTTATAGGCTGAATCCTAAATATGCTGAAGCTGTTTACTTGGAAATTTAGAAAATGGAAGATGCACGAATTATCATCGTTGTAGAGCATTCAGAATGGCTATCTCCTATGGTAATTGTTCCAAAGAAAAACACTAACAAGATTAGAATCTGTGTTGACTTTAGAGCATTGAACAAGGTCACCATCCCAGATGGATTTCCAATGCCATTTGCTAAACAGGTCATAGAAGAAGTAGCTGGACATACACTTTACAACTTCATGGATGGATTCAGTGGATATAATCATATATCCATTCACCTAAGGATGGAGAGAAGACTGCATTCATTACACCTTGGGGAACTTATGTATATGTAAAGATGCCACTTGGACTGAGAAATGCCCCAACTACTTTCAATGAACAGTTAATCTCGTTTTTGGACCATTGTTGCTAGAGTCCCTCAGAATTTTCATGGATGATTTTCGCCATTGGCTAGGCTTATAGGTAAGGAAGTACCTTTTAAATGGGAAGAAGAGGATGAAAATGCATATCAAACATTAAGGTCAAGGTTAGTAGCTGCTCCCATTCTGATCACACTTGAGTGGTCAAAACATTTTCATATACATGTAGATGCTAGTGCATATGCAGTGGAGGTAGTTTTGACTCAAGAGAGTGAAGAATACAAACTGGATAGACCAATTCAGTATGCCAGTCAAATTTTGACCAAAGCTGAAAGAAATTATAGCACCACAGAAAGGGAGGCCTTAGCCATGGTTTTTGATGTACAAAAGGTTCGTCATTACTTGCTGGGAGTGAAATTTGTTATCATAAGTGATCATCAACTGCTCAAATATTTACTGAACAAACCACAAGTGACTAGGAGGGTATGGAGGTGGCTACTTTTGTTCCAGGAATTTGATTTTTCTGTAGTCCATAGACCAGGTAAAGAAAATGTCATGGCAGACCACCTATCCAGGATTAACATGATGGATCAAGCAATCAGAGTAAATGATGATTTTCCAGATGCTAATATGTTAGCTGTACAAGCTCAAGGTTGGTATGATGACATCAAGAATTTTATTAAAACTCGATTGTATCCAGAGAGGGCAAGCACTATGCAAAGAAAGAGACTGCTAATAAAAAACAGACCTTTTACCTTCATTGAGGGAAAATTATATAGACAAGGAAAAGATAACAGGTTTAGAAAGTGCATGGAAGAAGAAGAAGAAGTGAGGGAAATCCTTAAACCTTCACATGAAGGAATAGGTGGTGCGCACCTTCCAGGACACATTATGAGTTAGAGGATCCTTGATGTTGGCTTATGGTGGACTATATTATTCAAAGATGTAGAGGAATGGGGAAAGGCATGTGATGTTTGTCAGAGGTGTGGACCCAAGCCAACAAAGCAAAGGCACAACCCCTTGATTGTTTCTACTTCATGACAACCATTTGAGAAGTGGGGGCTAGATTTCATAGGGCCCATCTACCCTCTCTCGATTCCAAAGAGAGAAAAGTATCTATTGATCGCCAGTGACTATGCAACAAAGTGGGTTGAAGCTATTGCCTCCCCTGATTGCATCGCTCAAACTGTTGCTGATTTCATTTATAGTAACATTATTTGCATATTTGGATGCCCCCTTGAAATTTGTACAGACCAAGGTACTCATTTTGTGAATAAGGTCCGACATGAAATTTTTAACAGATACAAAACTCTACATAGGATGTCTTGTGCCTAGTATCCAAGAGCTAATGGACAGGCAGAATCCACCAATAAGGTACTAATTTCCATGTTAAGGAAGGAATGTATGTTACAACCCACTTCATGGGGCATTGCTTATCAAGGTACCCTATGGGCATACATATTAGCTTACAAAGAAGCTACTAGATATTCTCCATTCCAATTGGTTTATGGTATATTGCCTATTGAATCCTTTGAATTTCTACATGGGTCACCAAAACTAGCATTCATACAGGGAAAGAAAGATTGTGGTGTCTCTCATAGGCTTGGAGCACTGCACAAAGTAGAAGAGATACGTCGACATGCTACAAAACAATTGATAGAGACTCAAATGAAGAGGAAGGAGGCTACATGATCGGAATCTGTGGACCAATAACTTACAAACAGTCATGTTAGTTCTTCTCCATAGACCTCAAATCCACACACAAGTAAGGGGAAAATGGCTTCCACACTAGGAAAGACCTTATCGAATTAAGACAATGCTAAAGTGGGATGCAGTGGAGTTAGAGACTCTAAAAGGAGAGGTCCTACCACTCGTCAACATATCAAGGCTCAAGACCTATCATCAGCACTATTGAAGCCTTCTCGATCACTTAGAACTTGCAAAATTTGTCTAGGTTGTACATAGCCTTCTCATATTATTTTGCTAAAGTTTTAGTAGTTTTGTATCCATTTCATGCTTGTTCCTTGCGTTTTCAGCAAATTTAGCAACCATTTCATAGCCTTTGCATAAGCACAATTTTTGGACATTTTTGGGAATTTTTTCAAGCATTTTTTAGATTTTTTCAAGCATTTTTTAGATTTTTTCTAGCATTTTTTCATCCTTTTCTAATGTCATTTTCTTGCTAAATTAGAGGAATAAAGGAAGGTCTCTTTGGTTTTGAATGAGAAAATTGGCCTAGACCTGTAGGAATTTTGAAAAATTTTTGAGATTTTTTTGGATTTTTCTGCAATTTTTCGGATTTTAATTGTATTTTTCTACAATTTTTTGGATATTTAAAAAAAGGCTCCTATGAATTTTTTTCCAAGCAAAAGAAAAAGGGAAGGAAAATTAAAAAAAAAACTCTCTCTCTCTCCCTCTCTCTCTCTCTCTCCCCCCGCCCTCCCACTTTACTTTTATTTTTATTTTTCATTTCTTATTTTTTATTTTATTTATTTTATTTATTTATATTTTATTTTTCAATTATTTTATTATTTATTTTATTTATTTTTTACTTCTTTTTTATTTTTTCTTTTTACTAAGCTTAATCCCACCCCGTGTGCATGAAAAAGAAAATTATATATATATATATATATATATATATATATATATATATATATATATATATATATATATATATATATATATATATATATATATATATATATATATATATATATATATATATATATATATATATATATATATATATATATATATTTCATGGTCCAATGCATTTGGCTTTAGATTGTGCCTCCAATGGCAATTGTTTTCAAACTTGGGGTCATATTCATGTATTTTGGCACCTCTCAACTCAACTTTTGCCTTAAATTTTCCAAAATCCGACCTTTTCTCTGAATTTTGGCCAGACCCACATGTTTTGAGCACATTTCTCATGTGTTTTTTATTCCACATATGATCCCCATGGTCTATTATCACTTTATTTTACCATATGTTTCATAGTTTACCATATGCACCCTTTTGTAGCTTTCTTGTTTTATCATTTGGGCCCTCTCCAGACCCCATAGTCCTACTCCTTCACCCTTCCTTTACCCTAATGCCCACACCCATCCTTACCCCTCAAAGCCCTATCAATCTCAACCCCCTTGACTCTCCCTTCCTCCTCCTTTCTACCCTCTATTCACCATCCTTTGCTTTTCTGTGCAACAATTACACTTTTGGTTCTTCTTGGGTGTTTGTTCTCTCTTGCTCCTGGTGGAGTTGGTTGCTGCTCAAGTGTCCTTTTGAAGATTTTGCAGCATATCAATCATGGTGTCATCTCTGCTACAGGTTTTGGCTACAGCTCTCCGAGACGGAGTGCCCATTAGGTGGTAGGCAACTGTTGAGCCCATAAAAGTCATATTGGTCAAAGTCAACTATAGTCAAAGTCAAAGTAGTCAAAGTCAAAAGGTCAAATCCAAACTAGTCAAAGTCAACATGTTCAAAGTCAAAGGTCAACATGGGTGAACTCAAAGTGTTCAAAGTTGGGTATCAAGGTGCATATGTAGTGCACAATTAATTGTTCACAAAGGGTAAAATTGCAGAAAGTTGGTTGCAGGTTGCAAAGGTATTTCTGTAATTGCTCTAAGGTTCAAAGTGTTTTAAAGTGTTTTGGAAGGTTTAGGTGAACCCTCTCTTAGTTGCACATTTCAAGGATTAAAAGGCAAAAGGTGAAGGTATGTGAAGCGGTAGCGTACGTAGAAGTGAAAGTATGGACCCCAATTAAATTTTTTTGTTTTAATCTAAAGTTACTATAGGACAAAACAAGGATTTGTTGGCTGCCCACTTTTGGAGACAATCTTCGGACATCAAAGTGAGCACCAAGAACTCTAGCAGTTAAGAGCGTACGTGAACCGACACTCAAACCAAGGCAAGACATTATTCTTTGGGGGCTAAGCAAGGTGAATATAGTCTAGACTAAGGAAGAGAGAGAAGTGCAAGAGACACACAATGTGTGGCGCAGAGAAGTGAAGTGCTGCAAGATGTGCATGAAGAGTGACTAAGAAGTGTGCATAGAAGTGCTAAGCATACAACCAAAGATCCCAAGGTCCCATTGAAGCTGTGCGCATGCCGAGAGAAGGTGTCCATTCTTCCCCCTATTTGAAGCTTGAGTGCAAGGTGTGCACAAGTGCAAGCTTGAAGTAGGTGGAGGTCTGGTGCAGAGAAGGCCCGCAACAACAAGAGCCTTGGGTATTTTGTACTTTGTGATTGTGCACTCTGTGGGATTTCACACAGAAAGCATTGGATTGTATTGTGCATCACCATTGTATTTTCCTTCTTATAATCAATCCACACAGGCTTCAAGTGACTGTATCTTTCATCTTATCTTTCCCTTTTCTCCTATAAACACTCAAATCCCTTTCTACACAAGAATCCCCCAACATTAATACCATACACACAATTCAAAACATAACTGAAATGAACAATGTATAGATAAATAAATAAATAAATAAATAAATAAATAAATAAATAAATAAATAAATAAATAAATAAATATATATATATATATATATATATATATATATATATATATATCAATGTAAATACATATAATCCAATGTCATAATCAAGAATCCTAATCATCATCATCATGATCATCCTCATCCTTATCCTCATCATCATGATCACCCTCTGACGATCGAGATTGTCCCTCCTATGTCTGTCTCTCCACCTCATCCATATCTACCTCTTCATAATACCCCTGTATTACATATAACAAACATAAATAAATAAAACAATGAAAACATCCATAAAAATAAAATAATTATATAAAATTTAATAATACTCACAAAGGCATCCAAATGATCTCGCATATACTCACTCAAATGCCGATATCCAAAATGTGTAGCATACTAGTTCTCATGTTTCGTAGGATATCGGCCATAATCCTTTCGCTGCAGTGAAACAAATAAAAAAGATTAGTGTTTCTTGCATTTTAACTAAAATAAAAAATATACTCACAATAACACATATACTTACAAATGTAGCTACAAAACCATGATGGCCCATTTGGCTTAGGTGCAATGTGTGGCTGGACTCAACTCTCTTGTTTGTAGGAGCTTGTTTATTTAAGAAAAAATAAATACATAAATTAAATGTAAAAAAATACTAAAATATATAAAAATTATAAATATAAACTATTAATTTGTAAACCTTCTGCTGAGGAAATGACTCTTGAAGATGTAGCTTTCTACAAAAAAACTGCCACTTTTTAGGTGGTATGTTAGGTCACCTCTTATTTTTTTCCACCATATAATATCTCCTGTTAATTTAATCTCAAATAGAAAAAAAAGAATTAGAATACATATATACACACACATACACATACACATACCCACATACACATAAACATGCAAACATATACACATACATATATGCATACATATACATACATATAACATAAACACACATATACATATCCACATATATACGTGTACACACATGCATGCATATACACTCATGCATGCAAAATGAATGCATTTATCCCACAATAATGTGTATTTGTGTATATGTGAATATGTGTGTATGTGTAAATGTGTATATGTGAATATGTGTCTATGTGTAAATATGTATATGTGAATGTTTATGTATGTAAATAATCAGATTATTAATATCAAATACCATTATTTGTAGATTCCGAATCAGATGGAACTCCACCACCGTCTCCTAATCATGCAAGGACTATATACTGTAAGTATATCAAACATTTAATTTTAAATATATTTGATAGATACATAACTTATATATTTTTTTGTTTCTTATTATAATCAGATTCTGATCAATCAGAGGGCACTCCACCACCTCCTACCCATGCAATGACTTTACATGTGTCCTCGATAGGAATTATGATGAATTTTACTATCAAGAGCATATTATATGTTGGTGTAACTCTTGTTATGGCACGTATCGAGGACCACGATTGGAATGTATTGAACATGAGGCAGAGTATGGTACTTTTGAGCATGCACCATCACCTGGTCAACGTGATAATGCTTGGGTATGTATTTTTTCTATAAATTAATGTCATTATTTTATTTAAAAACCATATACAAAATCAAATTACTATTGATATACAGGAATACTAGCTCGATGATGATGATGATGATAATTTTTCTCATAATGTTAGTATACCTTGTACACGTCATGGAGTTGTTGTTCATCAATTACAAGCACAGGTTTCTAGAAATCCTCTACCTCCTATTTTAGAGACTGAAATGGCTAGAGATTATCCATTGCCAGCTCGTGATCATTCTCTAGTACAAACATATGATAGAAGAAGATATGGAGGATGGATTAGAGGACCACTTCCTCTAGATGGAGAGGTTTTCAACTTTTGGGGTAATTGCTATATGATTGCTCCATCCACTATTACTAATGTTAGTCGTCGTCTCTTTATTGTAGAGGATTTGTATGTGCCTTTGAACTTTGAAGTCACTCTTATGTCATTTTGTGGTCCTATATATGGATGGGGAGATTGGCATCAATTTGCACGTTTTCAAGGCAAGAGTACTTATAGAATATGCTTGAATGCAGCATGCCTTACTAGTAGAAGGATTTCACATGCAGAAAATGTGAGAAGTGGAGAATGACATGTCTGGGACTCACCTCCCAGCCTATTTATAGCTCTTTCCTAGTCACCATCTAGAGTTCTCTCTAAGGCCCCTCTACTCATCTGGCCATCATGAGTAGGCACCTCGTATGAACTCTCTGGCTTTTGGCCTTGACTATCCCCCGAGCAAGGAACATCTCGTTCCTCCAAGCATGTATATCTGTGGAATATAACACTCTCTCCTCCTTCTAAAGATCATTGTCCTCAATGATATAGAAGGAGCTGTAAGCTGGGAATCAAAATCTGTGATTCCAAATAATAAAAGTAGAGTGTGGTAGGTGTCTGAAATACTAGATGCTCAAAAAAATAGACAACTAGTCTCTGTGCTTTATATCTAGCATTTCCACCAACAAATAGTAGTCCTTGCCTTGGGCATACTGTAGGAATCCCTCTGAGGCCCAATGAGTCCATATGTGCGCAGCATAAGTACTCGGAATATCCTCGAACTCCCTATGCCTAGACCTTGACCACTAACTTGTGACGGCTTGTCACTTGTAGAAACCTTCGCAACTTGTCCTTGTCTCTCTCAAATACCGACTGACAACTTTTCATATGGTATAATCAGGAAAAATCACTTACTCTACTAGAGTAAGGAAAAAAAAATACTACCCTAATCCAAAACAATGTGACTATGTCCCAATCTCTGTGGAAAAATACTAAAGATAAATGGAAATCTTTTCTAAATAGTGTTTTATCTATAATCTCAAGTAATTCTTCTTGATTTACTATCTCTATGCTCGAGTAAATCTACTTGATTTACCTACTGTAATGAAAATGTATCTCAAGAAAGTCTCAGCATGATCCAAACTATGAATCCAAGATGAGAATCTATCAACGATCCAGACTATGGAACAAGATGTCAATCTGTCAAAGATCCAAACTATGGACCAAGATCTCAACCTGTAACATCCAAACTATGGACTAAGATCTCAATCAATCACATCCAAACTATGGACTGAGATCTCAATCGGTCATATCCAAACTATGGATGAGAAATTCGATCTATCATATATAATAATCCCAACTATGGATCTCGATCTATCATATATAATAATCCAAATTATGGATCAAAATATCTCTCGTATAAAGTAAATTCCAATCCAATCTCTAGAACTAAGTCCATTATGCCAAGTGAAGACGTGCTAAGAAAGTATAACAACTAGTGGAACTACCAGCACCTTCATAAAAATAACATGCAAGGTATTCCAAGTGGATGAAACTTACTTTATCCATGACCACCATCTGATCATCACTATGATCAAATCATTCCTAAATAGGAATGAGGTGTCTCAAGTAAACTACTGTAATAATCTGGCACTCCGAGATATAATGAGGACCATAATATGAGTCCACCGAATACACTGAAAAAAAGTAAGTAGATGTGTGCACACTCATAGCCCACTAGGCTAAGCATCTAGCTCACCTCATACACACTACGTATGAACCATGGCCTATTCTCAGGCATATCAAATAAAGTAGTACGTACTCTATGAATTTCTTCTCAATGCAATTGCCTATTCATAGTTCTTATGTGCAAACCTTGCTTTTCCACTTCTAGGCTACTTGCCTGCAGACTTGCCTTGTTTGCGATCACATACAAAGTGACTGTCTCAACTGCCCCTCTATGGTCTAATAATAAGATGATACCTGAAGATCATATAAATGAACTCCAAATCATATAAAAAATACAATCTCAGAGACTTCTCTCCCATACCATCTGTCCTACACCTAGGTAGAATACAAAGTTTGATGTCCCATACCACCAACTTTATACTCCACGTAGATGCGTGTATGAGATTAAAGTCGAACACTTCTCTCAAAAATGATAAGAATAACTCGGTGAGTGCTCACAACCATAAATAATGTAATGAAATCATGAAGTGTACTCACAACCATAAATAATGTAATGAAATCATGAAGTGTTCCTGAAGTGTTTTCTTCCCTCGATGGAAAGAACAGAGTCATTCCTATGACTCTATCACTCATAACTATCTGTAACATCAACTCATCTTGAGTTGAAAATTGAGAAACTATTTAGTAAATCAACTCAACTAGAGTTGTGAAGGATGCGGCTGGCATCAAATATCAATTCATGCATCTTGAATCAAATATTGACTCACAATAAATTGGAATTTATACAACTTGTATGAATCCAATTATTTGAAATAAGAACAACTAGCAAAGTTCTCCTGTTCCATGCTCTCATGGCACTACATATATTCTTGAAAATTTTGACAGAGTCTCCTCTATCCTTCTAAGAATGGTCACCATAAACCAATGCTCAAAAAACAAGTATCTAGGGCATATGTAGCCCATGGTGATCACACCATCTCAAAAACGTATCATAAAAAACCTATGAAAAGTCTTTTCCTTTCAATAATGCCTCCTTGATAAACAATTTCCAACAGCAGCATATTAAATCTTAATTTTAACTAACTTTCACTCATCCAAAATCTATGAAACTTTCCAGAATTTTATAGCTTTTTGCAAACTTTCATTAGGAACAAAAACCACTTGATTTGGATATTTTCTGAGAGTTTTATGACCATTTTACTGGAAGGGTCGAACACTCGATGACCAATTCTGAAAATGTATAGGGTCATCTTCTTGAAGCCCTTAGACTAATCAAAAAAATTCCAAATTCCATTTTCTTTGTGCCCAAATATAGATTACCTTATCTAGTTTGGTCTCACAGAAGTTCAATTCAAAATGAAATCAAATACTCATTCAAAAGTATAATTCTATCGCTGCTACACCTGCGCTTAGGTGAGCTTAGAAACACTACTGCTGCACTTTTATAATAACTTCTAACTATGAAGATAAATTTCAAAATCCTTGAATTTTGGTTCTAGCATAGGGTCTATACTGGAGTAGCGTCTCCAACAAAAATTTTTGAAATTGGAGTTTCCAATAGGCAAATATCATGTGCTCATCAAACACATGTATGACTCTTTGGAAAATCCTCGCCAGAGATTAGTCTGAGAAGAATAGATCGTTTGACCTATCAAATGATGTCCAATTGCTTCCAAATTTTAATAGCATATAGCTATATCTACCTAAGTGGAGTGGTATACGTTTCATAGTATTTGGACATTCGGATCTTCCATAATGATCAAAATACTAAGCCTCTATACCTGCAAATTTTAAACAATTGCAGAGGCTAACTTTTACTCTTTTCTTTATATCTCCTAAATGGAGAAACATTTCATCTTACAATTTTCTATACACCATCTAGAGGTCTGTACCTAATTTTAGAAACAAATAACATTCAATTTGAGTAATAGAGCTAAGAGAACCAATCACCTCTAGATGACATGGTCTCTGGTCATTTCATCTCTAGGTGACATGGTCTTTGATACCAAATGTGAGAAGTGGAGAATGACATGCGTCGGACTCACCTCCCAGCCTATTTATAGCCCTTGCCTAGTCACCATCTAGAGTTCTCTCTAAGGCCCCTCTACTCATCTGGCCATCATGAGTAGGCACCTCGTATGAACTCTCTGGCTTTTGGCCTTGGCTATCCCCCGAGCAAGGAACATCTCGTTCCTCCAAGCATGTACATCTCTGGAATATAACAGAAAATGAAAGATTATATATTGATGGAAGACCTTACACGCATGGAAATATAGCAAGTTTATTAAATAGTAGACGAGGGTTACATAATAGTTCAAGGACTAATCGCACATTGAGGAGCGTAAAAATAGTCATGAATCACCATACATGAGTAGAGATGTATGAAGATACATAGTTTTCAATGCTTACTACATTACATGCTGGTGATGAGTTATTAGTGAATTATGGATGGCATAGACCTCGAAGAGCAGCTTTTAGCTAGAGAGAATGAAAATTCTCTATCCATATTTAATAACTTATATATTTAATTTTATGTTTAAAGTTTAGTTTTTATTCGTTTATGGAATACTAATGATTTTTATTCATGTGTGTAGATTCCAACGTATGATGTTGATGATATTCCTCCACACCATTCACAACTGCCAGTAAGAGATCATTTATCAGAAGCTTCTATGAGGAGGCTACGCAAAAGTGATCCTCTGGAATATGCAAGGTTGAAAGATCTATATTCAAAAGAAGATAGAGCATAAGATTTGTGTGACAATGATGAAGATGATGGCATGGAAAATTTTATTCAGGATTGGTATCAAGATGATAGTGAGAGCATTGCTATTTCTAAAAATGAGAAATATCTTCGAGAGGAATGTCTAAAGCATGTATATGAAGGAAGTCTTTCGACACGACAAAGTGCAAGATTACTTATTCTCAAGCTTCAAAATTGTTTTGGATGGAGTAATGTATCTGTTTCGGCACCATTAAGGTATAATTTTCAATTTTCTATCTCTCTCTCTCCCTCTCTCTCTCTCTCTCTCTCTCTCTATATATATATATATATATATATATATATATATATATATATATATATATATATATATATATATATATATATATATATATATATGTATATAGAAACATACACACACATATACACACATACACATGTGTTGGCAGCAGCCAGAGGCATAGAAGACGCGGAAGCATGTAAAGACAGAGCAGGGAGTCAGTCGAATCATTTTTCAAAGAATTATGTTTTATAAATACTTTTCAAAACCTCCAACAATGATTTTCATCACTTTTGTACCATATGCAAATAGAAAAAACCCCTTTTTGTAATTCATAGCTCAATTTTGTGCAATCGGAGGAGTCCTCAAGCTTGAGGAGCTTAGGTAGAATGAGCGTACCAATTTTGGTTATTTTTAGACACCGTTTACCCTCTCAAATAGCGTATAGGACCTATTTTTTAACTATGCCGGTCACTAGATGTGAAACCGGTCAAAACTAGTCTAGAATCTATAAAAAGAGCTAGAGAGTTCATTTTTGAGGTTAGCTTGTTTGAGTAGAGAAGAGCTTAGAGCTATTTTGAGCTTGTAAGAGTGTTCTTGAGTAATAGAGTTGATTTCTCACCTTCCATTGTGTCTTGCTTGTCTCTTCGTTGTGTGTGTGTATGTGTGTGTGCATCTCTATGCTTCTCACCTTCACTCTAACTTCATCTCACATTCACGATCTTCATATCACTCCTATCTCTTCCGCTGATTGACATTAAGGAGGTGGAGCTTCTTAATGTGGTTCTCACCATTGTGCTAGAGCAACACCAAATTTGGTGCCATTGCCGGGGATCGAGTCTAGGACGAATGTGTGATGGTAAGAGTATAGCAAGAAGTGGCGCTGGAAGGTAAAAATTTCAGTTTTTGTTGTTGTTTTTAGTTAGTTTTTAGTGTTTTTCACCTCCCCCACACTCCATCTTCATCACCGCATCATCATATTCCACTCCAAAAAAATAAAAAAAAAATCACCATATCCACCCATTCTCCTCATTTCCCCTCATTTGTGCATGCGAGAGAGAGAGAGAGAAAGAGAGAGCTTTTGTGCTTGCATGTGCTATTGTGGTTTTGAGTTTTCTTGTAGGTATAGTGCTCCAGTGCATCAGGAAGGCTCCAAAAAGGTAAAATTTCACTTTCTGTCAGAGATCTGCCATAGGTGTCAGACCATCGCGATGGTCTGCCAAGTTCGGCCTTTTTGGTAAGCGAGTTCACCACGAGGTAGGCGACATACGTGTTGGAGATAGACGTCTACGGAAGCACGCGAACAACACAAGGAAGAAGAAGAAGCTTGGAGCACAAACACACAATACTGAATGTATTACTACAGAATGTACAAAGATAAGTAGCCCATTAGGGCAATAGGCGTATGTACAAGCCGGGGGAAAAAAACCTCCTAAAGAGGGAAAAAAGTGCCCCGGCGGTCCTAGAGTGTTCACACACATCACTACCTAAATATATCAACAAATCCCCCCCTGGGAGTGATGCGATGAACAAGGAGCAGGCACTCATGTATAAGGAAGTGCCAAGCTATGTGGAAATCACTCCACAAAAGGAAGTAAGCCCAAAGCTTTGCGGAAAGCTTCAAACTTCTCCCTAGGCAGAGCCTTCGTGAAAAGGTCTGCAATGTTCTCCTGCGTGGGCACATATGCCAAGCTGATCTCACCAGCAGAGAACCTCTCCCTGACATAGTGATAATGCACCTCAATGTGCTTAGTGTGAGCATGGAACACAGGGTTCCTCGCAACTGCCAATGCGCTCTGACTGTAAGTGAAGATGGTGGTGGCAGAAGACTGGCCAACACCCAAATCAGCCATAAGGCATCTGAGCCACACACACTCAACAGTCGCTGTGAAAGCTGCCCTATACTCAGCCTCACAACTGGAAGTGGCCACAGTAGGCTGCTTCTTGCTCAACCAAGATATACATGAGCTACCAAGCATGAAGCAAAAACCACTGGTGGACACACGAGTGTCATAGCAACCAACCCAATCTGAGTCAGAAAAAGCATGCAAATCTGGCGGTAGTGATCCCCCCTTGGGATAAAACAACCCAAGTAGCCGAGTACCACTCAAGTAGCGAAAGATGCGCTTAACCGCTTTCCAATGCGTGACTCCTAGGCAATGCATAAACCTGCTCATCTGTGAGACAGCAAACTGAATATCTGGCCGAGTAATGCATAAGTAAATCAAGCATCCAACAGCCTGCTGATAGAGAACAGCATCAAATGCATCTCCAGCATCATGAAGACTCAATCGTAAACCTGTCTCTATAGGAGTGGCAATAGGCTTACAGTCTTCAAGGCCAAAACGCTTCAATAATGTGTCAATATATTTCGTTTGACACAAAGCCATTCCACCATCAACGTGCATAAACTGAATGCCCAAACAGTGATGCAAATGCCCCAAATCACACATCTCAAATGAGGCATGCAAATCAGCCTTAAAATCAGCAATATGTGTCTCAATAGGACCAGTGATCAGCATGTCATCAACATAGACAACAATGATCAGAAGCACATCATTAGCACGTTTAACATATAAGGTGCTTTCAGTTGGACTGTTCTCAAAACCATGTGCAATCAAATAGGCATGTATCTTCTCAAGCACGTGGTGCTTGCTTTAAACCATATAATGCCTTCTTTAACCTGCAAACCTGGTTTTCATGCCCTTTCTGCACAAAGCCACGGGGCTGAAAAACATACACTTCTTCATGCAAGTCACCATTCAGAAATGTTGTTTTAATGTCCAACTGATGTACATTCCAACCATGATGGGCTGCAAGTGCACAAATGCTCCGAACAGTAGTCATATGGCATGTAGGTGCAAAGCTCTCATCAAAATCAATGCCTCTTTCCTGTGCATAACCCTTTGCAACAAGCCTAGCCTTATACCTGTCAACTGTACCATCAGGTTTACGCTTCAGCTTGTATACCCACTTAGTGCCAATGGCCTTCTTGCCAGGAGGCAAGTCACATAAAGACCATGTACCATTCTTCATTATAGCATCATATTCAGATTGCATAACAGCCATCCAATTTTCTGAATTTTGTGCTTCATCAAAAGAAACAGGCTCATTCTCATCACAGAGACTAGATGCAGCCATAGCATAGCAATCTGATGCAAAGGAGGCACTATGAGAGCTTGAACGAGTACGATATGACAAAGGTGCATCTAATTTGCTGTCACGCAAAGTCTGCACCAGCCATTTTGGCATAGTTTTTGCCTGCTCAATATCAGCTCTCTCATCAACAAGTGCATCATGTAAATCTGCATCAGAAATGGAATGATCTGCATCATCATATGAAACCTGCAAAGGCTGAGAAGTTGCCTCATTAGGACCAGCACTAGCCTGTCCACCTGTAAAAAGAGGCATCAAAGTATCATACATGTCTTTGGAGCTAACAGATGTCTCCTTAGTACATGAAAGCAATGGCTGAATAGCATCTTCCACAAAGACAACATCACGGCTAACCAGAATGCATTTAGTCTGTGGATGATACAGACGATAGTCTTTACTTTCAGAACTGTACCCAACAAAAATACATTTTACTGCCTTATCATCCAATTTTCTGCGATGTTGTTCAGGCACTAATGCATATGCCAAACAACCAAAAACACGTAGATGAGCAACAGATGACTTGCGATCATGCCAAGCCTCATATGGAGTGATAGACTACAACGCTTTAGTGGGACACCTGTTCAGTACATATGCTGCACACATGAGAGCCTCAAGCCAGAAACTATGTGATAAAGCCTGACTTTTGACCATGCACCTCGCCATCTCCATGAGTGACCTATTCTTTCGTTCAGCAACTCCATTCTGTTGAGGTGTATACGGCACTGTACACTGGTGTTTTATCCCACGTTCAGCCAGAAATGCATTAAAATCTGAAGACATATATTCCCCCCCTCGATCAGAACGGAGGGTGCCCATTTTACATGCTGACAGATTTTCAGCCGAAACCAAAAACTGTTTGAAGCACATGAACACTTCGGACTTTGCTTTGAGTGGATATACCCATGCATGCCTGGAAAAATCATCAATGAAAGTCACGAAGTAAAGGTAATTTCCAAAAGAGGGTGTCTGCATAGGACCACAGACATCACTATGTACAAGCTGTAATTTTTGCGTAGCCCGAACTGAACCATCTTTTGGAAAGGAAGAACGCTGCATTTTGCCCAAAATACAGCCTTCACAAACATGTTTTCCAGGTGCCTCAAGTTTGGGCAAAGAGGACACCATTTCAGATTTCTGCAGGCGTAACAAACTAGCAAAATTCAGATGACCAAAGCGTGCATGCCAAAGCTTTGCATTTGACATAGCCTGAGAATCATGAACTGCACATGCCGAATCATTCATAGATCTTTCATAGTCTATGAGCTTATACAGCCCACGACATAAAATGCCAGAAGCAATAATCACATCGCCATTTGAGAGATCATGGACTGTACACCTGTCATCAACGAATTTCACAACCAAGCCAATCTTGGCTAATGCAGAAACTGATAACAGGTTCTTTTTTATCCCTGGCACAAATAAAGCATCTGACAAAGTGAAAGAACTACCATCAGCAGTAGTCAGAATGATCTTACCAACTCCCATAACAGGATAAGAGGAGTTATTGGCGCATGTGGTAGTATTCCCTGTAGGGGCAGGCTCGAGTGAAGAGAAGAAACTGCGCTGCGAGATAATATGTTTGGTCGGCCCACTGTCAAAGTACCAAACATCTGAGTCTACTGCAGACATGCACTGATCATGAGAAGATGGGTCAAAACTGCAGACAATAGTAAACGCCCATTCTTCTTCCTGCACAAGATTTGCAGACTCTGTTTTTGGTGTAGAGGCCTCTGCAACAACCATTCCAGCCTCTTTCTTCTTTGCCTCTTTAGCAGCTAGTTTTGGACAGTTCTTTATAATATGATCATTTCCTTTACAGTACTTGCAGAACAATTTCTGCTTTTCTGATTTCTTCTCATCTTTATCCTGGTTCTTCGATTGTGTAGCATTTGCAGATTTCTGCTTACTAGTAGAAGAGCTCCATTTTCCTTTGCCCTTCTGACTAGCCAGGAAAGCTTGATCTGCAACACGCATAATGGACCTGTTCTGCCTGGACTGATCTTCCTGCAACAGAACAGAGAATAATTCCTCAAATGACAAGGCATTCGGATTGCCTTTCATCATCAACCGAAGAGTAGAGGCAAAACTTTGATATGAATCAGGAAGACCATTCAGAACGGTCTACACAAGTGAGCTATTTGGTATAACCTCATCAGCAGAAATCAATTGTTCCTTCAGCTCTTTGATCTTTGTAAGAAAACTGTCCATAGAATCACCTTCATTCATGTGCTCACTCTCCAACTATTTTCGGAGGTAAGCAACACGAGCCTCATTCCTAGCCTGGTACAAAGTGGTAAGTGTATCCCAAGCATCCTTTGCTGTTCTGCAAGAGCGAATGTGAGGAATAATGGCACGTTTGACAGACAAAGCTATCAATGCATGTGCTTGGGCATCTCTGCCATCCCAACGAATCTGCTCTGCAGTAGGTGCAATAGAAACAACAACACGAACAGGAATCTGTGGAATATCATCTTCGACACCATCTTCATCAACTCCAACACCTGTATTTGCAGTACTTGTCGTTACAGGTGTAATAGGACGTCTTTCAACACCCTGCACAATGTTCCACAATCCTTTTGCAACCAGTACATGTCGCATCATATAAGCCCATAATGGGTAGTTGGTACCATCCAACTTATCCTCAACAGCCAACATACGGAATACATCACTGCTTTCAGCCATGGTCGTTGACTAAAATACCTTGATGCAAAAAATTGACTGTATCTCAAAAAGTTGAATAGAACTGCCGAGACGAGTTCTGCTAGACCTGTAGCAGACTTCGAGATGCTTAAACTAGCGAACAGAAACTGGTATATACCTTTGGCACAAAAGGACGAAATAGCCTGCACAAGCGCTGCGATAGTGCGTTCGTAGGCCGAAACAAGCTCAGATCGCGATTTCGGCACTACAAAGCGAAGCCGTTTTGATCTCGGAAACACCTTGGGTATGCTCACCAAATTTCGTGCGAATCTGAGACTGCAAACAGAGGAGTGTCGACGGCGCCCTAGAAGAAACGACGACCTGCTCTGATACCAATTGTTGGAGATAGACGTCTGCGGAAGCACGCGAACAGCACAAGGAAGAAGAAGAAGCTTGGAGCACAAACACACAATACTGAATGTATTACTAGAGAATGTACAAAGATAAGTAGCCCATTGGGCAATAGGCGTATGTACAAGCCGGGGGAAAAAAACCTCCTAAAGAGGGAAAAAAGTGCCCCGACGGTCCTAGAGTGTTCACACACATCACTACCTAAATATATCAACAATACGCGCATACACGGATTCACAAACGCATTTGCAAAATCATCATTTTGGTGGACCATCACGATTGGCTCACGCCATCGCGACGGCTCGGCCGGACCATCGCGACGGTCTCGCACCATCGCGACAGCTCACTTGAGCCATCGCGACGGTTCACTTGGACCATCATGACGATCCCGTTGACCCCACGCCATCGCGATTGGCTCATGCCATCGCGTCGACGCTGCCACGTGGCAAGCTAGACCATCGCGATTGTTCGCTAGTTACGCCATCGCGACGATACCCTCAAACCATCACGATGACTCAAAACCAGACCATCGCGATTGGCTCACGCCATCGTGATTTGTGACCATCGCGACGGGCTCACGCCATCGCAATTGTCCCATTGACCGTTGACCTACACCATCGCAATTGCTCGCCGATTGGACCATCGGCACGGTTCATCCACGCCATCGCGATTGTTCACTTTCACTCCATCGCGACAGTTCACGTTTACGCCATCGCGACAGTTCACGTTTTCGGACCATCGCAATTGTGCCACGCCATTGCGACGGTTCACCTGGACCATCGCGACGGTCCTAGACCATCACGATTATCACAGACCATCACGATTGTCCACCCCAAACGCAAATTTTAGGGTTTGATTTTTTGACCATTTTTGGGGATATGTTTTGAAAATTTTTGGGTGATTAGACTCATAGGAGACCCCTTGCTCATATTTGGAGAAAAACCTGTTTGTCAGTTTTTACCCCCAGGGCCTGAACGGTCATATCTTTTTCATCCGAAGTCCGTTTTTTGAGCTTTATAGCTCGTTAGAAAGCTGTTGACGAGTACTACGTGATCTCAACTGTTTTTTATAAAGAATATATTGAGTTTTAGATAAGCTAATTTGAGTTTGACCTAGTGTGGGACTATAAAGCCAGGGGGCAGTATTGAAATTTTTGGGCAAAAGGGAAAGGACATTTAAGGGTGTATATACTCAAGTGTTGGATCATCCATTTGTGAAATTGGTCTAATATTAGATTTTTCCAGGTCTAGCAAGGACAGTCAAGGGCAAACAAAGCAAGGCAGTGAAGAACGTAGGGCTTGGGAAGCACGGCTTCTTGGGCATCAGAGCAACCACCAAGGCTGACTTGAGGTTGGAAGATTACTCAACCCCCTCAGTCAGTTCTTAGCTTAACCTAAACGTTAGCATTGTGGATTAGATTAAAGACGATAGGAACGATCAAGTTCAAGAGATTAATTTATCAAGTCCAAGACTAAAGTGAAGGTGTGTGATACGAAAACCTAAAGGAAAGAACTTAAGTATGACGGAACGAGAACTCAAAGTACCATGGAAAGTCGATTCCTAACGCATACATCTAGACAAGGATTTAAAGGCATAAGAAAGTAAGAAAAAAAAAAGAACCATTGACGATCTGAGCGTGTATTGAGCATGCAAGGAAGTAAATTCATGAACCTTAGATCGGGCAAACATATAGGTAAGTCAGACCGGCGAAGCCTTAGATCATCCGAAGCAAGTGTAGGAACTACTACACGATCGTGGGCTCAACAATTGAATAGTAATTACCCCTACGAGAGCTCACATACGAGTGAATCAGAAATGGCTTTTAGCACGGAAAGACCAGCAGGAGGGTCAAAGGTAGCATATTTGGAAAGACCCGAAGGACCCTATAGGACGCAATTAGAATTTCTTCGAACCAACCGCTTAGGTGCTCGCATCTATGAGGATGGTTTGAGGAGACAAGTGGTGCAAATGCATAACCCGGACCAACCCATTGGATTGGAATGTCTAGTGGTGAAATTCGAGAGAGACGCATACATAGACAAGGAAGGAACGATGTACATCATAAGTACTGAGCCAAACAATACGAATGAGTTTGGCATAATTGAGTTAGAGACAGAAGCTAAATCCCAAGGAAAAGAACCAGTGGGAGAAGAACCTAGAACACCTAGAGGGAAATCTGTACTGACACGAGTACTAGTTCCACAGTGGATCCCTCAGGACAACAGAAGCATATAGTTGTTTGTGAATAAAGAAACTGACAAAGCATTTTGGAGATACAAAACGGAACAACCTAGTGAGGTAGGCTCCATCATAATCTACGAGTTCAAGGACCCGGATACACCTAGAAAGGTGGTATACCTGGATGAAACTTCAGAAAGAGTATTTATGGTACCTGACCATGCAAGAAACACCTATACATGGAGAGGCAAGTTGGTATTCCCTCCATCTCGAACAAATGTGAACGTGAGTCAACAAGGGGCAGGAACATCCTCAATCCACGTTAATCAAAGGGAGAAGAACAGAGAGAGACCAGAAGTAAGCTTCAATCATCCCATAGGGAGAGATAGAACCACTGTAGACACCGATAGAGTGGATAGACAAAGAATGCCAGGTGGTAGAGATGATTTTCCTCTACCTAGACCACGTGAACACGCACGAATACTAAGACCCACTCAATTAGTAAAATCCATGAAAAATTATTTTGATGGGATAGGAGATCCCTATGACCATGTTGCAGAATTTAAGCAAGTGCTATGAGCAGAGCAAGTAGAAGACATGTTCACACAATATAACGCATTTGGACTAACGTTAAAAAATACCGCTTTAACTTGGTTCCAACCATTGCAACAAAGGCAATTTAGAGATATCCATCACTTTTTAGAGTCGTTCATCACTGAATTCTCTAAAAGTGGGATTAGACATGACACATCTTCGTTGATTCATAGTTTCAAACAGACCCCTCAGGAAACAGTTAGACTCGCAGGACGTAGGTTTAGACAATCTGTTGAAAGATGACCTATGCAACAGCTACCCTCACAAGCCAAACAAGTGTCATTGTTTCTAGACGGCTTGTTGAGCTCTAAACTACGCTCCTATGTGTACTTGAAGGAACCCAGAACACTAGAGCAATGTGTAAGAATTTGCATAGACATTGAGGACAACTTAGGAGACGAGTTGGAACTCTCAAAGGTCTATAAGGACTCAGAGTGTTCATCTCTAGCATCCACGAAATTGTCTAGCTCAATAGAGGACCTAGCAAAAAAGGTGGCCCAGAAACTAGGAGTTTCTAGTAAACAAATGCCTAAGTTCACAACTAACTTACGTTGTTACACCTGTGGTGGAAATCATTTGGCAAATGTGTGTCCCAATGCAACACAACCACAAGCCAACCCTAGTGGCCAGTACTGTACGATTGAGAGAAGATACACGAATCATAAGGCTCAAGACTGCCCATACAACAAACATGCAGTAAGACAGAACTACCCGCAAGCATACCCGCAACCAGGTAGGTATCAAGGTCAGTACAATGCTCAGCCTCATTACTATAGGCCTCCTCAAAACTATCCATATCAGGCTCAATAGAGACCTCAACCTGTTTTAGCTCAGCAGCCACCCCCACTAGCTAATGTCATCTCAGTGAAATATGCTGCTGCAGAAGAAAATCTCAATAGGGCTTTAGTTCCCATTTCACCCTTAATTGCTGACAGTGATCCGAACTCTAACAGTTTTGATTCTACTCATGTAGATAGTCCACCCGCATACTACTGAGAGTCACTAGAACATGTGGAGACATATCAATATGATAGTCCACCAATGGAACCGAGTTGGGAGCCCGATTATGCTAACGTGATGTACACAAACCATAATCCGCGGCCCCAATTGAGACAACAAAGACCACAGGGCCCTAGAGGACCATGCTTTAGGTGCCAAGGAGATCATTTCATAAAGGATTGTCCACATCCTCCAATAGCAGGACAGTCTCAATATTATAACATACAAGGCTTTTGTGCCGACTGTGGCAAAGAGCACATAATCAAAGATTGTCCTAAGAACCCTGCTAATGTGTCAAATGTGACACCGATCAATGTGATAGGGATTATTTATTTATAACACAGATGGATCCAACCCTGCATACGTGCCTATCCAAGCTATAAAAAGAGCCCAGGCGCTCTTACAGAATCAACAACTTAATCAGGAGAAAATAGTTGGAACTAGTGAAGTTGGAGAGTCTAGCAGTAAAAAGACTAAATCTTGGAAAGATTCTAGAGAAAGAATCAAGAGAAAGTGGAGTAAAAGGATAACCGAGCTGGAAGGAAGTCTCATGGAATCTAGAGCTAAAATCCTAGAATTGACTTCATAGGAATTGAATAAAGAGAACCTAGCTCAAAGATCAGGATCAGTTTTAGCGGAACCCATACCAGAAAACCTAGACATGATGTTTCGCGCATATCAAGCAAGATTAAAAGAAGGATCTCAAATAGATGAAATGAGTAAAAACTACCCTCGAGCTAATCTAGAAATTGAGAGAACTAAACTTTGCATGAAGATGGTAGAATTAGCACAAGAAATGTTCGAAGCCTCTAGATATCTTAATTGGAATAACATGGCAAAACCTGAATTACACTTTCAAGGATTAATGGAGAGGCTAGAATATTTGATTGATAGCAAGGAGAAAAAGAATCAGTATAGGAACCCTACTACCTCATAGACACTGGAAAAGAATGCACCATCCCTGTCTCAAGTACCCAATACAGAAAGTCAAGAAAACCTGTCTTCCATACATAGGTACTCACACGAATTTCTGAGAGAAATCCAAGAAGAGAAGTGGAGAAAAGAACAAGGAACTCATCCTCCTATTCAAGAAATAGACGACTTGTAGGAACAATTTCCCCAAGACATCCCCTCCATTTATGATGATGCAGAGGAGGAGCAACTGAGTGAACACACAGGTTTTGAATCCAATTCTTTGCAAGAATTACCTTAGTTCATAGGACCTTGGGAAGCAAAGTCTATTAGTATGAGAGCACCCACGATAATAGTGAGGAATGAAGAATCAGTGATACCTAGAAACATGGAAGTGGTAAAGAATACCAAAGTTCAATGTAATCTCACTCTAGAGGAGTTGTTAAAGGTTAAACCAGAACTGTGGAAACATGTAGCGAATTGATTCCCTGAGCTTGCTACTACTCCCTCACAGACTGGATCACTCAAGAAGGTACCAGAGATACCGATAGAAAAGATCGGAGATGTAAGCGAAGGAGAGGAAGGTAACACTTATCTTCCAATAACCCATCAGGGCTACACCACGAAAACCATCTTAGATTCAGGAGCCGGAGTAGCCATTGCTACCACTGCTTTATGGAAACGTTGGGGTAAGCCAGCACTAAGACCCACCAGGATGAAGCTACAAATGGCTGACGGACACATAGAGAAGCCATTAGGCTTACTAGAAGGCATATCTCTCACCACTTGTGGTGTAGAGTTTGAGCATATTTTTGCCATTTGTGATTTTGCAAAACATCATGCTTACGAGATGATTTTAGGATGACCATTCATGTGTCAATTGAAAATTGTACAAGATTGGGGAACTAATTCTTTGTACTTGCAACATTTAGGAGTGACTACTAAAGTCAATCTTAAAGACTATTCTCATCAAGACGTACCCCCAAGACAATGGAATACCATCCATAAGACACCAGTAGAAACAGAATGAGTACACTCATTAGAGTCGGACCCCTCATGGTTGCACGAGGACACTCATTTATGGATGTGTAAGGTAGCAAAACAAGAGGAAGAGCGGTTAGAAGCCAGGACCTTAGGTTCAGTACAACATCCACAAACTCTTCAAGACCCAACTTATGCACCAGTAGTATTTCCAGATGAGGAATTTGAACCCCATGGTTGGGCAGAAATCCTAGCAACCATGGACGTAGCCATCAATGAAGAACGATGGACACCCCACTGTGACGAGGATGGCTATGACATCTCAGTTTCCACGATAGAGCCAATCATATGTGATTCAATTATAGAAGAATGTGAACCTAGCACTCATGCATTTGAGGATGCAAGTGACTTCCATTTAGAGTCAATTATTATGGACTCACCCTTTGCATCAGAAGAAGAATATTTCTATGAGGTAGAGACTCACCCTTAGAAACATTGAAGGAATTATGAATGAGGTGAGATCAACCACACAAGTGACTGTCAAGAGTGAAGGTAAGAAAAGAAAGAAGAAAGAAGCCATGTCAGAGGATGAAAAATCTTTGTTTGAAGTTCCGGAGAACTTCAAGAAATATGAAATAGAAGATAGACGAATCATGGTACGAATGCCTAACAGAAAAGCTGACATTGGAGAGGTATATGATAACCGAGAGAAAACCAAAAAAATCATAGTCGCCATAGAAGGAGAAGAAGAAAAATGTACCTACATAGGGCATGATTTGATGACTAAAGAAGAAGAAGAATTAGTTGCCCTATTACGCGAATATAGAGACGTTTTCGCTTGGAGTTACAAAGATTTGAAAGGAGTAGATCCGGATATATGTTCTCATAGAATCCCTATGAATCCGGATGCAAAACCTACAAAACAGAAACCATACACGTACAATGATAACTATGCTGCAAAGATTAAAGAAGAAATAAATCGTTTGGTAGAAGCAGGATTCATTTACGAAATTGAGCATACCAAATGGGTATCCCCCATTGTGGTTGTGCCCAAGAAGAATGGAAAATTGCGTGTGTGTATTAACCTTAAAAAAGTTAATGCCGCCATGATCAGAGACAATTATCCTCTTCCTATCACGGAACATCTATTAGAAAGAGTTGCAGGCAAGGAAGTTTACAGCTTTCTTGATGGATTCTCAGGCTATAATCAAGTAGCCATTGCTCCAGAAAATCAAAACAAGACGGCTTTTGCCACAGAATGGGGCATATTTGCATTTTCGTGTGATGCCATTTGGCTTAACAAATGAACCCGCTACTTTCCAACGACTCATGTGTCATGTTTTTAAGGAATTCTTACGCAAGAATTTGGAATTCTATGTCGATGACTTATGTGCACATTCAAATGTAAGACAAAATCATATCCCAGAATTAAGGCAAGTATTTGACAAATGTCGAGAATATCAGGTTTGTTTGAACCCAGAAAAATGCGTTTTCATGGTCAGGCAAGGCAAAATTCTAGGACACATTGTGTCAAAGAATGGAATTTCAAGGGATGAAGAAAAAGTGAAGGTAATTGCAGAATTACCTAGACCAAATAATGTAAAAGAGGTACAAGCATTTATGGGACATTGCGGTTATTACAGACGATTGATACACATGTATGCAATCATAGCCGAGCCATTGTACTCTCTTTTAACCAATTTTGAATGGACAGATGAGTGTGAGAGTTCATTCAATGAACTTAAACGACGTCTGTGCTCAGCACCTATATTGACAACCCGGGATTGGAGTAAGCCATTCCATGTACATGTGGATGCATCCAACTATGCCATAGGATGTGTGTTAGCACAACCCACGAATGAGGGTAATATAGATCTCCCCATAGCTTATGCGAGCAGACAGTTGAACACAGCAGAAAGAAATTACACCACTATGGAACGAGAAGGATTAGGAATGATCTACGTAGTAAAAGAATTCAGGCATTATTTGTTGGCAAATAAGTTCAAATTCTTTACAGATCATCAAGCATTATTGTACTTAGTCAATAAGCCATGTAACACGGGACGACTAATACGTTGGTTTCTATTACTCATGGAGTATGATTTTGAAGTAGTAGTCAGGAAAGGAAAGACGCATCTTAGAGCTGACCACCTCTCAAGACTAACCACAGGAGAAGCTCCTCAAGGGATAACAGATGAATTACTGGATGCATATTTGTTTAACCTTTAGATAGCACTAGAATGGGCTAAGCCTATTGTCCCTATTCTCACATATGGACCCAAGAATCCGAGTATAAGGATCAAGGAAGGAGAAATTACGAAATCTCAGAGATATCAAAGGAAGTATATATAAACACGATAATCAAAAGATTCTTGCTTGTTGTGTAGACGAATCAGAACATGCGAATTGGTTGCAATTAGCACATGTAGGTGCATTGAAGCAACATCACTCAAAACATCGTACTTTGCAGACCCTGCATAGGCTAGGAGTATATTGGCCTTTGATGGAAGCAGATGGCTACAAGTTGTGTAAAGAATGCCCTGTTTGTTGTGAAAGACCACTAGTAGAACATGCTACATTATATTGCATGTCTCTCACACCAGAATGGAGTGAACCCTTAGTGATGTACTTGAGGACAAAGATATTCCCTCAAGGAATGACTTTAGCGTGACAACGAAGTCTAGAGCAGGAAGCTCAAGACTATTCACTTATTGGCGATAATCTATACAAACGAGGCTGAGATGGATATTTAAGACAATGTGTTCATGAAAGCGATTACTTGAGTGTATTAGAGACTGCACACCAAGGTGTTGCAGGAGGTCATTTTGGACGCGATAGAATAATCAAAGCCATCCTCTTTGCAGGATTATGGTGGCCCACTCTTCACATGGATGTACATACCTATGTTAGGAGATGTGATGTGTGCCAAAGAACTCAGTTTCCTACTCGCAGAGATGAAATGCCATTAAAACCCATGATGGGCGGGCGTGCATTTTCTAAGTGGGGTATAGACTTTGTAGGACCCATTAACCCTCCTGCAAAAGGTACACATGCTGAATACATTATTGTTGTGACAGATTATCTTACCAAATGGGTATAGGCAAAAGCCACGAAAAAGAATGATGCACACACGACCGCAAAATTCTTATTTGAAAATTTCTTTACAAGATATGGATTGCCTATAGAGTTAGTGAGCGATCGAGGAACTCACTTTCTAAACCAAGTCATTGAATATTTGTTACAAGATTTTATGGTGATTCACAAGAAATCCGCACCATATCATCCTCAAGCCAATGGTCAAGCTGAAAGCACTAACAAGATCCTTTGTAACGTACTGAAGAAACTCGTGAACAACAAACGTTCAGATTGCGACAAACAGTTATACCATGCTGGTTGGGCATATCGAGTGGCGTACAAGACCGTACTCAATGCAACTCCCTTTCAGATGGTTTTTGGTTAGAATGATGTGCTTCCTTTGGACTTCTTGATACCGACCCTTAAGGTTGCACAAGAACAACAGTGGACCGGCCATGAATTATCATCAAGAATAATGGACTTGGAACAATTAGGAGAAACCAGGCTGAAAGCAGCAGCAGGAATATATGCAGCTAAGAAGCAACAGAAAGCATATTTTGATGCGCATGTGAAAGATAACGGCTTGAAAGAAGGAGATTTAGTTGTAGTATATATGCTGAAACAACATGCACGGAAGTTAGAAAAGCGAGGTTATGGACCTATGATCATTAACAGACTCTGGACAAGTGGAGCAGTACAATTAGCCACCTTAGAAGGAGACAGAATGCCTAATTACATTAGTGGCTGTAGAGTCAGGTTATACCAGGAACCTCTTACGGAGGACATGCTTAGACAACTCACGTTGGCAAAGAAGCGTAAGGAGGAAGAAAATACAATACGTGCAGAAGCTCAGGAAGAAGCTATAGAACGCATTAAGCGCATGAAGTTAAGAAGACAAGGACTAGGGAGAGAACATTACAACCATCTCGAAACGACACCCAGATACCCCATGGCCATGTGTCAAGCAAAGCCAAGTACTCATCCTAGCATAGTGGACAAGAGACCATTCACTACAGTCAGGCTAGAGCACGACAACCCTTGCCAAGAGCTCAGAGCTTTAATTGACTCAGGTGCAGTGACTAGTGCAATTAGATGGTCCCACTAGAAGGACTCAGGAATAGAAATGCAGCCACTTGAGGCATACCTCATAGGGCTAGGAGGCATGGAAACCCCTTGCATGGGTGAGGTGGACCTTCCTATCCTCATACATGATGTATCCATGATAGCGAAGCTACTAGTGTGCCATGACAAGGACCTAATAGAACCCCTAATCGTTGGCCAAGATTGGCTATACGATAACTCAGTGGACCTAAATCTTAGACAAGGCTTCTTACAGATTGGAACCTTAGATCAGAAGCGAGTGATACCGCTTGACTTCCCTAACAACCCTCCACGTGAAGTACGCAACCCTAGACCCTATGAAATGCATGCGAAGGAGGACCGGAAGATCTTTGGTCAGATGAGTCACGTTACGTCTACACCAACCCACACGGGTTTGGCGATGGATGGTTGTCAATCAGAAGGACGTCACGAGATTTTTCCTTGGACCTCTTGCAAACTAGAAGGGGCAACCGCCCAACCGCTTGGACAAATGGGGACCATTAGCGGCCAAATGGGCACAATCAGCGGACAAATGGGGACGATCAGCGGTCAGGTGGACTTCATCAGCGTCCACAAGGGCAAAACACCCTAGGATGCCCATCCTTCCACACTTACTGCGGACTGGCCTAGATTAAAGATACAAAATGGAGCATTTCCTAATGGGAAAGTTTCGCAAGTGTTGGACCTCCCTTCTTTTCCAAAGCAAAGTGTCCATCCAACCTCTCAACCTCAACCACAAAGGAGTCAACCACGATGAAGGAACCCAGACTGATGACAATATCAGATGACACAAAGAAAGCAGCAGTATCAGTATCACAAAGCAAGCGGCACGAGACAAATATGGGTGCCAAAAGGATAGAAACCACCGACAGAATTCAACAAAGTAGACATTGACAAGAAGAAGTCAAGGTAGAAGCAGTGTCAGTATTCAAAGTCTACTCGACCTTCTTCTACGAGTACGAACACTCGACAAATTTGGATCGCCAAGAAGTACCTTACAAATCGACCCACACCCACTCAGATTTGAGTACCCAAATAGTGTATTATAGCTCAACCCTCAAGCCATGTAATATATACGCCTCAAAAATCTCTTCAACCCTCAAGACCACCAAATCGGATCTCATCTTTTGTCCCTCAGCAGAAACCTATCACCCGCTCAGAAACTCTTAGGAAGTGGATACCGAAACACATCCAAACGTCTTCTTCGACCCCCTTATCTAACATCACTCCCACCCCGACTAATCTACAACCTTGTAATAACTCATTCACGATTGAACCTTGTATAAATCCACACACGATAACCCAACAACACTTGTAATATTATCTCACCAAGAAATGTATGCATCATCTAAAGCATGTAGGTGTCTAGAGACCTGCATTAGTTTGCAAGAAATCATTCTATAAACCACATCACGACACTCGGCTACACGGGTTACACATCGGTTATGGAAAGGGATTGCAGTCTCACTTTAATGGGATCATGTTAATTTCCATACTAATGTGTTAATCTTTTGTAGCAGATCCGCTACGCACTTGCATCACTCATCATGCAGGCAGAATGACCATCTGAAGCTGGCCCTAGTGCACCCATGGAAAATATTGGAGAACTACTCGCGGAACCACATCCTACGGCTCAACCACCAGAATTCCAAGGATTTCGGACCCATGCCAATCGACGATCCTCCTAGGGGATATACAAAGAAGATTCATCGCAACTGTCATTGGTTCCAAGGACTAGAAGGCCCGTTGGCAGATGCAGATTTCATTTTTGAAGCCAATTTGGCGTTTGATCACCGTACATGGAGCAAATACCAATTTTTCTCAAGAGAGTTTGAAGGACTACAAAACACAGAAGACTTAACGCATGTTTGGGCAAGAGCAGGCTTTACAGAATATTTCAGTGATCCATTGCCTAGACCCGATTTCTACCGATGCTTCTACTTGGTAACCACTTTGACAGCTTCAAAGAACAAAGATTTGCCAGAAACATTCATTTTGCCATCTTTGGTAAATGATCCGCCATATAAGAGGTTTTATCTATCTAAAGATTTGATTAGAGCTGCTATTAAGATACATGGAACACATACGTCGACAGAACGAGAAAGGCTAATTCCAGAGCCTATGAAACGTGGGGATGTTACTAAGTGGGAAGATATTTCTGCTATCACACCTGAGCTATCGAAACCATTAAGGATATGCATGCAACATTTTGCATTTCCAGCTCAGGATAGATTCACTATGCCCCACAAGCGTATCTGGTTTGGACTATATCTAGCATGTACTGGACCTCAAATGGTAGACCTAGCAAGCTAGATAATTGATCAGTTGTACTTAGCACAACACAGATGAGAAAGAAAGAAGGTAATCAATGGATGTTGCACTCTCACATGCATTGTATATATGTGTCTGGCATACGACTTGCCCATAGAGCGTGCAATGACAAGCCAGGAGTTGAAAGCATTCAAGGGGACAACAAAGAAAGCTAGGAAGGCTAGAAAAGCACGAGCAGGAAAGCGTATGAGAGGAACTATTCCCTGCCTACAGGTTCCAGAATCACCGTCACCGCAACCCTCCCCAGAACAGTCTCCTACAGAAGCCCCTACTCCTGTACAACCCATTCGCATATGGTTATCACAACCTGTCGTTACAGCAGGCACTACCAGTGTAATTACCTCACAGGCAACGTTAGTTGAGGAACCTACCACCACTACAGCAGAAGTTCCCACCACTATTGGTGCGAAAGCATTTTCTTTTCCGATACCCAACTTGGAAGCAGAACCCATAGATACAATGTTTGATTTTGAAATGCCAGATGCTTTCTCAAATGAATTTGAGTTTTCAGAAGGACAGATCTTTTCTCAAGAATATGAACGTCCAAGCTACCCTACCACTCCCTCGGATCAACAACAAGGACAAGTAGTATCCAGCTCGGATGGAGAAAGAACAGAGACAGATGAAGATGAGGGCGATGATGAAGCCAGCCAAGGCACTCATGACTCCCAAGAACATGTGCAGACAGAGGAACAAGGACAACAAATCGACACCCAAGGTGACACGAGCACACACGAAGAAGAAACATTTGAAGCAACAGCTTATACGTTGGCCATCAAGAAGTTATATCACACTATGGAAAAAGTTTGGGCGCACAAGAAGTTAACTGAGGAAGAGAGCCAAGCACTTATAGAACAGGAACTTGTCTCAGGCGGTTTCGAAGAAGTGTACATCAGAGGCTTCAGAGAACTTGTCAAATCAGTGGGATCCACCGAAGCCTTAAGATATTTGCAGAGGAAGCCGTTGCCGCAATATGACCCCCGACGAGTACGACTACTATCAAAACCCAGTGAATACATTCACGTACCCAGAGGTGCACAATCTTTAGAATAGATGAGGGAAGCACGTCTCGTCCCTGAAGGCTCATTGGCAGAAGACACCATTGTAATCGACTCCCCACCCCGCTCTACTACTGTACATATCACCTCTGTGACCGAAGTACCCACCACCCCAACCACTCCTATTTCACCTCCCATCCATCCAGTCTCTCCCATACAACCTCCTTCTCCCAGAACAACATCCTCCTTCTCCGGCGGAGTAGCAGAAGGCTTCCTTACTTCCATTCATCCCACAATTCCCGCACCCACCCAACCTAGGTTTCCTCCTCGGCCATCCACCTTTCTAACCAGTCCATTTCCCCATCCATCTTTCCCATCCTTCCCCACACCTCCACGACCCTTATTTCCCTTTCCACCTCCATTGAGCTATTCCCCCGTCTCATCCCCTCGACCCACCGTAATTCCTCTTTCCCCTTTCCACCAAGGAGTACAAGAGACCCCCTCTTTAAATTACTATTCAACTTTTGTAAATCCGGTCTTTACACCCACACAAACACCCACGATCACTCCACTGTTCACGGTTACCGCACTTGACACTACGTCCAATGACATGGATATCTCACCACCCACCACACCACCACTCACTTCATTCATGGCACAACCATACATAGGCACATCACAATTTTCCACAATCACCACAACATCCACTTTCCCACCCCCATTCCCCATTCCCTTTTCATCTACACCCACTGCATCTTCGCTTAGCACATCATTAATATTATCATCCACTGTAGATACAACATTTCGACAAATGTTCACCTATATGACTCAAGTAAGAGATGAGTTCACATCTCTTGGAACTAATTATCAGCAGCTGCAGAAGACAATGAATGATTTACAGTCACAGCTAAATTCACTGACCATCGAGAATGCCTCACTAAACACCAGATACCAAGAACTACGAGAGGCTTATCATACACTTGAACTAGAAAGTGAAGAATAGACAAAAGAGGCCGTCACCGACATCGACAATTTGTTAAGGGCCCAGACGATTCGCAATGCGACTCTTACTAGGAACATGGGCTTACTCAAATGACACTTGGCAGCACCGAAAGAAGAGAACCAGCGGTTACAAGAACAGAACAGAGAGAATTTAGAAGCTGCCCTTCATCAACCCGACCAACCATTAAGCCCCAGTCGCTTTAAAGCCGTGCCCTCAGAATCTATGAAAATGTTGTTAGATGATCATATCAGATTGTTAGATGAGTACGACAGCATGAACGAGGAATATCAAAAGCTGAAAGAAGATCATAAACTACTCCAACTAAGAGCACCAATACCAGAAGGACTACCAGCTCCTGCAGACCCATCTCCTGACATTCTAGAGGAACTTAATGCATTACGGGCCCAGGTGTCAACACTTCAATCACAGATAGCAGTATATGAAGCACCCCCAAGGCTAGACTCCCCACCGGACCTACCAGCACAGGAAGAAACAGTCCCTATTCTGGTGGAGGAAACTTTTGAAGAAGCTTATGAACCTCAACCCATCCCAGGCGGATGAGTCACGGCCAAACGCCAGACTACTTTCGAACTTCCAACTCCCGCATGGATGAAGACGATTGAAGAACTTGGAACCACCCACTCAGCACGGGTAGAGGCACAGTTACACGCCATGGCAATGATTGAAGAAAGAATTTTACAGTCGCCCTACTTTGCTCACTTGGCCCCTTGCAGATACATCTCTGGGCATGAGCTATAGTCTAAACCTTATTTTATGTTAATGGCAGAATATCAGTTAGCCATAGAGAAAGAAACATGCAAGAAACCCTCTCACACTACTCAGTTTGAGCCTAACAATTTGCCAACAGATGCGCAGCGCGGAGAAATCTTTCAACCAGATTGGTGCAAGGATCTACTGCAAGAATATCTTGAGATGATGAGTACTTGGGTTAAGGCGCCACTACACTTAAAATACAACCCATGTTGGGGACCAGTGCCACGTCGCCGCTCCTGGAAGGCATTTTCTTTTAAAGTACAGAACAACAAGCAATGCCAGGATTGGTTAAACTACGCATACTTCAGGCCACCCACCGGACCACCTACAATTGGATACATGATGGCAACAATTCGTCACTAGCTCCCTGGCTTAAAACATATGGACGATATAGTAGCGCATATGACTGTCAAAATCTTTGACATGATGCAAATGGTTTTCAAAGTCTTTCGTCGGGTTAAGGCTCCTCATGTAAACACCCCGGACTTCGAGCATGGCAATCTAGATCTTACATATGATATGAGTACAACGCCATCGCTACGGGTGTGTTATGCCTGGCATTGCAGAATTAAATACTTACCGACGTGCTATAAGCAGACTTTCGAAGAAATGTTCACAACCGGTTTCTGGGAATACCGTTCGGAAGTGTTCATCAACAGGCCTACACACGTATTGCAATTATTTTCCTGTGAACAAATGGTATATTCCACGCATTATCAACTCCCGCCATCAAATGAACCGCAACCAATTGATTGGGAGAAACTCGAGGCAGATCTCGCCCGAGGCATTCAAATATCAGAGCACACCCTCGCTCAAGACCTCCTACAGAACTACATCCGACAGACCGCACAACAAGGTTCTATCGAAGACGACAGAAGCGAGAGGGAGGGGGGTGTTGGCAACAGCCAAAGGCATAGAAGACGCGGAAGCATGTAAAGACAGAGCAGGGAGTCAGTCGAATCATTTTTCAAAGAATTATGTTTTATAAACACTCTTCAAAACCTCCAACAGTGATTTTCATCACTTTTGTACCATATCTAAATAGAAAAAACCCCTTTTTGTAATTCATAGCTCCATTTTGTGCAATCCAAGGAGTCCTCAAGCTTCAAGAGCTTAGGTAGAATGAGCGTACCAATTTTGGTTATTTTTAGACACCGTTTACCCTCTCAAATAGCGCATAGGACCGATTTTTTAACTATGCCGGTCACTAGATGTGAAACCGGTCAAAACTAGTCTAGAATCTATAAAAAGAGCTAGAGAGCTCATTTTTGAGCTTAGCTGGTTTGAGTAGAGAAGAGCTTAGAGCTATTTTGAGCTTGCAAGAGTGTTCTTGAGTAATAGAGTTGATTTCTCACCTTCCATTGTGTCTTGCTTGTCTCTTCGTTGTGTGTGTGTATGTGTGTGTGCATCTCTATGCTTCTCACCTTCACTCTCACTTCATCTCACATTCACGATCTTCATATCACTCCTATCTCTTCCGCGGATTGACATTAAGGAGGTGGAGCTTCTTAACGTGGTTCTCACCATTGTGCTAGAGCAACAACATGTTATGAGAGTAAGGTCAAATTATACATACCTCTATCGAATGAAGATGTATCTACATGATGTGTATATATCTTTATATATATTATGATCCTCGTTGATTGGAGTAGCTATATATAAAGGCATAAGGTTGGAAGGAGAGACATCTCTCTAGTAGGACATCGGAGGAATATATGCAACGTGTACATATACTTCAATCATATGGCTAAAAGGCTGAATTAGAGTTTCTAAATTAGGGGTTTTAAAAACCTAATATCAAAATTAGTGGTTTCAAATTAGGATTTTTGAAATAGGATTTCTGAATTAGAATAGTTATAATAGGTTTTTTGAATTAGGATATGTATATATATATATATATATATATATATATATATATATATATATATATATATATATATATATATATATATATATATATATATATATATATATATATATATATATATATATATATATATCAGTATGCATGTGTGTGTATGTATGTGAATCTATATGTGCTTATGCATGTGTTGTGTGTGTGTGTGTGTATGCATGTGTATATGTATATATGCATGTAAATTTGATTATGTGAGTCTATGTGTGTGTAGATATGATTATGTATGTGTATGTGTATGTGAGTGTCTAAGGTGTGTATGCATGTCCTCATAGGCACCTCTGCTCTCCTATCATGATCTGTAGGTGGTATAGGTGTCCTAAAAATAGATAGATAAAAATAAATAAAAATATGTGTTCTAATATCATTAAAAAAATTTATGAAAAAAAAATACCTATGAGAAGATAGCTGTCTTCCTGCATGTGGAGCTACAGAAGGGCCCTCCTCTGATTAGTGAGTAAACATCTGGATCATATAATCCAGCTCATCATTACGCATCTCTGAGTACTCATGCATGATGATCCCTAGAGTATCAGGTAGAACTCTTGCTCTCATAAGACCTTTTATGAGAGTGAGTTTCACCTTTCTCTCTCTACAAGGATCCATAATTCCTATACATATAAAACAAAATGGGTTAGAAATCAATATATATACGTGTACATATGTATGTGTGTATATGTGTATGTAGGTGTATATGTGAGTGTGTGTATGCATGTAAGCATGTATGTATGCATATGCATGTGCATTATGTATGCAAATGTATGCATGTGTGTGTATGTGTGTGTGTATGTGTATGCATGTAAGTATGTATGTATGCATATGCATATGCATTATGTATGCATATGTATGCATGTATGTGTATGTGTGTGTATGTCTCTCTATGTGTGTGTATGCATATATATGTGTGTATGTCTCTATGTGTCTATCTATGCATATATGTGTGTATGTGTCCATGTGTGTGTATGTGTGTGTATGTGTGTGTGTCTATGTGTGTGTGTGTGTCTGTGTGTATATACATGTGTATCTGTATATATGTGTCTATGCATGTGTATGTATGTGTGTAAATGTGTGGGGATGTGTGTATGTGTCTGTGTAAGTGTGTATGTGTCAATGTGTGTATGTGTGTGTATATGTGTGTGTGTCTATGTACGTATATATGTGTGCATCTATACATATATGTCTATATGCATGTGTATGTGTGTGTGTAAATGTGTCTGGATGTGTGTATGTGTGTGTGTAAGTTTGTATGTGTCTATGTGTGTATGTGTCTATGTGTTTGTTTATATGTGTGTGTGTATCTTTGTGTGTGTATCTGTGTGTGTGTATCTGTGTGTGTGTAAGTTTGTATGTGTGTATGTGTGTGTGTCTATGTGTGTAAGTGTGTGTGTGTCTGTGTGTATGCATGTGTAAGTGTGTCTGTGTATGTGTGTGTCTCTGTCTATGTATGTGTGTAAATCTGTGTGTATATGTGTGTGTATGTGTCTATGTCTGTGTATGTATCTATGTGTGTTTATGTGTCTATGTGTGTATGTGTATGCATGTAAGCATATATCTATGCATATGCATGTGCATTATGTATGCATATGTGTGTGTGTATGTGTGTGTATATGTGTGCATGTTTGTGTATGCATGTAAGTATGTATGTATGCATATGTATGCATGTATGTGTATGTGTGTGTATGTCTCTTTACATGTGTGTGTGTATGCATATATATGTGTGTATGTGTGTGTGTTTCTCTCTATGTGTGTGTGTGTCTATGTGTGTATATGTATGTGTGTGTATGTGTGTGTATACATGTAAGCATATATGTATGCATATGCATTATGTATGCATATGTATGCATGTGTGTGTATGTGTGTGCATATGTGTGTGTATGTCTCTCTACATGTGTATGTGTGTATGCATATGTATGAATGTGTGTGTATGCATGTAATTATGTATGTATGCATATGCATATGCGTTATGTGTGTATGTGTCTATGTGTGTGTGTGTCTATGTGTGTATGTGTGTGTATGCATGTGTATGTGTGTGAATGTGTGTGTAAATCTGTGTGTATATGTGTGTGTATGTATGTGTATGTGTCTATGTGTGTGTATGTGTCTATGTGTGTGTATGTGTATGCATGTATCTATTCATGTGCATGTGCATTATGTATGAATATGTGTGTGTATGTGTGTGTATGTGTCTATGTGTGTGTATGTGTATGCATGTCTCTATGCAGATGCATGTGCATTATGTATGCATATGTATGCATATGTATGCATATGTATGCATATGTATGCATGTGTGTGTGCATGTAAGTATGTATGTATGCATATGCGTTATGTATACATATGTATGCATATGCATGCATGTGTATGTGTGTGTATGTCTCTCTATGTGTGTGTATGCCTATATGTGTGTGTATGTGTATGTGTATGTATGTGTTTGTGTGTCTATGTGTGTATGTGTATGTGTGTATGCGTGTGTATGTGTGTGTATGTGTGTGTATGCATGTAAGCATGTATGTATGCATATGCATGTGCATTATGTATGCATATGCATGTATGTGTGTGTATGTGTGTGTATCTATATATATGTGTCTGTGTGTGTGTGTAACTGTGTATGGATGTGTGTGTATGTGTGTGTGTATGTGTGTGGATGTGTGTGTGTAAGTGTGTGTGTCTATGTGTGTGTGTATATGTGTGTATATGTGTATGTGTGTGTGTGTGTCTATGTGTGTATATACGTGTTTATCTATATATATGTGTCTGTATGCATGTGTATGTGTGTGTGTAAATGTGTCTGGATGTGTGTGTGTAAGTGTGTATGTGTCTATGAGTGTGTATGTGTTTATGTGTGTGTATGTGTCTATGTGTGTGTATGTGTCTATGTGTATGCATGTATGTATGCATATGCATGTGCATTATGTATGCACATGTGTGTGTATGTATGCATATGCATTTAAGTATGTATATATGCATATGCATATGCATTATGTGTGTCTATGTCTATGTGTGTATGTGTGTGTGTGTCTATATGTGTATGTGTGTGTATGCATGTGTATGTGTGTTAATCTGTGTGTATATGTGTGTGTGTGTCTATGTGTGTGTATGTGTATGCATGTATCTATGCATATGCATGTGCATTATGTATGCATATGTGTGTGTATGCATGTAAGTAATGTATGTATGCATGTATGTGTATGTGTGTGTATGTCTCTCTATGTGTGTGTATGCATATTTGTGTGTGTATGTGTGTGTGTATGTGTGTGTGTATGTATGTATGTGTATGTGTATGTGTGTGTATGCATGTAAGCATGTATGTATGCCTATGCATGTGCATTATGTATGCATGCATGTGTATGTATGCACGTAAGTATGTATGTATGCATATGCATATGCATTATTTATGCATGTGTGTGCATGTCTCTCTACGTGTGTGTGTATGCATATATATATGTGTGTGTGTATGTGTGTATGCTTGTGTATGTGTGTGTATGCATGTATGTATGCATATTTATAATTGTATGTGTATGTGTGTGTGTATGTCTCTTTACAAGTGTGTGTGTATGCATATATATGTGTGTATAAATGTATGTGTGTATGTGTTTGTATGAATTTAAGCATGTATGTATCATATGCATGTGCATTATGTATGCATATGTATGCATGTGTGTGTATGTGTGTGTATGCATGTGTATGTGTCTATATGTGTGTGTGTGTATGTGTATGTGTCTACATGTGTGTGTATGTGTGTGCATGTGTGTGTATGTATCTATATGTGTGTGTATGTGTGTGTATGTGTTTGTGTGTCTGTGTGTATGTGTGTGTGTGTCTATGTGTGTATATACATGTGTATCTATATATATGTGTTTGTATGTGTATGTGTGTGTGTGTCTATGTGTGTATATACATGTGTATCTATATATATGTGTATCACTCTCTGTCTCTCTGTCTCTCTCTCTCTCCCTCTCTCTCTCTCTCTGTGTCTGTGTCGTGCATCCAAATCCGAGCACAAATGTGCCATGAGAAATCAAAAATGTTTTTTAACATAAGCGACGGTGCCGGATTTTTTTTCAATTCGGGGGCGTCACTATGCCCCCTATTTCTAGTAGTGACTGAGCAGTGATTGACCAGAGAGCATTTTGACGTAGTTTTCTCCCAATTGGCTAAAGGAAATGTACTGAAAATTTGATAGCATAAATTAGACTTTGAGCTGGTTCCAAGAAGCTATGGATCATGCACAATGGTTGAGAAATCACTGAGATATGGTCATGCAAAGTTCACTATTCTGAGTGGACATAGCAGAGAAGTAGACATAGTTGATCAATGAAATGTATGTATTATAAAACATTAACATACAAGATCATTGGCATAGAAATGATTCACAATGATAGTGGAATGAATAGGCTATGGGGTAGGCTACGCAAATATTGCAAATGACCTATGGAAGAGCTCTCTAAAAGGCCATACAACTGCAACTTTTGCAAGCTCCTTTTATTAGGATTTTAGCTCCAAGTTTGAATTTGAATTCAAACTTGGTTCTACCTAAAAGTGCTTCCTCCAAGTTAAGAGTGATTCTACCAAATGCAATTTGTAACTCCTTACTCCATGAATTGTATGGAATTACAAGATTCTCTCAAGAATTTATCCTTTTACAAATGGTAAATGATATAGCATTACAAGCAATGGTTCACATACTTCATCAAGTGGTTGCACATTTTTCCTTCCAAGCTTAGCCAAGTGTGAAGGCTTGAATATTGCACCAAAAACTCCCCCTTAAGCCAAACATATTGGCTTGGACTTATTCATGAATCTTCTTGAATGTCTTGGAATCCAATCATACCTTTAAACTTGCAAAGTTTAGTACCATCAAGTGCTTTGGTTAACAAATATGCACATTGCATGTTTGTAGATACATATGCCAATTGAACCTCCTTGCTCAATAGCTTCTCTCTAACATAGTGATAGTGTACTTCTATATGCTTGGTTCTTGCATGATAGATGGGATTAGCTGCAAGATGCAAAGAAATTGTATTGTCACCAAAAATCATAGGTGAGTGAGAATGTAGTCCCAAATCTGAGTAGAGCAATCTAATCCAAATTGCTTCTTATGTAGCATTGACTAATCCCCTATTTTTAGCCTCTTGGAAGACCATGAAATGGGCTTATCACCCACAAAAGAAAGATATCCAGAAGTACTCCTTCTGTCATCCTTACAACTTGCCCAATCTGCATCTGAATATAGCTTAATGTCCAAATCTGAGGTGTATGGGAAGTAAAGACCTTGATTTTGAGTACCTTTGAGATACTTCAAAATCCTTTTAGGAGCTTGCAAGTGAGGTGCTCTAGGTTTATGCATGAATTGACTTAGAACACTTACTCCATAAGATACGTCAATCCTTGTCAAAGTTGCATAGTTTAGACTTCCAACTATGCTTTGATATCCTACAATGTCTTCAAGCAAATCACCTTCCTGAGCACTCAATTTATGATTTACGTCCATAGGGGTGCTAGTTACCTTTGCATTCTCCAAGTGGAACTTCTTCAACATGTTATGAAGCGCTTCAGTGTGCAAAAGAAGAGGAGTAAGGAGGAGATGGAGGGAGAGAGAGAGAAGAGGAGAGACGTGCATAGATGCGTGGGAGCCTCGAAACCCACATAATGATCTCTCTTGAGGCAATTGTCTATATATGATGTATATATATGAATATAGGGGTAAGGTCACATGACCCTTACATCCCCAACAATCTCCCACTTAAGGGTCAATGTGACCATAAGTGGTAACATATACAAAGAATGATGTAGGACTATACAATAATGTATAGGAAGAGTCCAGATCTCAACCCACACTGATCAGCCTACATCAACTACCTCAAACAAGGTGTATCCATGCACCTCAAACTGCTCTAAACTCATATCGATAAGAGTCGAGCTCACATATGACTGATGCAAGAACTGATGTTCTTGCAAAGCTCCTACTCGCTCTATGCCTATGTCGATCATCAAATGACTCACAACTCCAAGTGCAAATGCTCCAATAGCAACTGCAATGTCTAAACTCAAGCATAATACCTTGTACGTCAGATTCTCGAATGCTGACGAAACATGTGCTATCCTAGCTAACCTAAGAATGTCAGCCATGCCTATATCCAAGACATCCAAAGCACCATCGTCAAGAACAACATGTCCTGACATATGTGTGTCAACATCTGGCATGAGCAAATCCAAGAATGACTTCATGATCGCTGACTCATCAACATCTAAATCATTCATCCTCTCAACCAAGGATGTGTCTAGTTGTGCACCCTGAGAGTTAGTATGCTCTGGCATACACTGTGTATCATAAGAGCTATCCTGCTCTACCACATCAAGTGTATCATCATGCTCCACATAAGCTAACTGCACAACATCAACACCAAGATCAAACCGATGATCAAACTCTAACTGAGTAGCATCACAATGCTCTAGATGAGCATCCATATCAGCATCCAAATGATCATCGAAAGTATGCTCCATAATAGCATCTATATGATCAAAACAATCATGCTCTGATAGTAGTGAAGTATTTCATTGGTGATGCACCACAGTGCACTCTCCTTCCCCCAAGCTCCACGATGATATCCTCTGAGTAGAAAACCAAGCTCCTAAGGCCACACATGGTAGTTTGCATAGAGACTGCAAAATATGCAAAAAACATAGTACATAGGGAGCACGAAGACAAACTTCTTAGGTCTTACAAATGCGGTCGAACTTACAGCCTGTGGCTGACCAGGGCACTATATGTTTTATTAAAGATAAAGCAAGCGATGATGGGTTTATTTACATTTGCATACATGTTGATGACATAATTCTTACAGGTACAGATGAGAAGGGCATACACATTCTTAAGAAGCAGATGGAGAAAGAGTTCAAGATTAATGACTTGGGAGACTTGTCATATTTCTTGGGAATGGAGATTTCATATACTCAACATGGAGTGTATGTGACTCAAGAAAGGTATTTGAACAATTTTCTAATCAAGTTTAAAATGGAAGATTGCAGGGTAGAACCTACTCCAATGGAGGTGAATCATAAATTAAGAAGATATGGAGGAGAAAAATTCGAGGACATGAAGCTGTATCAAAGTTTGGTTGGTAGTCTAATCTATGCTACATTGACTAGGCCTCATTTGTCATATGCAGTTGGAGTATTTTATCAATTCATGCATTGTCCTAGGAAAGAACATTGGTTTGTAGGACAAAGGGTGCTAAGATACATTAAGGGTACACTCAAAGAAGGTTTGTATTATGGATTCACATCAGATACAAAAATCAAGATATATAGTGATGTACATTGGGCAGGTAAGTTTGATGATAGGAGATCAACCTATGGATATCTATGTTATGTGGGAGATAAATTAATCTCTTGGTGTTCTAAGAAGCAACATACAATTGCTTTATCATCTATAGAAGCATAATATAAAGGTATGGTTGAAGTTGCAAAGTAGGTTATATGGTTGAATGACTCTCATGAAGAGTTTTAACATCAATCAAAGTATACCCATCATTCATGGAGATAATATGAGTTCATTGTATCTAGCTGCTAACCCTGTGTTTCATGCCAGGACTAAACACATTGAGATTCAATATCATTTCTTGAGAGAGAAAGTGATTGATAAAGAAATTGAAGTCATACACACTTCTACAAAAGATCAAATTGCAGACATGTTAACCAAAAGCTTGGATGGACCTAAGTTGCAAAGGTTCAAAGACATGGCAGGTATAGCGAAGATGGAGAAACACACAATTCATGATTGAGGGGGAGCTATTGGTGCATGATAATCACCAATCAATGATCTGGACAAGTTTTGAAGTCAAGAAGTAAAGCAAAGATCAAAATTTGAGCCTTGAAGATGAGTGCATGATTAGAAGATGAACACTTGTATATTACTTTTGTAATTAGTCCATAAAAACTTTGTATCCATGATGAGTCGGGATGTAAATGTCTATATATACTTAAATATAGATGCAATATAGAGAGTGATAATGAATGAAAAGTAAGCAAAGTCATTAGAAGCCGTAGAGAATGAGAAGAATGTAATCCATCCATGAGATGTACATTTTCTCTGAATAGAAGAGAATTAAAAAATATTGCACCTCAAACTTTTGCTCAATGCTCCTTCTGTGTTTATCTTCTTCAGGAATGCTTCTGTACAAGTCTAATTATATATTTGATTGATCTATGTACAAGCTTTGAGAGGCTAATTATAATAAGTCTAAGAGAGTTGAAGATAGGAACATCTACATGTGTAAATGTAAAGAAGTGAAGATAGGAAGAGGTGCAATCCTGATGATCAAAGTTTTGATCAAATCTCACTCCACAGTTTAAAGTTTTGTGCAAATAAGCACTCAATCTTTAAGTTGAAATGTAAGCTACTTTTCGCTAAAAGCATTTGAATAAAAGGGATCTAGTCTGGGAGAACCATGCATTAGAAATTGTAGGTGTCAAAGTGGACTACACAGAAAAAAACAGTTTGAGACATAGGTACATTGTTTGAAGGAAATCTCAAGATCTACTGCTTCTTTTGAAGAAAATGAACTTGGAGAAGGTGTGCAAACATTAGACATCACTTTGTATAAATTTTCATTGAAAACTTTACATATTTGATCAGTCAATGAGTGAATGAAGTGCAATAGACGTTTTTGTGTAATGAGTTTCTTCACAGTTGACTCAAGCCTTGATAATTTGGCAATAGATTTCCAAAGTTGGTTGTATCTATGAATTGTTCTTGATATAGAGGTGCTCTAGCATGAAGGATAACTTGTTCTCTTGGAGATTAATCATCTCCATCATGAAGTGGTTTATTGGTTAACCAAATTTGCTCCAGATCATTTTGCAACATATAATGCATTAAAAACCATGTTTTTATGATGATTTTAGAAGGCCAAAACCATAAGCTAGTTATCTATTACAGTGAAATATATGGTACATCAGCCAATTCAAATAGTTGTGGATTATGACTCCCTATTCTAAAGTACTTTGCATTAGATTCCTCAAGATGAGCGCCCGTGAGAGGATGTGGTGCATGGTTGGTTTATGGATGGTGTGCTTCCTTTACTCAAAGAGAAAATTTGTTGTTGATACAAGGGTTGTCCATAATTTCCTCATGCAATGGCACCCTCTAGCCCTCATAAAAATCCCTTTTATCTTGTATTTAGGAGATATCCATATGAACACTCTCCTAAACCCCTTTTGGATATTTCCCTTAGGCTATGGTTTTGAAGCCTCTCAAATAAAGTATCTTTTTGACACATGTATAAAACCCACGTAGAAGTTTTCCCACGCCTATATTTTTGTCTTGAAGAGAGTGGGTTGTTAGAGAATATCTACAAAGATTTAGAGAGATATGAGCATGTGCTCCTTTTTGACTAGTCAAAAAGAGCACATGGGAGAATGTGCTTAGCCTATAAATATAGGCTCATTTCTTGTAAATGGGAGAGCTTTTGGTCGTGCTCTCATGTAAAATCCTTTCAATGGAAGAAATCCCTTTTCTCTTAAGGCTTTGTACATATATGTATTTAGTCTTGGAGTGTGAGAGAGTGAGGTGTGTGCATGCTAGCATTTCCTATGTGTGTAAGTAGAGTGTTGCTATTATCTTGTATTTTACATATGTGACTAGGATCCTTGGCTCCCATCTCTCCAAGTTTTCAAGCATGTGGCATAGCTGCGGGCTGATGGCCAATGGCTTGAACATGATGGAGGATGGGGTGGATGAAAGGAGAGTCTTTCTTGTGCCTTCCTTCTTGCTATCTATCTATCTATCTATCTATCTATCTATCTATCTATCTATCTATCTATCTATCTATCTATCTATCTATCTATCTATCTATCTATCTATCTATCTATCTATCTATCTATCTATCTATCTATCTATCTATCTATCTATCCATCTATCTATCCATCTTGGCTCCCCAAGGGCATACTACAACAACAAACTTGGCACCGTTGCCGGGGAGAACGGCCTTTCAGCATTTATAGTGCTCAAGAGCATGTGGTAAGATGTTGATTTGTAATTTTTCTGCTTATTCACTTAGGATATGTGTGTCAGGGGAGCACTAGATTGTGCTCTCTGACTACACAAGACAAGATTTCGGAAACACAGTTCTGATTACAAGAATACCCACGAAGGGAAAATGCTACAAGAATATACGATCGATACAAGATGTCCCACAACCCGGGACCAATAGGTATGGAAAACTCGACTAGAGATGATACAGGAGATCCCACAACCCGGGATCGTAGGTAGGAAACAAGATATCTCGATTACAAGAAATCCCCTCAGGGATATGAACTGGATACAAGAAATAACTAGAAAGGATCTCGTACTACGAGATTACAATAGGACAAGAAAGGATGTCCACAATACAAGACTAGACAAGACTAGAGCTAGAAACAAGACTAGAACTTGAACTGGAACTTGAATGTACTTACTTGGAGGTCACGACTCCTTGAGCTCCCAAGACTGGCATTGGCAAGACTGATTATGAATGTGGCCAACCCCTCCTTATATAGGTTTTCAAGGGCGGTTCCCAAGGCGGTTGCGAACTGATGATGTCATCATGATGTCATCGATTTGTAACAAGACCTCCCAATGTCAGAATTCAGCGAATAGACAGTTGATCTTGGGGTTTTGGCACATTCCGGACGCAATGGAAGCATTGGTTTCTCCTAATTCTGAACCAATCATGAGATACAGGGTTCACATGGAATCTTAGGTTCAGGATGGTTTCCTTCGTCCATGACATCACCTCCCCCTCAAGCGACGAGTTCCACGAGGAGCGGTCATGTTATCTGGTCTCGGCTTCGTTGGATTTTTCTTATGGAATTCTCGAACCTTGATTGGTGCTCTCTGAAGGTTTTCTGCAGGTTCCCAAGTACGATCACTGATGTCATACCCTTTCCAATGAATAAGGTATTCCAATCTTCCCCGGGATATTCTGGAATCTAGGACATGCTCGACTTCAAATTCTTCATGATCATCAATCTCAATAGGTGGTGAAGGACTAGGTCTCTCCCCCCTCAATGGTGAAATCTGATATGGTTCCAACATGGATACATGGAAAACTGGATGTATTCTCATGGTACTCGGTAACTGGAGTTTGAAGGTGACTGGATTAATCTTGGCCAAGATGGTAAATGGTCCAAACTTTTGATGATCTAACTTTGCACAAGGCCTTGAAGTTTGTAAATTGTTTCGGAGTAACCATACTTTATCCCCAATTTGATACGATGGATTCTGGACACGATGTTGATCTGCATAGTACTTATATTGTTGTTGAGCTTTATGGATCTCTTCCTTCAGTTCTTTGTGAATGTCCATCAGGTACTGGGCCTTGTCTCTGGCAGCTGGGTTCTTGACATGATTTGAGAGTTGTATATCCATCCTTGGATGTTGTCCATAGTTTGCAAAGAAGGGAGTTTGCTTAGTAGATGCATGAACACTATTGTTATAGGCAAACTCTGCAAAGGGTAACAACTCAAACCAGTCATTTTGGTGATAGTTGCTAGTGCAACGGAGATATTGCTCCAGGACTTGATTCACTCGTTCTGTTTGTCCATCAGTCTGTGGATGATTTGCTGTAGATAGTTTAACTTGAACACCAAGGAGCTTGCAAAGACTGTTCCAAAAGCTGGATATGAACTGTGGACCTCGATCACTGACAATGTCATCAGGCAATCCATGAAGCCTAAATATGTACCTAAGAAAAAGTCTGGCAGTGGCTGCACCTGTGATTGCCTTGGTAGTTGGAATGAAGTGTGCCATCTTTGTAAATCTATCCACAATAACAAGAATGGCATCATACTTATCTGACTTTGGTAGATCTGTGATGAAATCCATCGACAATGAAGCCCATGGCCTTTCTGGAATAGGTAGAGGTTGCAAGAGGCCATGAGGTTTATGTCGGGGTACCTTAGATCTATTGCAAGTATCACAGGTTCGAATGTATTCTTTGACTTCCTTCCACATCTGAGGCCACCAAAAGTCCCTTGATATGAGTTCTATTGTTTTATTTACTCCAAAATGTCCTGCTGCAAGGTTGTCATGGCGTTGTTGAAGTACTTGGATCCTGGGCTTTCCTGGAGGGACATACAATAGGTTCTTATAGAGTAGTAAACCATCCTTTTCCTGAAATTCGTTTACTTCTTGGAATTTTCCTTCTTGAGCTTTCTGCTTAACGTTACAAAACAATTCATCCTGTGGTAGATTCTCACGGATCAACTGATTCAAGGCTGAATCTTCATGATGGCTTGAAGAGATAGCTGCTAACTGGAGATGCTCGGGCTTGAGTAATACACTCTCTTGTTGATCAAAGGCCTCTTCACCCTTCTTTGGTGCAAGGTAAGATCTTCTGGATAGGGCATCTGACTGACATTGATGACGTCCTGGACGGTATGTGATGACAAAGTCGAATCTGGATAAAAAGTTACTCCATCGAGATTGCCTTCTATTGAGGATCCGGGTGGTCATAAAATACTCTAGGTTCTTGTGATCTGAATATACAATGACTTTATGAGCTGCTCCTTCTAGATGGTGACGCCAGGTATCAAACGCGTCTACTATGGCAAGGAGTTCTTTATCATGAATTTCATAATTAATTTCTGGAGGGGAAAACTTCCTTGAATGATATGCAACTGGATGTAGTTGTCCATCATCTCCATATTGGGAAAGAATGGCCCCTAGAGCAAAGTCCGATGCATCTGTCTCAAGGAAGAAGGGCTTACTAGAATCAGGATGAACTAGGATTGGAGCAGTAGTGAATGCTGATTTCAAGGTCTGAAAGGCCTTCTCTGCTTCTTCGGTCCATGAGAATTTGGAGTTCCCTGTAAGCTTGGTAAGAGGTGTCACTATCTTGGAGTAATCTCTGATGAATATCCTATAGAAATTGGCAAACCCCAAAAAACATTGTACATCTCGAACACATGAAGGTGGTTGCCAATCAAGGATTGTCTCAATCTTCTTAGGGTCCATAAAAATTCCTTTATCTGATACTATGTACCCTAAAAATTCCACTTCTGTCTTATGAAAAGAACACTTCTCCAATTTCGCATACAATCCTTTTTCTCTTAGTTTCTCTAGGACTATCTTTACATGATCTTCATGATCCTCTAGATTTTTTGAAAATATCAAGATATCATCAAGGTATATTACAACAAAATCATCTAAATATTCTCGAAAAATATCATTCATCATATGTTGGAAGACAGCTGGAGCATTTGTAAGACCGAAGGGCATAACTACATATTCAAAATGCCCATACCTTGTTCGAAATGCTGTCTTCCATTCGTCTCCTTCTCTGATCCTGACAAGGTTGTAAGCTCCTCGAAGATCAATTTTCGTGAAGAATTTTGCTTTTCCAAGGCGTTCCAAGAGCTCTGATATGAGTGGTAGAGGGTATCTGTTTTTTATAGTGACTTTGTTCAATCCACGATAATCTACACACATCCGGAGAGTCCCATCCTTCTTCTTTACAAATAGAATAGGAGCTCCTGCTGGAGACTTCGAGTGTTTGATAAACCCCTTTGCTAGATTCTCATCAATGTTCTTGCGTAGTTCTGTAAGTTCCTCTGGAGATAGTCTGTAGATTGGTCCAAAGGGTGGTTGTGTTCCCTCTTGAAGATCTATGGGACAATCATAAGGTCTATGCTCTGGAAGGATATCTGCATTCTTCTTTTCAAAAACATCTTCAAAGCCGTTGTACTGATTGGGTAGCTGTACTGGATCATCTTTCTTGGATTCTTGAGCTGGTATGGCATAGATCATATATGTAGGTTCCTTCCTTACTGCATGTATGAAGGCTTTAGCTCCAACATATGTTGGGTTCTTCTGGATATCTCGACGGGTGATTTTATTCTTTTCCCAATTAATTTCTGGATTATGTTTCTTTAACCACGGCATTCCGATGATAACCATATTTGCTGGACTCGATATTACATTGAAACATATGTGTGAATCATGGTCACCAAGGTGTACTCTTAGTGGTATGGTTTCCATGGTTATATTCCCCGATGCTAGAGGCCGTCCATCTACTACTTCGGCTACTACTGGTCTGTTCTTTCGAAGTACTGGAATTCCATGTTTCTTAACGAGTCCTTCATCAATGAAACATGAGGACGCTCCTGAATCTACTAGAGCTATGAGGGAAAGGGTCTTCTTAGACAGGATTAACTTGACAGGGGCAAGACATGTTTCTACGGGTGTGGATGGAATTATGAGACCCTTTCGTATATCATGGTCCGGCTGTATGGTCTCTTTTACAACTGGACTTCCTCGTTTCCCTGCTCTACAAGGGTGGCTGCGACTTTGGAGTTTGTTCTCTTGTTGGGACAATTAACTGCAATGTGGCCAGGGTTTCCACAATATAGACATAATTTGTTATCCCTCCTTCTTTGTTTCTCTTGTGGTGTTAGAGGCTGGAACCTAGTTACATCTATCTGCATAGGTTCGGGCATAGTGTCATCTCTAGGAGTAGGCTGGAAAGGTTTCCATTGGCGAGGTCTTCCTTCTACTTGTTTTTCTTGTTTCCTTTCAAAAAGACGGTTATCACATTGAATGGCTTGGTTGATGTATTCATTCAATGTCTTCACCTCTGGCATCGTGAGTAGAAGGTCCTTCACGTCATCCCTTAAGCCCCATCTAAATTGGCTAATGAAATAATCTTCATGCCAAGTGAGGTCACATATCAATTGCCTAAATTCTGATGCATAGGTAGAGGCAGGGCGGTTACCTTGACGTAGCTTTCGAAGTTTTGTTTCTGCCACTCGACTCGTGTCTGCATCTCCAAATGTGGCGACAAGCTCTCCAAGAAATGCCTCATAATTATGAAGTACGGCCATATCCTTCTCCAAGATTGGGGCGAACCATGATAAAGCTTGACCATAGAGCAAGGTTCCAATAAAACCGACCTTGGATGCATCATCAGGGTATCTATCAGGCTGCATGCGAATGTACAATTTGACTTGTTGCAAGAATCCTCGAAACTTTGTACGATCACCATTGAACTTTTCTGGCATGCAAATCTTGGGTTCCTTCACAAATGATGTACTGGGCCGTTGGTTCACTTGAATACTCCCTTGATTCGCTTGAAGACTCCCGATTCGTTCTTGTAATTCTTGAAGGAGTGTACCTACATGCACTGGATGTCCCATCTCGACTTGTGTCTGTCGACGACTTAGGTCTTCGACTTGTTGTTGGAGACTCTGAAGTGATGCTACGATCTGTTCATAAGCGTTCTCCATGATGTCTGGTCTTGGATAGAAGATAGTCTTGCCAAAATGTCAGGGGAGCACTAGATTGTGCTCTCTGACTACACAAGACAAGATTTCGGAAACACAGTTCTGATTACAAGAATACCCACGAAGGGAAAATGCTACAAGAATATACGATCGATACAAGATGTCCCACAACCCGGGACCAATAGGTATGGAAAACTCGACTAGAGATGATACAGGAGATCCCACAACCCGGGATCGTAGGTAGGAAACAAGATATCTCGATTACAAGAAATCCCCTCAGGGATATGAACTGGATACAAGAAATAACTAGAAAGGATCTCGTACTACGAGATTACAATAGGACAAGAAAGGATGTCCACAATACAAGACTAGACAAGACTAGAGCTAGAAACAAGACTAGAACTTGAACTGGAACTTGAATGTACTTACTTGGAGGTCACGACTCCTTGAGCTCCCAAGACTGGCATTGGCAAGACTGATTATGAATGTGGCCAACCCCTCCTTATATAGGTTTTCAAGGGCGGTTCCCAAGGCGGTTGCGAACTGATGATGTCATCATGATGTCATCGATTTGTAACAAGACCTCCCAATGTCAGAATTCAGCGAATAGACAGTTGATCTTGGGGTTTTGGCACATTCCGGACGCAATGGAAGCATTGGTTTCTCCTAATTCTGAACCAATCATGAGATACAGGGTTCACATGGAATCTTAGGTTCAGGATGGTTTCCTTCGTCCATGACAATGTGTGCTGGCATGGCACTTTCACCCTTCCATTGGGCCATTAGTTCCCCATTTTCTTGTTTTTGTAGGTTAGTTTTAGTTCATGTTTGTTTGATGCACGAAAACACCCCTTACCCCCCCATTCTCTCTCTCTATCATATACACACTCCCACACTTTCACTTTGGCATCACTATCACCTCTGTCATCTCTTTCTCAGTGATGGCCTTGAATGGAGGGATGGGGTACTTGCTCTCTTTGTCTCTTCCCTCTCTTTTGTTGGATAATTCAAGAAAACTTCCACAAACAAAAAATGAAAAAATAAAAATTTGACTTTTGGAAGTTGGTACGCAAAAATCCCACGAAATGAACTCATTTTCGCATTTGAAATAGTGTTGGATGCTTTCTTTAATTTTGTGTGCATTAAAAATATTGGGGGTGGGAATATCTTCATTTTAAATCACCCTTGATGTGGGCGCTGATAGCTGTATGGCTAACGCATGCGGAAATCATTTTTTTGGTTTATGTCTACCTACCCACCATCTCTTGAAGTCGTTGCGACTTAACAGCTAGACACGCATTTACCCACTTCCCCTTCCTCTAGTCATTTGTGGGGAGAGGCAACTTCCTTCCTCTCTCCACTCACAGGCTGTGACATCATTCGTACATCCAACTCCTTCTCTGTGCTTCTCTACAGCCATGTTCGGGTTGAGCGTTTGCTCCCCCTCAGGCCTTTCCAGCGCCTTCTCCATGCTTCTCTGCAGCCATGTTCGGGTTGAGCGATTGCTCCCCCTGAGGCCTTTCGAGCACCTTCTCCATGCTCCTCTGTAGCCATCTTTGAGTTGAACGTTTGCTCCCCCTCAGGCCTTTCCAGCGCCTTCTCCATGCCTCTGTGTAGCGGGGTTGAGTGTTTGCTCCCCCACAGACCTTCCCAGCTCGTGGTTGAGCATTTGCTCCCTTTTGGTTGTCGATCACTGTGCATGGACTCTCATTTTCTTGTTGTCGAAGTTGTTGAGCTCGGGACTAGCTTGGCCTTCTCTCTTACTCGTCCATCTCTGCCCGGTTTGTGCTGGTGGCATAGTCCCTTGGTTCTCTGTTAGTATCGGCATGGTTATGCAGTTCCTCGCACAATTGTCTCCACTGAAGAATGACTCTATTCCTCAGCATGGCTACATCTTGCACGACTTCTGCATCGACGGAGCCCTATTCCTTACCCTCTTCGTGCATTGAGATGCCTAACATGACTCTTTTTGATGAAGGCACGCATCTCCTCGATCATAAGCAGTAATGATAGACAATAGGGTTAAGTACCTCGATATGACATGTGACGGCAAGCTATGTCTCATACAGACCCGAAGCACATATTTTCTATAGTTTTTACATGTGTGTCATTATCTTCTTTGCTTGTGGAAGTTGTCCTGAATGATATTTTTGTGATCATAATATACGCCTAGGAATGATGTTATGTCTTCATGATGTCTTCAAAATGCCCGTGCAGTCTATCTATGGCGAACTCTTTGATGATGAATAATTTCAAATTTGTTGTAATGAAAGTTAAGAGGATTTGTGCGTGGAATAAGGAAACATATTTCTCCAAGCACATGTGCCCTTGCCTGAGAATTAGGCTTGCATGGCGAAGCTGAGATGATGTTTTTCAAAGGGAAGATTCCGTTCTATGATCTCACTACTCAAGTAATTGGAGAGGGTTGGACCTTAACCATGAGCCTCATAGTTCTATAAATGAATGTTTACCGATGCAAGCCCCACGAAGTGATTCAGCCGGATAGATTGCATGCAAAAATAGGATATACCCACACTTCTTTTCATGTTTAAGACAGATAAGAAAATTGTTGATGCCTTTGAAGCTTATAATTCATTTAATAACAGATTTCCTCATGTGGACAAATATTCAACTGTTTTCATTACCTTAGGACGGGGGATGGTGTTCCAAGTCGTCAAACTAAGGGTGGAGAAATGAAGCCAATGATTACATATGTTTTTCGATTGAGGCTTCCCTTAAAGTAATTGAGCTTAGTAGTTTGGAGGGTGTAACTTCCTGAGTGAGAAAATGTGTGCGCACCTCCACCACCATCGGACAAAAGATGACCCTGACTTGCTGTGCTCCGAAAAGTATTCCTTATGGTTTCTTATTGCTCCGAGGATGATATGTTTTATCATCTGACAAATGTTAAAACTGTTGGTGTTTTAATAATGTTTAAGTGGGCCGTAATCTTGTGACTTTTCCTTTTTGGGGTTGTGTCTAGAAATCCACCAAACACTGTGACAAAGAACACAAGTTTATTGTGTGGTTTATTGTATGCCTGGTCATGTTTCCGCTTCTTTCAATGGTGTTGCATAACTTGGTCGTGACACATACTGCGAATAGGGGATGCATACTAAAATGAATAAGTATTAAGCACCTAAGGAGACCCATGGCAATGTCTTCTTATCTGTTGCTTGAAGATCTTTGCACCGTAATCATTCAGCGATTTGCAATCATAATGCTTTCTTCTTTGTGCAATATCATCCTTTCGCGAGTCAACCTTAGTGCTCAGTTCTTTGGTCACCAAATAATGTCGCATGAGGTGTGTGCATGTGTCACACTATGCTTTCCATTAGCATGTACACTCTAATGATACTGTTCATTACTAAATGGTCGATTACTCCAAACTGTTTCTGTATGTTCTACTTCTAATGCTTGAATCGTGCTTACTTCACACACACACGGGTCATGACTTTGGGGGCTGAGGATATTGTTTATGGTTTGTTGCTTTTGAGCATGGTGAGCTAGTTTCAAGTGCTATATGCATTTCACTATTTAGTGATTCAACTCCGTTGTGCAATCATTAAATGTTCTTTTCAACCCATGTTTTCTAGGGCCTTCCAATCTTTCGATCGAACATCTTGTTCTGATTTTTTAAGCCTTAGACTGGGTATTGTCATATTATATCAATATGTTATGATATCCCATCATAAGAGAGGCAAGCTTCCACACTATCATCATTGGGGGATTAGCGTAGGAATTCACGCTCTAGTAAATGCACTTTGTAAGTTAAGTGTGACAAAGGTGCAATCGGGAACTAAGGTACGTTTTGATTTAACTGTGATTTCCTTGCAACGAAAGATTCCACCAAGTAACTAACAAGTGGGCTATCATAACATTGTGCACGGTTGTTGAAGCTCTTAGGAACGAAGAGGGAGCCTGGCTCTTCAGAGCTACTTATTGGTCTACCTACCTATATACAGTTGCATATAGCATCCAAATAAGGCGGTGGGCAATGCACTTCATGGTCAGGAACATTCAAGTTTTTCTTGCTCTCTTAGGAGATCCGCATCACTCTTGGGATGTCAAACTGTTTCCATAGTGGTGTAAGGCTATGGGACACTCAAAAGTGTTCAAGGTGATATTGTAAGGCCACCCTTGGCACCTTGGGCTTGAGGGTAACCTCCTTTGGTCCCCTCCCATCCCATGCTTGTTCTCTTTGAGTGGTATTATGTTTTTCAAATCTGTTCATTACCACCCCTTGTAGTGCTACGTGAGTGTCTTTAAGGGGCATACACTACATTCTCTGAGGTCATGAAAATTTGTGCACTTTTTGGTTTGATAGTGGGCCTAAGGTTCATGTTGCTACAACTTTCTGACTTTTGGTTTCATGTGCCATCTGCGTTCTCTGCTAAATCTTGGAGTTGGAGGTTTTTGGCACCCTATCAAGGAGTGATGCACATGTTGGATTTTAAAATTGCTGGCTCCTTTCACCATTTATCATATATATGATCTTTTTTCTTGAACGGAAAGCTTACAGGTGGCTGAAGTATATTGATTCTTTCCAGGGAAGGAGTCCCTTATGATGATTAAACAACTTTTGGGGTTACTGAGTTCTTCTTTGATGATCTTTAATGTGAAACTTATCTTCAATTGTCATTGTGTACTCAATTCCTCTTGACTATGAGTGTTACAGGTTTGAAAGAAAGAGATGGTTCTTCCTGGTCTATTCCATGCTTGTCATAATCATTGGAAATGGATAAATTGCTTATATGTTTGTATGGTACAAGAGTCAAAATGGTATGAATATTGCATGATGTTCTGTATCCATTGACCCACTAATAGGAATCAGGTCCAAGACTACACATCTCTTGCTACATGCTACTGCATCTCTCTTGATTCTACTCTTTATTAATGCATGTGGTTGTTTTTAGTAGAATTCCTAGATTGGGTGCATATTGCTTATACTTTAAAATGTTCTTCATGATGCAAGCATGTCTTCTTTAAAGGATATTTGCAGGTGAACGTGCACATAGGAGGTTGAAAATTTTTAGACTTGAACTAAATTAAGTGTGACGTCATTGAATGAGTGATTGTTTTTTGCTAGGGAAGTAACTCTCTAGTTCCACATTCCTCATTTAAGGCTTAATTTTTCATAATTCATTACAGGCCAACACACTTAGAACTTCAGCATTGATCCTTCTTATCTCCTATGGATGATTTGATGCTTTGCAGGAATAGTGTTGGATAAGTTGTTTGAATCTTAGGAAAGCTTCTAAAATGATAGGACTCATAATGTTGCACTATTGCATGCAAGGTGGTGTGGGTCTTGGCTCCCCAAGGGCATACTACAACATTTTTCTTTCTGCATTGGATGGTGTCATACATTGATCCACAGGGATCATTGATCCACAGGGATTAATCCATATGATCCACAGGGATCAATTCATATGTGTGAGGGACAAGGGCTAGCTAGCCAAGGTCCCAAGCTCGGGGGATACCCTAAGGTACTTTGGTAGTAATGGGAATTACTTGGGTAGTAATGGGAATAAGTGTTGCATGATGGCCATGTGTTCATACTAGACTATTCCAGATCATTGCTATTGTTAGAATATACCATTGCTATTTTTAGATTACAAGAGGGTATATATGGATGGGAGGAGATTCACACACACATCATTCAAGTGGTTTCCAACACTTGGTATCAGAGCTTCTTTTGATCTTGGTTTCTTCTCCTCCATGGTGCATGGTTTTTCCTCTCTTGCACATTTCTAAAATTTTCCAGCCATTGTTGTCCTAATCGCGTGTGTTCGGTTGGCTTTTGCTTTCGACAATTGATGAACACAATATATATTTAAAGGAGATGGTGGAATCCTCATAAGAATCCCCCTCAATACTCAACAACGTGTTTCACGGAGCCTATAGACTGCTTGCCTAATGTCAACTGACCACGTCACCTGATACTCTGCTTAGAGCATGCAAGGAATGTTGGAGCAAGTCTATGACAAGCCTAAGTATTGGCTTGAGTCCCACAAAGTCATAGAAGAAGCCTTAAAATGAAGACTATGTAAAGTTCACTTGTGAACTACCTCTTGTAACTTTTAAAGAGTTTACTTAATGTAAAAGTGAAAGAATCTTAAGTGGTTGAGTCCACTTGATCAAAAAGGGAAAGAGGAGCCAGGAATTTGTTATTTGTGGTAGGTAGAGAATCAAATCAATCATTGATTGATTGGAGAGTGATTGAGGGAAGTTAGCCTCCCGAACTCAACTGTAAATAGATGGCAGTTTTAGTCGTGGTTAGAGAGACCTATGTGAAGACCTCCAAGAGCTGAGCTTTATGCCATATCAAGGTGTGATTACAAGGCACACATATGTATCAGTAAGTCATTTTATTGTACAAGCAATATACTTTCATCTTCATGATTATTTGAGTTCATATGTCCATGTTCTTGTGAAGTGTACTACTCACTGCCATTACTCTCAATTTTCTCAGTCAGATTGCAGAGATGGTTTCTCTGAGGTTGGTGCATCATTTTCAGTGATTTAACTTGTTAAAGTTAGCTCTATAAGTCTACTATATTCTCACAAATTTTCATGTCATTTGGATGTTGCAATCTTCAGTTATGTTCAGTTGAAGTCAACAGTGTCTGTTCATTTTCACTTCTCTGTCAGGTACCCGACTTTTTCACTCACCTTGTCAGAGCCATTTCTCAGTGGTTGCTTATTCAACGTCAATGATTTAAAGCTTGTTTGATTCAACCTACTATCTAGTATAACCATACAAATTTTCATAATCATTGGATTCCTACTTTTTCTTATGTTCATTTGTCTGCTCACTGGTCGCAAACTATAGCAGCCCGTGAAAATCGGGATGATGTCATCACTTGTTAAAACTCGTTCTCAGTGTGTGGTTTATTATTTTTGATGAGATTACTCTTGAAAGTTAGCTCTTTAAGTTATCTAAACTTCCCCAAGAGGAATTGAGTTAATTGCTGCTGTGCTCAGAGAATTGTGCAAAACACTCGACAGGTGTATGAACCAAGAATAACAAGTTTTTCACCTTTGAGCTAACTCCAACTTATCTGTTTTGATCTATCTTTTTGAGAGTGATCTTCCAAGGTACATAGGGTGTCTAATACATCCATTGGCAAGCTAAAAGGGCCCACCATATACTCCTGGAGTTCATTTGGCTGGTGTAGATCAAGGATTTTGCAACACCTCTTCATCTTCAAGCACATACTTATCCATCTCTTCACAGTGGTATCAGAGCAAGGTTGGACATGGCAGATGGATTTCCTTCATCAATTGACAAATTGGACAGAGGTAACTACTCAGCTTGGTCATTAAGAATGGAAGCTTATCTCCAAGGTAGAAGTTTATATGGTTATGTGGCTAGAGATGAAGTTATGCCAAGTTTCAGGAACAAAAGTCAACCAACACAAGAGATTGAGCACATGGTGCTCCAAGGATGCACTTGCAAGGTCTTATCTCCTCAACTCTATCTCAGATTTTTTGTTGCCTCACATTAGAAGTTGTCAAACATCTCAGGAAGTGTGGGATGCACTTGAAGCCTTTTTCTCTTCAAGTACCAAAGCTAGGAAGCATCAACTATGGCTGGATTTCACAACTCTCAAGAAGGCTCCCAAACAAAATGTGACTGATTTTGTCACAAAGCTCAAGGACATAACATATCAGTTGGGAAGCATTGGAGAGGTAATAGATGAAGAGCAAATCGTAAGGCAGGTCATCAATGGCTTGAAGGCAGATGACAAGTGGGAAGCATTCACCAAAGCTATGGATTTGTACATGGACATGCATGTACCTGATTTAAATACACTCATTGGACAACTACTTACTCAAGAGGCAAAGCTTATCAAAAATGGAGAAAGCTCTAAAGGTAATCAATCTTCAGCTTTATACACTGATAAAAGAAAGTCCAAAGATAACAAAGGAAAGGCAAAGAAAGTGGATGATGAAGCAGGTACATATCAAGCTAACTATGCAGGTAGAGGAAGACATGGCAGAGGTAGAGGAAGAGGAGGTAGACAAGGTAGGGGGAGATCCCAAGACTCCAACTCATGTTCTATTTGTGGACTAACTATTCATACAACTGAAAATTGCTATAGGAATTCCAGGAATCAAAGAGGAAGAGGATACAATAGAGGAAGTTATGGCTACTCAAGAGGAAGGTTCAACAATTATCATGGCAGCTACAACAACTACAATCATTCAAACTATCAAGGAGGCTACAAAGGAAGGAGAGACTACAATAACTACACAGAAGACTCAAACAACGAGGATTCATTATTGATCATGAACATGGCTATGCCACAAGGTAAATCTGATGAGCATGTTTTCTACATAGATTCAGGTTGTTCAAATCCTGTGGCAAGAAATGTGGCACTCCTATCAGATTTAGAAGATCCAAGGAATAAGCATGAGGTACAAACAGGAGATGATACAAAACATCCTGTGGAGAAAAGAGGCAATGTCAAAGCACCTCATGGAAACATCAACCTACTCAGTAAGGTACTCTATGTCCCTACCATTAAAAAGAATTTCATAAGTGTTAGGCAGATAGTAGAGAAAGGGTTGCAAGTCAGGTTCACAAAGGCAGGAGCATTTGTTGAAGATCCAAGTCAAGGATTCAAAAAAATTGCAAAAGGTGAAAAGATAGGTAGATTTTTCACATTTGAATTACACGACACTAGAAACATTGCTCTCTTTAATTATGGTAGTTAGACACTCACAGAATTGGAAGTATGGCACAAAAGATTAGCACATATTGGTGAAAGGGCATTAAAGCAAATTTGCAGGGACCAAAGTGTACTTGGACTCCCTAACTTGTCAAAACAACATAGGATTTATAAGTGTAGTGCATGTCAATTTGGAAAGTCTCACAGGTTACCATTCATGAAGAAAGGTTATATGCATGAAGATCTCTTGGAGTTGGTTCATACAGATGTATGGGGACCTAGCAAGGAAGCTTCAATATCTGGATCAAGGTATTATGTCTCCTTTATTGATGATTGCAACAGATGGACTATCCTATTCTTTATGAAACACAAAGATGAAGTTTTTTCATGTTTCAAAAGATATTTGGCTCTTGTGGAGAATCAAACAAGGAAATCACTAAAAAGGTTAAGGTCAGATGGAGAGGGAGAATACTTCTCCCATGAGTTTGATTCTTTTCTTCAAGAAAGAGGAATTAAAAGAGAGGTAACTACAAGGTACACTCCTGAGCAAAATGGAGTGGCAGAAAGGAGGAATAGGACAATTGTTGAAGCTGCAAGGTCTAGGCTAAATGAAAAGCATTTACCTAATTACTTATGGGCTGAGGCTGTATCTACAGCCACTTACTTGATTAACAGGTTACCTTCAAAATCCCTTGATGGGATGACTCCATATGAGGCTTGGAATGGAAGAAGACCAAGCTTAGATCATTGTAAAATTTTTGGATGTATTGCTTTTGCTCATGTTCCTTCACAGGTTAGAGGCAAGATGGATCCAAAGGCAGAAAGGTGTGTATTTATTGGATATGACAACAATCAAAAGGGCTACAGGTTATACAACCCTACCAACAAAAGATTCTTGGTAAGCAGAGATGTAGTTTTTGATGAAAACAATTCATGGTATGAAGATTCATGCAGGAAGGTCAATTTACCATACAATCTTGAAGAAGATTTTCCAAAGCTTGGTAGAGAACAACCAAAGATTGAAGAACAAGACACCTCGGAGGATGATGAAGAATCTCAGATAGAAAAGATCAAAGCATGGAAGTCTAAAGGTAAAGCAAAATTGCAAGAACTTGGACATGAGGCATAATCATCACATCATGGCCTAAGAAGATCTATGAGGGAAAAGAAAAAACCAGAAAGGTATGGGTTTGACACCTCATTAGTAACTAAACATTCTATCTACATAGCACAGGACATAAACCAAGAGGAGCCATCATCATTTGAAGAGGCCAAAGCAAAAACAGAATGGAAGCATGCAATGAAGGAAGAGATTGAAAAACTTGAGGAAAACAACACTTGGGATTTGGTGCCCAAGACTTCATCCATGAAGGTAATAGGCTCAAGATGGGTATATAAACTCAAGAAGAATTCTGATGGTTCCATTAACAGGTATAAGGCAAGACTTGTAGCAAAAGGCTTTGCACAAACTCAGGGAATTGATTATGAGGAGACCTTTTCTCCTATGGCAAAGATGCCTACTATTAGGGTTTTGCTTAGTATTGCCCCTTCCAAGAATTGGAAGATACTTCAACTAGATGTAAAGAATGCATTCTTGAATGGTTGGATAACAAAAGAGGTATATATGGCACAACCACCTGGTTTTGAGAATCAAGTTTATCCTGATTATGTATGTAAACTTAACAAAGCATTGTATGGTCTCAAGCAAGCTCCAAGAGCTTCGAATTTCAGGCTTGTTTCATTCTTGCAGGATAAAGGCTTTCAACCAAGCAAGGCAGATCCTTCACTCTTTATTAAAAAGAGTAATTCTGAGATCATCTACCTATGTGTATATGTAGATGATATTATATTGACAGGAAATGATGCAGATGGTATGAAGAATATCAAAGATCAAATGAGAGAAGAGTTCAAGATAAGTGATTTGGGTTCACTTACCTACTTCCTAGGTTTGGAAGTTGTCTACAAAGATCATGGTTTGTTTCTCACTCAAAGAAGGTACATTAAGGACATGTTGGAAAAATTCAAGATGCAAGATTGTAAGATTGCAGGTACTCCAATGGAGGTCAATCACAAATTGAGCTCACATGAAGGTGAACTCATAGAGGACATCACATCATATCAAAGTCTAGTGGGTAAACTCAACTATGCCACATTGACAAGAGTAGATATATGTTACAATGTGAGTGTGCTAAGTCAAATTATGCACACACCAAGGAAACCACATATGGATGCTGCCAAAAGGGTTCTCAAGTATCTCAAAGGAACCATAAATGAAGGACTTTATTATCCTTATGTATCTGATTTAGGTTTGAAGCTATTTTCTGATGCAGATTGGGTTGGCTCCAAAGAAGACAGAAGGAGCACTTCAGGTTATCTTACCTTTGCAGGTTCAAAGCTTATTTCATGGTCATCCAAGAAGCAACCCATAGTTGCTCTCTCTTCTACTGAAGCTGAATATAGAGGTCTTGCCATAGCTACACAAGAAGCTATGTGGATGAAGACATTATTCAAAGATCTTGGATTGCAGTTTGGAACTCCAACTATTTTCGGTGACAATATGAGTTCTATTCACTTGGCTGCTAAACCCATTTTTCATGCAAGGACTAAACATATTGAAGTTCATTATCACTATGTAAGAGAGAAGGTTCTAAGCAAAGAGATTCAAATATAATATGTGTCCACTCATCAACAATGTGCAGATATTCTAACCAAAGCATTGGATGGTACAAAGCTTTGCAAATTCAAGGCTATGATTGGTTTGTAGGTAATCTTGGAAGAATGAAGACCTCAAGCATACTTAGCTTGAGGGGGAGCTATTGGAGCAAGTCTATGAGAAGCCTAAGTATTGGCTTGAGTCCCACAAAGTCATAGAAGAAGCCTTAAAATGAAGACTATGTAAAGTTCACTTGTGAACTTCCTCTTGTAACTTTTGAAGAGTTTACTTAATGTAAAAGTGAAAGAATCTTAAGTGGTTGAGTCCACTTGATCAAAAAGGGAAAGAGGAGCCACGAATTTGTGATTTGTGGTAGGTAGAGAATCAAATCAATCATTGATTGATTGGAGAGTAATTGAGGGAAGTTAGCCTCCCAAACTCAACTATAAATAGATGGCAGTTTTAGTCGTGGTTAGAGAGACCTATGTGAAGACCTTCAAGAGCTGAGCTTTATGCCATATCAAGGTGTGATTACAAGGCACACATATGTATCAGTAAGTCATTGTATTGTACAAGCAATATACTTTTATCTTCATGATTATTTGAGTTCATATGTCCATGTTCTTGTGAAGTGTACTACTCACTGCCATTACTCTCAGTTTTCTCAGTCAGATTGCAGAGATGGTTTCCCTCAGCTTGGTGCATTATTTTCAGTGATTTAACTTGTTAAAGATAGCTCTATAAGTCTACTATATGCTCACAAATTTTCATGTCATTTGGATGTTGCAATCTTCAGTTATGTTCAGTTGAAGTCAACAGTGTCTGTTCATTTTCACTTCTCTGTCAGGTACCCGAGTTTTTCACTCACCTTGTCAGAGCCATTTCTCAGTGGTTACTTATCCAAAGTCAATGATTTAAAGCTTGTTTAATTCCGCCTACTGTCGAGTATATCCATATTAATTTTCATAATTATTGGATTCCTAATTTTTGAGTTATGTTCATGTTTCTGCTCACTGGTCTCAAACTATAGCAGCCCGTGAAAATCGGGATGATGTCATCACTTGTTAAAACTCATTCTCAGTGTGTGGTTTATTATTTTTGATGAGATTACTCTTGAAAGTTAGCTTTTTAAGTTAGCTAGACTTCCCCAAGAGGAATTAAGTTAATTGCTGCTGTGCTCAGAGAATTAGGCAAAACACTCGATAGGTGTATGAACCAAGAATAGCAAGTTTTTCACCTCCGAGCTAACTCCAACTTATCTGTTTTGATTCTATCTTTTTGAGAGTGATCTTCCAAGGTACATAGGGTGTCTAATACATCCATTGGAAAGCTAAAAGGGCCCAACATATACTTCTGGAGTTCATTTGGCTGGTGTAGATCAAGGATTTTGCAACACCTCTTCATCTTCAGCACATACCTATCCATATCAAGGTGTGATTACAAGGCACACATATGTATCAGTAAGTCATTGTATTGTACAAGCAATATACTTTTATCTTCATGATTATTTGAGTTCATATGTCCATGTTCTTGTGAAGTGTACTACTCACTGCCATTACTCTCAGTTTTCTCAGTCAGATTGCAGAGATGGTTTCCCTCAGCTTGGTGCATTATTTTCAGTGATTTAACTTGTTAAAGATAGCTCTATAAGTCTACTATATGCTCACAAATTTTCATGTCATTTGGATGTTGCAATCTTCAGTTATGTTCAGTTGAAGTCAACAGTGTCTGTTCATTTTCACTTCTCTGTCAGGTACCCGAGTTTTTCACTCACCTTGTCAGAGCCATTTCTCAGTGGTTACTTATCCAAAGTCAATGATTTAAAGCTTGTTTAATTCCGCCTACTGTCGAGTATATTCATATTAATTTTCATAATTATTGGATTCCTAATTTTTGAGTTATGTTCATGTTTCTGCTCACTGGTCTCAAACTATAGCAGCCCGTGAAAATCGGGATGATGTCATCAATTGTTAAAACTCATTCTCAGTGTGTGGTTTATTATTTTTGATGAGATTACTCTTGAAAGTTAGCTTTTTAAGTTAGCTAGACTTCCCCAAGAGGAATTAAGTTAATTGCTGCTGTGCTCAGAGAATTAGGCAAAACACTCGATAGGTGTATGAACCAAGAATAGCAAGTTTTTCACCTCCGAGCTAACTCCAACTTATCTGTTTTGATCTATCTTTTTGAGAGTGATCTTCCAAGGTACATAGGGTGTCTAATACATCCATTGGAAAGCTAAAAGGGCCCAACATATACTTCTGGAGTTCATTTGGCTGGTGTAGATCAAGGATTTTGCAACACCTCTTCATCTTCAGCACATACCTATCCATCTCTTCACAAGGAAGGAGAGGGAGTACCTTTGCACTCCTCTCCGTTGCTGCTAAAAATTGGAATTTATGTATGCAGTATATGACAAAGGACCATATTTGCTTCTCTTTGTATGTGGAATAGCATCTAGCGTGCATGCGTGGCTAGGACAAGATTTGCACAGAGAGCATATAATCACTACCTTTTCGAACTCCATAACAAAAAGCTTTGTTTCTCTTAGTTGATTTGCATCACCTTCTTCCACTTCTTTGCCTATATCTTGAGCATATCTTATCCAAATTTGGAGATCTTTGTTGCTATGGATTGTGCTTTCAAAACTCTTTGTATGGTTGTAAGCCATAGTTTGATTTCAATCCTATTTCCTCTCTAAGTTTGGATTTTGCTCCTTCATCATCAATGCCCTCTTTCAAGCATCGTTTTGAAGCACAACCTATCGGGAGAGACTTGGAAAGCTATTCGGACAAAGTATGAACCATATTTAGCACCTACACACACATGCAAATTACATTTTCAACCTGAAGATAAGTTTCTTGTCAATCTATATGCATTGTTGATTTCTTTTTGCATCATATTGCATATAGGACATGCAAGTTTTGCATAATACCTAGATCAAACATGTAGTTTAGACATTGATTCATATTGTGCCATGCATGTATTCTTCTTGCAGGAATAGATAAGTATTTTTCTTGCACGTGAGTGAGGAGAAAAATATAAATTTGTTAGGGTGATGTAATCCCCTGTTGGTCTACTTGTAGTTATATTATGCCTGTCAGCATTACAAAATTTGTCAAGGTGTGTAATTCCCTTTCGGTCTATTTCAAGATAGATTGTGCTTGTCGGCACTGTTATCATGGAAATTGCTGGTCATAATTCTTCTAGTTTTCAAAATTACATCGTTATGCTGCCAAAAGTTCTAGAAAATTAGTATGCATATGCATTCAAGCATATAAAACATACTAAAAGTTTCTTATTCCATTGAGCAAAGGCTTGTAATTTGTGTAGTTTCCGTTGTCACTTACTTGTTTTGAATATGCATAGAATATTCAAACTATATAATGATCAAGATGAATGATTAACATTCTGATCAAAGAATTGTATAAGATTTTGGATATCTAGTAGATATCACTATTAGGAAAAAAAATAATTCAAGGATGAACCCAAGGGAAAATGTTGCCAAGGTCATTAGAATGAGGAACTTAATAGTTTCACAGCTAAGAATTCTCGGATTTCTGGTTAGAACCTTGAAAGGAGGATAGTTCATCCTCAAAGATTCCATGATCTAGAAGAGTGCAAGTGGCATTTTGATCAAAAGGAATAAAGTCAAGATTTCAAATATGTAAAGTAATATATTTAGAAAGAGATGAGAAATTTTTTCAAGTAAAAGGAATTGCCTTTTGCAGAAAGGACAAATTGAGACAAGGGCTAATTTTACCAAGGTCTCATGAGTTAGAAACTTAGAGGTAAGAGGTCTCAAGGTAGTTTGACATCTTAGAAGAGAACTCTAAGAACACCTACAAGTTTAGGATGCTTATAAATTAAGTATCTAGTTCATAAGTAATTACCATAACTACATAGCTATGAGTCTAGTGCACATTTCTATGTGTATAGAACAAAGAAGTTTTTTTCATAGGAAGTATAGAATTCAGATTTGTGAAATAAAAAGGGCAAATCAAGTTTTATTAGAATGCCATAGTTAGAAAAGGTAAAAGAAAAGTAATGTAAGAACTTTGTAGATTTAGGAGTTGAGACATAGACTTTAAAGTTTCTAGTTTTATAAGAAATCATATCTTGATTCCATAACAGATTTATATGAGCAGATGGGATAGTTCCATCTATCTATCTACCTAAGGGTGAAGAATAGAGATCCTAGGTGGACTCATCTTCATTAAGCAAGAAAGGCAAGTTTGTAGGCCAAGAACTCTAGAATGGCCCAGATACACAAAAAGGAAAGGTTTTCAAAGAGTAAACAAGGCAATGCTATAGTCTCAGTCCTTAGCTGGGAGTGAGACAAGGTTATATAGCAAGGCATGGTTTGCATTTATTGTACAAGGCAAAATTGTTTCCAATAGGGAGTGATTATACAACAATGCAAGGTCTATAAGTAAGAAAGTCAGTTCCAAATTCAAGACAAGTTGAGAAGCAAGTTTGATGTTTCTATTTATAGAACATCATAAATAGTAAGGTAATCATATTTGAGCATGAGGGGAGTTGACTACTGATCCATGGAGAATCAGATTACCAAGAGATGCAATTAGTAAATGCTACCAAGTTGCTTAAAATTGATTGTTAGTTTATTTATTTTCTATATTTTATGCATTCATCATGTATTATGATGAATTCATGTAGTCAGGGAGACTCTAGTTGGAATGCTTTAGCACTTTCAGTAAAAGTGAGAGCAGAATTCCAAGAGTTGTTCAGAAAGAATTACCTTCTGGTTTCCCTCCTTGCAAGAACATAGAGCATCGAATTGAATTGGTACCGGGGGCGAGTTTGATTGCTCCTCCACCATTTCAAATGAGTTTGCAAGAGGAAAATTAAGTCTACAAGGTCATGGATGAGATATACAGAAAGGGTTGATTAGACCCAGCTATTCGCCCTTTGGAGCACCAGTTCTTCTAGTGAAGAAGAAAGATGGATCTTATAGGATTTGCCTCGACTATTGAACACTCAATAAGATTACTATCATACACAAATATCCTATGCTTAGGATTGATGCCATAAGGTGTTTGAGCCACACACACTCAACAGTCATTGTGAAAGCTGCCCTATACTCAGCCACACAACTCGAAGTGGCCACAATAGGCTGCTTCTTGCTTAGCCAAGATATGCATGAGCTACCAAGCATGAAGCAAAAACCACTAGTGGAAACACGAGTGTCATAGAAACCAGCCTCGTCTGAGTTAGAAAAAGCATGCAAATCTGACGATAGTGATCCCCCCTTGGGATAAAACAACCCAAGTAGTCGAGTACCACTCAAGTAGCGAAAGATGCGCTTAACCACCTGCCAATGCTTGACAGCTGGGCAATTCATAAACGTGCTCATTTGTGAGACAACAAAGAGAATATCTAGCCTAGTAATAGATAAGTAAATCAGGCATCGAACAGCCTGCTGATAGAGAAAGCCATCAAATGCATCTCCAACATCATGAAGACTCAATCGTAAACCTGTCTCCATAGGAGTGGCAATAGGTTTATAGACTTCAAGGCCAAAATGCTGCAATAATGTGTCAATATATTTCGTTTGACACAAAGACATTCCACCATCAACCTGCATAAATTGAATGCCCAAATAATGATGCAAATGCCCCAAGTCAGACATCTCAAATGAGGATGCAAATCAACCTTAAAATCAGCAATATGCTTCTCAATAGGACCACTGATAGCATGTCATCAACATAGACAATAATGATTAGAAGCACATCATTAGCACGCTTAACATATAAGGTGCTTTTAGTTGGACTGTTCTCAAAACCATGTGCAATCACATAGGCATGTATCTTCTCATACCAAGCACGTGGTGCTTGCTTTAAACCATATAATGCTTTCTTTAACCTACACACGTAGTTTTCATGCCCTTTCTGCACAAAGCCACGGGGATGAAAAACATACACTTCTTCATGCAAGTCACCATTTAGAAATGTTGTTTTAATGTCCAACTGATGTACATTCCAATCATGATGGGCTGCACGTGCACAGATGCTCCGAACAATACTCATACGACATGTAGGTGCAAAGATCTCATCAAAATGAATGCCTTTTTCCTACGCATAACCGTTTGCAACAAGCCTAGTCTTATACCTGTCAACTGCTCCATCAGGCTTACGCTTCAGCTTGTAAACCCACTTAGTGCCAATGGCCTTCTTGTCAAGAGGCAAGTCACACAAAGAAAAAGTACCATTCTTCATTATAACATCATATTCAGATTGCATAACAACCATCCAATTTTCTGAATTTTGTGCTTCATCAAATGAAACACGATCATTCTCATGACAAAGAATAGCTGCATCCATAGCATAGCAATCTGATGCAAAAGAGACACTATGAGAGCCTGAACAAGTACAATATGATAGAGGTGCATCTAATTTGCTATCACGCAAGGTCTCCACCAGCCATTTTGGCATAGTTTTTGCCTCCTCAATAGCAGGTCTCATATCAACAAGTGCATCATGTAAATCCACATTAGAAATGGGATGATCTGCATCATCAGATGAAACTTGCAAAGGTTGAGAAGTTGCCTCATTAGGACTAGCAGTAGACTCTCCACCTATAAAAAGAGGTAGCAAAGTATCATACATGTCTTTGGAGCTAAGAAATGTCTCCTTACTACATGAAAGCAATGGTTGAATAGAATCTTGCACAAAGACAATATCACGGCTAACTAGATGTGTTTAGTCTCTAGATAATACGGACGATAGCCTTTACTTTCAGAACTGTAGCCAACAAAAATACATTTTACTGCTTTATCATCCAATTTTCTATGATGTTGTTCAGGCACTAATGCATATGACAAACAACCAAAAACATGTAGATGAGCAATAGATGACTTGCGATCATGCCAAGCCTCATATGGACTGATAGAGTGCAGTGCTTTAGTGGGAAATCTGTTAAGTAAGTATGTTGCACACATGACAACCTCAAGCCAGAAACTATGTGATAAAGCCTGACTCTTGACCATACACTTCGCCATCTCCATGAGTGACCTGTTCTCCCGTTCAGAAACTCCATTTTGTTGAGGTGTATATGGCACTGTACACTAGTGTTTTATCCCACGTTCATCCAAAAATGCATTAAAATTAGAAGACATATATTCCCCCCTCGATCAGATTGGAGGGTGCCCATTTTACATGCTGACATATTTTCAACGAAAACCAGAAACTGTTTGAAGCACATAAATAGTTTGGACTTTGCTTTGAGTGGATATACCCATGCATGCTTGGAAAAATCATCAATGAAACTCACGAGGTACAGATAATGTCCAAAAGAGGGTGTCTGCATATGACCATAGACATCGCTATGAACAAGGTGCAATTTCTGAATAGCCCGAATTGAACCATCTTTTGGAAATGAGTAATGCTAAATTTTGCACAAAATACAACCTTCACATACATGTTTACTGGGTGCCTCAAGTTTGGGCAAAGAGGACACCATTTTAGATTTCTGCAGGCGTAGCAAACTAGCAAAGTTCAGATGACCAAAGCGTGCACGCCAAAGCTTTGTATCTGACATAGCCTGAAAATCATGTACTACACATGCCAAATCATTCGCAAATTTTTCATCATCTATGAGCTTATATAGCCCACAACATAAAATGCCAGAAGCAATAATAACATCACCATTTCACAGATCATGAACTGTACATCTGTCATTAATAAATTTCACAACCAAGAAAATCTTGGCTAATGTAGAAACTGATAACAGATTCTTGATCCATGGCACAAATAAAGCATCTGAAAAAGTGAAAGAACTACCATCACTAGTAGTCACAATGATCTTACCAACTCCCATGACAGGATAAGAGGAGTCGTTGATGCATGTGACAATATTCCCTATAGGGGCAGGCTCGAGTGAAGAGAAGAAACTGTGTTGCGAGGTAATATGTTTGGTCATCCCACTATCAAAGTACGAAACATCTGAGTCTACTGCAGACATGCACTGCTCATGAGAAGATGGGTCAAAACTGCAAACAATAGTAAATGCCCATTCTTCATCCTGCACAAGGTTAGCAGACTCTGTTTTTGGAGTAGAGGCCTCTGCGACAACCATTCCAGCCTCTTTTTTCTTTGCCTCTTGTGCAGCCAGTTTAGGACAGTTCTTTATGATATGATCATTTCCTTGACAATACTTGCAAAACAATTTCTCTGTTTCTGATTTCTTCTCATCTTTGTCTTCCTTCTTTGAATGTGCAGAATTAGCAGATTTTTGCTTACTAGTTGAAGAGCTCCATTTTCCTTTGCCCTTCTAACTAGCCAGGAAGGCTTGATCTGCAACACGCATAATGGACATGTTCTACCTTGACTGATCTTCCTGCAACAGAACAGAGACTAACTCCTCAAATGAGAAGACATTTGGATTGCCTTTCATCATCAACCGAAGAGTAGAAGCAAAACTTTGATATGAATCAGGAAGGCCATTCAGAACGATCTGCACAAGTGAGCTATCTAGTATAACTTCATCAACAGAAATCAAATGTTCCTTCAATTCTTTGATCTTTGTTATAAAACTGTCCATAGAATCACCTTCATTCATGTGCTCACTCTCCAATTGTTTTTGGAGCTAAGCAACATGACCCTCATTCCTAGCTTGGTACAATGTGGTAAGTGTATTCTAAGCATCCTTAGCTATTGTGCAAGAGCAAATGTGAGGAAGAATGGCACATTTAACAACCAAAGCTATCAATGCATGTGCTTGAGCATCCCTACCATCCCAACGAATCTGCTCTACAGTAGGTGCAGCAGAAATCGCAGCACGAACAAGAATCTGTAGAATACCATCATCTTCGACACCATCTCCATCAGCCCCAGCACTTGTATTTGTAGTACTTGTATTTGCAAGTATTGTTAGTATATGATCAATGTCTACCCCTCATGATTGTATGCACATTTTGTAAGGCCCCCGTTATGAGGAGAAGCCAAGCGTGCATTACCCAATTGATGGGAATCCCAACTTGCATGTTGGATGAAGGTCATATTGGACCCTGTAAGGTATCGTAAGGAAAGGGAGTTACCAGGGTCCCCAATTGGGGGGTCTGGGGCAGCGGGGAGCAGCCTCGGTTGGGGGGTCCAAGGGGGCCAGTGGGCCCCCTGGCGCTGGCCCCCTGGTGGGGGTATGGGGGCAGCGCCCCCAGCGCGACGGTAAAGGGAGTATTCCATAGAATATTCCCTGTCGGAGTCAGAAATCATTTATATTTGTTAGGTCGGTTCAACCGGTCTAAGCCGTGTATGACAATTACACGGGCGGTGGCCGCCCATGCTCTACTGCCCATGTATAGCCGTCCACGGAAGGCCACCCATGATCCTATATATATATACATGACTTCTGCACTACCTGTGACATCAAGTTGAGCCAGCATACCTCTACCTTGTATCTCCCTATCTAGAGTTGTCTAGATCACCATTTAAGCTCTACCTTGAGAGCGCACGGGTGGACAACGCCATCATCTTTGTACTTGTTGCTAGTAGAAAATTGTTGAGATTCTCCTATATCTGTTATCTTCTCAGCTATTGCTCCTGTGTTATATTGTGTAACTATCGTCTTACATGGTATCAGAGTTGTAAGGTTCGAATAGCTTGAGAAGTATCACTATTTTAGCCTACTAGCAGACTAGAATATCAGTAGATTATTCGAGTGATTACATGATGGCTTCATCATCAAACACTAGTCTTGGTGCTTCAGCTAATGTTAATGCTGCACCTATTCGAATTCGTCCACCTGCATTCACTGAAGGGAAGCTGGATGGAACCAACTATACACTCTGGAAGTTCAAAATTTCTGCAATTTTGGACTCCTATGAATTACTTGACACTGTCATGGGACCGATGGGATTGGATCTAGAGTCTATACCAGTTGAAGATCCAGCAAATTCAAGATTGATGATTCAGCCAGATCCAGATCTTCTACGAGCTTGGAAGAGGCGGAATGCTAATGCATTATGTGTGATTGTCACTAGTGTAAGTGATTCTATGCTTACTTTAGTTCAACATACTACTAAAGCACATGAGGCTTGGGGCATATTGGCTCGACAATATGAGACCAAGAACCACACTAGGATAGAGAATTTAGAAAATCAGTTGGCAAATGAAAAGCATTCTGATTCTGAAAAGGCTGAAGATTTTATCAAACGGATAAAGCATGTTCAAGATCAACTGGCTGCAGTTGGTGTTGTTATAACACCAGAAGAGCTGGCTCGAAGATCTGTACGTGTTCTTCCAGCAAAGTATGATGGATTAGTAACAGCCCTTAACACTGAGGTAAGGCCAACTCCTCTTACATTTGAAGAGTTTTGTGCGATGCTTTTAGAAGAAGAGATGCGTCTGAAGAATCGGCAAAGTACAACTGATGCTGCATTCTCAGCAAATGCAAAAGGTAAAGGCTCTTCTGAGGGATCAAAGAAGAAGCCAAAGAAGAAAAAGTTCACAGGAAGTTGCTTCTATTGTGAAAAGAAAGGCCATGCCATCAAGGATTGTAGAAAGAAGCAAGCTGATGAACGGAATGGGACTGTAAAATCATCATGGAAGAACAAAGAGTCTGCAAACAACGCAGAGCTGGAACTTTGGGTAGCTATTGAAGAGGTATGTTCATCTGCTCAAGCTTGTGTTGATGAACCATGGATTTTAGATAGTGGAGCTTCTCGCCATATGACCAGTAAAAAGGATTGGTATAGTTCCCTAGTGCCTTTGCGGGAATCCATCAATGTAGTGGTGGGAAATGACTCCAAGTTTCCAGCCGAAGGAACTGGAACCATCTCTTTTATCACTTCTCCAGGTGTTGAGAAAAAGTTATCCGATGCTCTCTATGTACCTACACTCAAAAGAAATTTGTTGTCAGTTTCTGCAATAACAGATCGTGGACTCGAAGTTCACTTCAATAAGAGTGGTGCGAAAATCATGGATTCATCAGGTAATGTTGTAGGTAAAGGCATACGACGGGATAACTTGTATGAGTTAAGTGCTTTAACTGCTATAGAAGATAAAGATGTAAGCAGGTTATGGCACCAACGATTTGGGCATCTCGGATTTGCAGTTTTGAAGGAGATGCAAAGAATAGGGATGGTTGCTCATTTGTCTGCATTTTCAGAGTTGCAGGAATCTTGTGAAGCTTGTATGATGGGCAAGCAACAACGAAAGGCATTTCCAAGAGAGACGAGCAATCAATCTCAAGCTCCTCTAGAGTTGGTACATGCTGATCTCTGCGGTAAAATGTCTACACCTGCTTTAGGAGGATCTTTCTACTTCTTGCTGTTAGTCGACGGTTATAATAGAAAGATGTGGGTTTATTTCATTCGAGAGAAGGCTGATGCTTTTGAAAAATTTAAAGCGTGGCATAAGTATGTAGAAAATGAATCAGGAAGGAAACTGAAGAAATTTAGAATATATAGAGGAGGTGAATTCTTGTCAACAGAATTGTTAGAGTATGATCAATGTCTACCCCTCATGATTGTATGCACATTTTGTTAGGCCCCCTTTATGAGGAGAAGCCAAGCGTGCATTACCCAATTGATGGGAATCCCAACTTGAATGTTGGATGAAGGTCATATTGGACCATGTAAGATATTATAAGGAAAGGGAGTTACCAGGGTCCCCAATTGTGGGGTCCGGGGCAGCGGTGAGCAGCCCCGGCTGGGGGGTCCAAGGGGGCCAACGGGCCCCCTGGCTGGGGGGTCCCAGGGGGCCAGCGGGCCCCCTGGTGGGGGTCCGGGGGCAGCGCCCCCGGCGCGACGGTAAAGGGAATATTCCATGGAATATTCCCTATCGGAGTCAGAAATCATTTATATTTGTTAGGTCGGTTCAACCAGTCTAAGCCGTGTATGGCAATTACGCGGGCGGTGGCCGCCCACGCCCTACCGCCCATGTATAGCCGTCCATGGCAGGCCACCCATGATCCTATATATACATGACTTCTGCACTACCTAAGACATTGAGTTGAGCCAGCATACCTCTACCTTGTATCTCCCTATCTAGAGTTGTCTAGATCACCATTTAAGCTCTACCTTGAGAGCGCACGGGTGGACAACGCCATCATCTTTGTACTTGCTGCTAGTAGAAAATTGTTGAGATTCTCCTATATCTGTTATCTTCTCTGCTATTGCTCCTGTGTTATATTGCATAACTATTGTCTTACATGGTATCAGAGCTGTAAGGTTCGAATAGCTTGAGAAGTATCATTATTTTAGCCTACTAGAAGACTAGAATATCAGTAGATTATTCGAGTGATTACATGATGGCTTCATCGTCGAACACTAGTCTTGGTGCTTCACCTAATGTTAATGCTGCACCTATTCGAATTCGTCCACCTGCATTCACTGAAGGGAAGCTGGATGGAACCAACTATACACTCTAGAAGTTCAAAATTTCTGCAATTTTGGACTCCTATGAATTACTTGACACTGTCATGGGACCGATGGGATTGGATCCAGAGCCTATACCAGTTGAAGATCCAGCAAATTCAAGATTGATGATTCAGCCAGATCCAGATCTTCTACGAGCTTGGAAGAGGCGGAATGCTGATGCATTATGTGCGATTGTCACTAGTGTAAGTGATTCTGTGCTTACTTTAGTTCAACATACTACTAAAGCACATGAGGCTTGGGGCATATTGGCTCGACAATATGAGACCAAGAACCACACTAGGATACAGAATTTAGAAAATCAGTTTGCAAATGAAAAGCATTCTGATTCTGAAAAGGCTGAAGATTTTATCAAACGGATAAAGCATCTTCAAGATCAATTGGCTGCAGTTGGTGTTGTTATAACACCAGAAGAGCTAGCTCGAAGATCTGTACGTGTTCTTCCAGCAAAGTATGATGGATTAGTAACAGCCCTTAACACTCAGGTAAGGCCAACTCCTCTTACATTTGAAGAGTTTTGTGCCATGCTTTTAGAAGAAGAGATGCGGCTGAAGAATCGGCAAAGTACAACTGATGCTGCATTCTCAGCAAATGCAAAAGGTAAAGGCTCTTCAGAGGGATCAAAGAAGAAGCCAAAGAAGAAAAAGTTCACAGGAAGTTGCTTCTATTGTGAAAAGAAAGGCCATGCCATCAAGGATTGCAGAAAGAAGCAAGCTGATGAACGGAATGGGACTGTAAAATCATCATGGAAGAACAAAGAGTCTGCAAACAACACAGAGCTGGAACTTTGGGTAGCTATTGAAGAGGTATGTTCATCTGCTCAAGCTCGTGTTGATGAGCCATGGATTTTAGATAGTGGAGCTTCTCGCCATATGACTAGTAAAAAGGATTGGTATAGTTCCCTAGTGCCTCTGCGGGAATCCATCAATGTAGTGGTGGGAAACGACTCCAAGTGTCCAGCTGAAGGAACTGGAACCATCCCTTTTATCACTTCTCCAGGTGTTGAGAAAAAGTTATCCGATGTTCTCTATGTACCTACACTCAAAAGAAATTTGTTGTCAGTTTCTGCAATAACAGATCGTGGACTCGAAGTTCACTTCAATAAGAGTGGTGCGGAAATCATGGATTCATCAGGTAATGTTGTAGGTAAAGGCACACGACGGGATAACTTGTATGAGTTAAGTGCTTTAACTGCTACAGAAGATAAAGATGTAAGCAGGTTATGGCACCAACGATTTGGGCATCTCGGATTTGCAGTTTTGAAGGAGATGCAACGAACAGGGATGGTTGCTCATTTGCCTGCATTTTCAGAGTTGCAGGAACCTTGTGAAGCTTGTATGATGGGCAAGCAACAACGAAAGGCATTTCCAAGAGAGACCAGCAATCGATCTCAAGCTCCTCTAGAGTTGGTACATGCTGATCTCTGCGGTAAAATGTCTACACCTGCTTTAGGGGGATCTTTCTACTTCTTGCTGTTAGTCGACGATTATAGTAGAAAGATGTGGGTTTATTTCATTCGAGAGAAGGCTGATGCTTTTGAAAAATTTAAAGCGTGGCATAAGTATGTAGAAAGTGAATCAGGAAGGAAACTGAAGAAATTTAGAACAGATAGAGGAGGTGAATTCTTGTCAACAGAATTCAACAATTACTGTAAGGAGCATGGTGTGAAAAGGCAACTTACCACAGCTCATACACCTCAACAAAATGGCGTTGTTGAGCGCAGGAACAGGACAGTAGTTGAAATGGCTTGTTGTATGTTAAAGGCTCAAGACATGCCTGATTCATTCTGGGCAGAAGCAGTCAATACAGCAGTCTACATCCTCAATCGAAGCTACACAAAAGCTCTGAAGGGGATGACTCCTCAAGAAGCATATTCTGGTACAAAGCCTTCAGTTTTGCATTTCAGAATTTTTGGTTGTTTCTGTTATGCACATATTCCTGATTCAACAAGATCAAAGTTGGATTCAAAAAGCAAAAAGTGTGTCTTCCTAGGATATAGTGAAGAGTCTAAAGCATACAGGTTATGGGATCCTGAGGCAAGGAAGATTTTTGTCAGCCGAGATGTGGTGTTTGATGAATGACCACACTTAGTAGAAGATAAAGGTAAATCTACTATCTCATCAAACGGAGAAATATCTCACCTTGTGCCTATCAAAAGACAGGTTAAAGTTGAGGAGGAGGAAACATCTGATGGAGAAATTTCCTCAATAAAAAGCCAACCAATTGTAGCTGCACAGCGTAAGCCACTACCGAAGTGGGCACAACAGCTCTTTGATGATCACAATCCACATGTAGATGCACCAGAATCATCATCGGATGGATTACGAAGATCAAAGAGAATAGAGGAGCAAAGAAGAGCCTCAGAACACATTGTTAACATGGCTCTAATGGCAGATATCATGGGTTCGATAAAGGAACCTACCACCATTGAAGAAGCCATTGATGATCCAGATTGGAGAGCGGCAATGCAGTCTGAGTATGATAGTATACTCAAAAATGATACATGGGATCTAGTCGACTTGCCGCCAAAGAAGAAGGTAATAGGTACTAAATGGATTTGGAAAGCTAAGTATAAAGCTGATGGAACATTAGAAAAGTATAAGGCACGATTAGTTGCACAGGGTTTTTCACAGATTGAAGGATTTGATGTTCAAGAAACTTTTGCACCAACAGCACGCATGACAACTATTCGGTCGGTACTTGCAGTAGCTGCACAAAAGTCTTGGCCTATTTTCCAGATGGATGTCAAATCTGCATTTTTGAATGGTCACCTCAAGGAGGAGGTATATGTATCTCAACCACCAGGTTTTGAGGTGCCCAATTCAGAAAATAAAGTTTGCAGGTTGAAGAAAGCTTTGTATGGACTTAAGCAAGCTCCACGGGCTTGGTACCAACGAATTGATCATTTTTTCAAAAATATGGGTTTTGAAAGAAGTACTTCTGATGCTAACTTGTATGTAACGAAAAGGGATAGCAAGCTAGTTGTTGTCATTGTATATGTAGATGATTTGATCATTACAGGAGATCATCAGGAACTCATCAATCAAACTCGGATCAGCTTGGGAACTGAGTTTGAAATGACAGACTTAGGTCTACTCCATTTTTGTCTGGGAATTGAAGTATGGCAAAGGAAGGATGGCATTTTCATCTCACAACAAAAATATTCCAAAGAAATTCTCAAGGCATTTGGAATGATGGACTGCAAACCAACTAGCACACCTATGGAGGTAAATCATAAGCTATCTATGGATGATAACATGCCTGATGTAGATGCTAAGAAGTATAGGAAGCTCGTTGGAAGTCTTATTTTTCTGTGCAACACTAGACCAGACATTTGCTATGCTGTTGGAGTGTTAAGCAGGTTTTCCAACAAACCTAAGGAGAGTCACTGGAATGCTGGAATGCGAATTCTAAGGTACATTGCAGGAACCTTGGATTTTGGTATTTTGTATACCACAGGTGATACACTCCAAGGATATTGTGATTCAGATTGGGCTGGAGATTGTGATTCTAGAAAATCAGTTTCTGGATATTGTTTCTCACTTGGTTCAGGAATATTTTCTTGGGTAAGTAGGAAGCAACCAACTCTCGCACTCTCCTCCACTGAAGCAGAGTACAAAGCAGCTTGTTTTGCTTCTTGTGAGGCAGTCTGGTTAAGGAGAATTCTTGCAGATATAGGCTTTCCATCAAATATGCCAATTGTACTCAAGTGTGATAATCAAAGTTGTATGGCTATTGCAAAGAACCCAGTATTTCATGCTCGCACCAAGCACATAGAAGTACAGTACCATTACATTCGTGAGCTAATTGAAGATGAAATTGTGGAGCTAGAATATTGCCCAACAGAGGCAAATTGTGCTGACATATTCACTAAAGCACTTGGAAGAGAGCAGCTCAACAAGCATCTTCAACAGATGGGCATAGGACCGAGACCTACTTGATTTATCATCGGTAAACATTGAGGGGGGGTGTTAGAGTATGATCAATGTCTACCCCTCATGATTGTATGCACATTTTGTTAGGCCCCCTTTATGAGGAGAAGCCAAGCGTGCATTACCCAATTGATGGGAATCCCAACTTGAATGTTGGATGAAGGTCATATTGGACCATGTAAGATATTATAAGGAAAGGGAGTTACCAGGGTCCCCAATTGTGGGGTCCGGGGCAGCGGTGAGCAGCCCCGGCTGGGGGGTCCAAGGGGGCCAACGGGCCCCCTGGCTGGGGGGTCCCAGGGGGCCAGCGGGCCCCCTGGTGGGGGTCCGGGGGCAGCGCCCCCGGCGCGACGGTAAAGGGAATATTCCATGGAATATTCCCTATCGGAGTCAGAAATCATTTATATTTGTTAGGTCGGTTCAACCAGTCTAAGCCGTGTATGGCAATTACGCGGGCGGTGGCCGCCCACGCCCTACCGCCCATGTATAGCCGTCCATGGCAGGCCACCCATGATCCTATATATACATGACTTCTGCACTACCTAAGACATTGAGTTGAGCCAGCATACCTCTACCTTGTATCTCCCTATCTAGAGTTGTCTAGATCACCATTTAAGCTCTACCTTGAGAGCGCACGGGTGGACAACGCCATCATCTTTGTACTTGCTGCTAGTAGAAAATTGTTGAGATTCTCCTATATCTGTTATCTTCTCTGCTATTGCTCCTGTGTTATATTGCGTAACTATTGTCTTACAAGAATTCAACAATTACTGTAAGGAGCATGGTGTGAAAAGGCAACTTACCACAGCTCATACACCTCAACAAAATGGCGTTGTTGAGTGCAGGAATAGGGCAGTGGTTGAAATGGCTCGTTGTATGTTAAAGGCTCAAGACATGCCTGATTCATTCTGGGCAGAAGCAGTCAATACAGCAGTCTACATCCTCAATCAAAGCTACACAAAAGCTCTAAAGGGGATGACTCCTCAAGAAGCATATTCTGGTAAAAAGCCTTCAGTTTTGCATTTCAAAATTTTTGGTTGTTTCTGTTATGCACATATTCCTGATTCAACAAGATCAAAGTTGGATTCAAAAAGCAAAAAGTGTGTCTTCCTAGGATATAGTGAAGAGTCTAAAGCATATAGGTTGTGGGCTCCTGAGGCAAGGAGGATTTTTGTCAACCGAGATGTGGTGTTTGATGAACGACCACACTTAGTAGAAGATAAATGTAAATCTACTATCTCATCAAACAGAGAAATATCTCACCTTGTGCCTATCAAAAGACAGGTTAAAGTTGAGGAGGAGGAAACATCTGATGGAGAAATTCCCTCAATAAAAAGCCAACCAATTGTAGCTGCACAGCGTAAGCCACTATCGAAGTGGGCACAATAGCTCTTTGATGATCACAATCCACATGTACATGTACCAGAATCATCGTCGGATGGATTACGAAGATCAAAGAGAATAGAGGAGCAAAGAAGATCCTCAGAACACATTGTTAACATGGCTCTAATGGTAGATATCATGGGCTCGATAAAGGAACCTACCACCATTGAAGAAGCCCTTGATGATCCAAGTTGGAGAGCGGCAATGTAGTAAGAGTATGATAGTATACTCAAAAATGATACATGGGATCTAGTTGCCTTGCCGCCAAAGAAGAAGGTAATAGGTACTAAATGGATTTGGAAAGCTAAGCATAAAGCAGATGGAACATTAGAAAAGTATAAGGCAAGATTAGTTGCACAAGGTTTTTCACAGATCGAAGGATTTGATGTTCAAGAAACTTTTGCACCAACAGCACGCATGACAACTATTCGGATGGTACTTGCAGTAGCTGCACAAAAGGCCTGGCCTATTTTCCAGATGGATGTCAAATCTGCATTTTTGAATGGTCACCTCAAGGAGGAGGTATATGTATCTCAACCACCAGGTTTTGATGTACCCAATTCAGAAATAAAGTTTGCAAGTTAAAGAAAGCTTTGTATGGACTTAAGCAAGCTCCACGGGCTTGGTACCGACGAATAGATCATTTTTTCAAAAATATGGGTTTTGAAAGAAGTACTTCTGATGCTAACTTGTATGTAACGAAAAGGGATAGCAAGCTAGTTGTTGTCATTGTATATGTAGATGATTTGATCATTACAGGAGATCATCAGGAACTCATCAATCAAACTCGGATCAGCTTGGGAACTGAGTTTGAAATGACAGACTTAGGTCTACTCCATTTTTGTCTGGGAATTGAAGTATGGCAAAGGAAGGATGGCATTTTCATCTCACAACAAAAATATGCCAAAGAGATTCTCAAGGCATTTGGAATGATGGACTGCAAGCCAACTAGCACACCTATGGAGGTAAATCATAAGCTATCTATGGATGATAACATGCCTGATGTAGATGCTAAGAAGTATAGGAAGCTCGTTGGAAGTCTTATTTTTCTGTGCAACACTAGACAAGACATTTGCTATGCTGTTGGAGTATTAAGCAGGTTTTCCAACAAACCTAAGGAGAGTCACTGGAATGCTGGAATGCGAATTCTAAGGTACATTGTAGGAACCTTGGATTTTGGTATTTTTTATACCACAGGTGATACACTCCAAGGATATTGTGATTCAGATTGGGCTGGAGATTGTGATTCTAGAAAATTAGTTTTTGGATATTGTTTCTCACTTGGTTCAGGAATATTTTCTTGGGTAAGTAGAAAGCAACCAACTCTCGCACTCTCCTTCACTGAAGCAGAGTACAAAGCAGCTTGTTTTGCTTCTTGTGAGGCAGTCTAGTTAAGGAGAATTCTTGCAGATCTAGGCTTTCCATCAAATATGGCGACTGTACTCAAGTGTGATAATCAAAGTTGTATTGCTATTGCAAAGAACCCAGTATTTCATGCTCGCACCAAGCACATAGAAGTACAGTACCATTACATTCGTGAGCTAATTGAAGATGAAATTGTGGAGCTAGAATATTGCCGAACAGAGGCAAATTGTGCTGACATATTCACTAAAGCACTTGGAAGAGAGCATCTCAACGGACATCTTCAACAGATGGGCATAGGACCGAAACCTACTTGATTTTTCATCGGTAAACATTGAGGGGGGGTGTTAGTATATGATCAATGTCTACCCCTCATGATTGTATGCACATTTTGTAAGGCCCCCGTTATGAGGAGAAGCCAAGCATGCATTACCCAATTGATGGGAATCCCAACTTGCATGTTGGATGAAGGTCATATTGGACCATGTAAGGTATTGTAAGGAAAGGGAGTTACCAGGGTCCCCAATTGGGGGGTCCGGGGCAGTGGGGAGCAGCCCCGGTTAGGGAGTCCAAGGGGGCCAGCGGGCCCTGTTAGTCGGCCGCCAGATTGGCAGTTGTAAAATCAAGAATCTTTTTATATCCCTGCGCACGTACAAAAAGTTGTTACACATATACCTTGTAATCTTATATAAAGCATTGAAAAAAGACACTTCAGTCGTTCGGAATAGATCACCAGACTGTCTGTCTGGGTGATTAGAGTTGAGCGTTACTATGGTGTTTGTTGCCTAATTTTTGAGTATTCTGTGTGTATCTGTGTCTCGTCTTGTCTGTTGTCTATTGGTATCTATTGCGGTTGTGAGTATCATCTACATCCAGTAGATCATTCGGTCCGTTGTCTAAAGTGAATCGTCTGCGAATCCTTATTGCGATTGTTGTGTTAAGTTCGTGTATTGCATTAGTACTCGTTCTTGGAATGTTCTGCCAGTTGTTGGTGAAGTCTGTGTAATTGTGGTAGTGTTTCTAACACTGTGCAGGATCGTGTTGTCTTCAGCATTGAGATCTATCATCATACGGTAAGGGTTAAGCTATAGTAAGGATTTCTTGGGTTGCGTACTGGACCTTCAGTACAGTGTATCTGAAACAATTGAATTCTTTGTGTCTTCGGATGTTGATCGGATTGTGGTACCTATTTGATAAAGGTTGAACTATTACTCTTGTCTCTGGTATTTCCAATAAGTTTAGGTGCAGAGCAAAATAGCATCTTAGTGTATTCGGTACACGTTGGCCGAGCTAAACCGTGAACTGTAAATGTCTAAGTACAACAAAATCTTGATAGAGCTCTCAGCATCAGTATATTCTTGTATCTGAAGTAGTTATTTTGGGAACCAAGTATAGGGTCTCTGTTTTTACAAACCCCTTCCACTCCCAAGAACCCAAATAACATTTAAACGCGTTCTGACAGTTAGAACACAGCGTTTAACACTGGCGTCGTCTGTGGGAAAGTGGCAACAGATCAGATTGTTGCAAACCAGTTGTGGAAACGTGACTGTAGATTGTAAATCGACATTACTAGTACGCGATTAGTACCAAAAGATGATACATGCCGGTTACTCGATCCGGTGAAACGTATCCAAAGAACAGACAGCCTTGGGTACCTAACCTGCTAAGGACGCCTCCAGGAGGTAGAAGCGCAGGAAGGTCCAAACCAGTTGACAAGAAGGTAAAGAACGTTAGTAGTGATTCCGGTCATATTTCGGTGGAATGTACTACATCTCTGGTAGATTCCGGTACAATTTTGGCCCAGTCTGTCGAAGAGATAGTAACTCCAGGATCTACCAGGACGCAGCCTGAAGTTAGTTTAACAACATTGGGTAAAGATTCCAATTTGTTTACGAATAGAAACGCTTTAGCCAAAGAAATCAGTAAGGGAGAAAAAACACCCTGTATTGGTGAAAAATCGACACATTTTGGTGATATTTCGGTAACAGTTGCTGAAAGATCACAGTTTTTCGGCGACGGTTTACCTTTTTTGGTGAATCTTCAGCCCAGTCACCACTATTGGGAGTAATCTTTCCTACATTTGACATCAAGCAGGAAGGTAGCTTGTTCGAAGCTGAGATTCGAAACATACTGAACAAGATTATCGACCCGGAAAGTGCACCGACTGACGATACAGATTCCGACGGTCCAGATACTCAACCTCTGGATACAGAAGATAGTCACAATACAACCATCAGCACGATGAACGGGCAACAACAACAACAACAACAACAACAACAACAACAACAACAACATCAGCAACAACAACAACTATGCCCTCCCAGGCCGACTCCAACAGGAGTGACGTACACCAAATTTGGTGGATTTCTAGGTGATGATCCAGATGCTCATGTACGCACATTTGAGATAAGTTACGCAGTGCTCAATCATCCACCCGATCTGGCATATAAAGCTATTGTCTTCCAATCTACATTGGTTAATGAAGCAGCTAGATAGCTTACAGAATATGATATTAACCATTTTGGCACCTATGAAGCGGTAAGGGATGCATTTCTGCAAAGATTCAGGCTAAAGAAGAATCCAATCAAAATTTTCGACTACTTGCAAAACAATAGACAAAAGATAAATCAAACAGTGCAGGAATATGCCACTCTATTCAGAACCCATTTGAGGCAATTACCACCAGCACATGCCAACCTGCCGGATGACGTTATTACTCAATGGTTTGACTCCACAACTTAAACAGATTATGTTCATATGCTGTGTAGGAGCTATGATGCTAGATGTCGTGATCGCAATGGCTTTGCAACTTGAAAACAAGGTTGGAGGATTTACAGAAGATCTGGAGTGGTTAATAGCAAATAGAAATATCGCCGAAGACCCGACGAGACATATGTACTGCACTACATGCAAGAATTCAGGCCACACTAGTGCCACTTGTGCACTTAATCAGTTGTTTTGCACTATCTGCAATATTATCGGACACTCCACTAAAAACTGCGCATATAATGCCAAGGTACAGGGACTAGCAGCTGTCAATGCTATTATACAGGAACAAGGACAGCCAGCCAATCACTATGTACCACCACAAATGAGAAACAACCAGCAACAAGGCTACCGAAATTACAGAGGACAGAGAAATAACAACTACAATGCAAACCGTTGGCAGACCGGACCAACACAGGAAAACACTAATTTGCCACCACCTCGCTACCATTTTTGTGGTGAATTTGGCCACATTAGAAGATTTTGTAAGGATGCAATTGAGTATGATCAGAGGAAGAAAGAATGTCAAAACCCAATGACTAATATGGTACAAATCACACCAGTAGAAATGCAAGCTGGAGTAATTCAGACCCGATCCGGTAAACAACTGCAACCAGCAGCAGAAGTATTTGAACCAGGCATATGTGAACAACAAAGAATGTATGATAAGGCTAGTCAATGGACCACCGCAGAACCTCCAGTGTTCTCAGATCCTATTCCGGTGACCCAGGCTCCGTTAACCGAGGAAGGAACACAAAAACAGGATTCTAATTTAGCAGTAGGCACATCATCTTCAGCAGGCGCATCATCTTCAGAATCTGTGGAAAATACAATTCAATCACAAAAGGCCTGGGAAATTTTATCTAAAGCATCCATTACTCTTCCTCTGGGCCAATTACTTGCACTAGTACCGGGAGTTCGACAACAATTCCAACAACAGTTCAGTCCTGTGCCTTCTTGCATTCCAGCAACAGCAACAGTGCAACCGGAACCTGATTCTACGGTCGATCATTCAGTTCCTTTAATTACGGTATGGTATAAAAATCATAAAATCACACAGGTACTAATTGATGGAGGATCTGGTGTCAACATTGCTACTGCTGCACTGTGTAAAAAGTTAGGGTGGACCGAAATCGAACCAGTTTAGTTTTTTGTCAGAATGGCCGACCAATCAAGAGTTCATCCAGTAGGACTCGTGTGAAATGTACCAATAACTTTGCAAGGTACAACATTTAAAATGACCTTTTTCGTACTACAATTACCGGAATCCACCCTTGATTATAATCTCCTTTTCGGCCGTCCTTGGCTGAAGCACGCTAAGGTGATACAAGATTGGTCTGCACAGGAACTCACTTTCAAAGATAATAATCGTAAATACGTTGTAAAATTAGATGCTATACAACCTTGCGAGTTGCATGCTAGACCGTATTTTGCAGAACCAGTCCATATGCTAGATGGGTTGTCAGATGATAAAGAAGAAGAGCTCCTGAAAAATAACATTGACTTGATCTCCCTAGGAACTGTTGATCTATAATCTGTTGTAGATAATTGGAATCTTGCAGTTTGTATGGTGATGTCTGTAACAGAAAAAGATACGAAAGAAGATAAGGCTACCATAGATGGCGCTGATCTACAACAACTTTTTAAGCCAGCTGAGGATACAGAGAAGCCTCGACAATTCTATGTTCCAGAAGATCAGCTGACCACCTACAATTTAGGGGATGAAGAAAATCCACGTCCTGTTAAGATAAAGGAAAGCTTACCTGAGTTATTTCAAGCAGATTTAATCCAACTACTTTGAGAATTTTCTGATGTATTTGCATGGGATTACAAAGATATGAAAGGTCTGGACCCGCGCATCTATAAACACAGGGTCATGCTGAAGCCGGAAGCAAAACCAATTAAGCAAAACACAGGTAGAACTTGATAGGCTACTCAAAGTCAGATTCATTGTACCAGTAGAGCATGCTGAATGGATCTCACCAATTGTTATTGTGCCTAAAAAGAATAAGCAGTTACGAATATGTGTGGATTACCGAAAAGTGAATGCAGCTACAGTGCCTGATCCATCTCCGCTACCTTTTCTTGACACGATGCTTGATAGAGTAGCAGGACATGAAATGTATTCATTCCTAGATGGAAACAGTGGATATAATCAAGTTAGAATGGCTGAACAGGATATACCGAAGACTGCCTTCATTACCAACTAGGGTGTTTTCGCGTGTACTGTTATGTGGTTTGGATTAAGAAATGCACCTAGTACTTTTCAGTGATGCATGCAAGAAATATTCTCCCCTTACCTTACCTCGTTTGTGCAAGTTTATCTTGATGATTTTTCGTTATTTGGTAAGATGGTAGCACACTTGTCCCATTTACGGTGTTGCTTTGAGAAGTGCAGAGAATACAGACTCTGTTTAAACCCAAACAAATCTGTGTTTGCGGTTTCATGTGGAAGGCTACTTGGCCACATTGTATCTGCACAAGGTATACAGGTGGATCCAGATAAAATTACAGCGGTGTTAGAAGCACCTATGCCCACTACACCTAAGGAAGTAATGCGCTTCATGGGCCAAGTAAGATAGCATGGACGACACTTACGGTGGCTTGCTCATTTGGCAATACCACTGAACAGATTAATTACCAAGACTCCTCGACAATTTGAGTGGACTCAGGAAAGTCAGATAGCATTTGATCGGTTAAAGTGTTTATTAACACAAGTTTCCATCTTACAGCCTCCCGACTGGGATCACCTCTTTCATGTATTTGTTGATGCTTCAGATATAGCAATTGGCAGCGTTCTAATGCAACAAACCGATAAGTGGTTTAGACCAGTGTACTATGCAAGTCGAAGATTGGCCCTTGCTGAAAAGAATTACTCTGTAACAGAAAGAGAATGTCTAGGTCTAGTATATTCTGTCAAGAAATTTAGGCATTATTTGCTGGGCCATAAATTTACTTTCCATGTAGATCATGCTGCACTTGTCTATCTAGTTCGGCAACAACATCTAGGTGGTCGATTAGCACGATGGGTTCTGCTTTTACAAGAGTTTGACTACGAAGTTATTCATCGGCCAGGCAGTTCACATGCCTTAGTAGACTTCCTTTCTCGCTTAGATTCCGGTGAAGCTCCGATCGGTGTGGATGGCACAACGCCAGCAATTTATGTTTCTGAACCAACTAAAAATGAAGATGGAGATCCTCCTGTGACAACTAATTACTATGATCAGTTGTTAACTTTTTCAACTGATGGATGTCTTCCTTTTGCAACACCCCTTGCCATGCGTAGAAAAATTGTAGTATACAGTCGCAAATTTCGGTTGTTTGCTGGACAATTATACTATATGGATCACACTGGAATTTTACTTCGTTGTATCACTCCACAGGAAGTTAATTCAGTTATTACTTTGGCTCACTCAATTCCTTCTGTTGGCCATTTTGCTGTAGATTTAACACATCGAAAAATTCTGCAGAGTGGTCTTTGGTGGCCTACTATGTACAGGGATGTATTGCAGTTTGTCAAAAAATGTGATAATTGTCAGAGATCTGGACAGCCATTACCACGCCATTATTTCCCTCTACAACCTGTCCTGCCATTGGAACCTTTCCAGAAGTGGGTTCTAGATTTTATTGGACCTATTACTCCACCAGCAATACTCAGTAATAATCGTTATATTTTGACATGTACTGATTATGCTACCAGATGGGCAGAAGCCTGGGCTTTACGGTCTGCTACAGCTGTTGCGGTAGCAAAGTGTCTACTGAACGATGTCTTTCCACGTTTTGGCTTACCGCTGGAACTTGTTATAGATCAAGGCACTCATTTTGTCAATAATTTAATGAAAGTACTCACACATTCGTTTCAGGTCACGCATAAGTTTAGTTCTCCTTATTATCCTCGTGCTAATGGTTTGGCTGAAAGTACAAACAAGATTTTGTTGAATATGCTTCGAAAATTGATTCTGGATGCACCGGAAAGATGGGATCAACTGTTACCTGCAATATTAGGGGCATACCGGACTACATACAAGGTAGCAACAGGATTAACCCCTTTCAAACTAGCTTATGGATTGGAAGCCATAGCATCGATGGAGATAGTTGTGCCAAGTTTACGAGTAGCAATCACTCAGAAACTGCTACCTGAAGAATCTCTGTCATTTTGGTTGGATACACTCAGAGAGTTAGACGAGCATCGATGGCACAGTTTTTTGACTATTCAGGAAGTACAGCTAAGACAAGCTCGAACACATGATCGATATCTAAAGACTCCAATTTTTTTGGTGGGACAACTTGTACTCTTTTACAATGCAAAGTCGAATCGTTCTGCTCGCAAATTCAAGTTACGATGGTTTGGCCCCTACTGGATTTCTGAACAAGTAGGCCCAGCAACTTTTCGGTTGACTACTTTGATCCGAATTCCTCTTCCGAAAGTCATCAACGGTTCGAAGCTGCGGCCGTATCAACAAACATCTAATCCGCAATGAAACGTTTCGCAGTTGGCCGCGTCTTTTGGTGTTCTCTTTTCTTTCCCTTTCTTTTCTTTTCTTTTCTTTTATTTTTTGCGTGCTTAATAAAATAAGTCTATAAATATCCGCGTTTTGATACCTAATTATGTCAAAAGCCACCCTGCCCTTTCCAGCTACTCATGCATGCACACCGAAGTTAAAAATTATCATCTCAATACCGCGCGATGATTAGTGATTTTGATTTCTCTCCCCGACAACGCATCTACTTAACCTTTTCTGTTTCGCCGAAAATCGCTATTGTGTTTGTGTGATTTGCATCATTGTGTGTACCCTGTGTTCTGTGTACTTGTGATTGCTTTCTCTGTGTGCACCATGGAAGCTCTGGCGAACTATGCCGCTTTTTGTGACGGACTCCCTACCGAGGTAGGAGAGTTTCTACGCACTAGAGGGTTAAGCAATTTCGCTGAACTGCCGTGGCATTCAGTGGATTGCCACCCCTTCTACGCCCAGATAATAGCCGCCATCGCTGCCACTCCTGCCACCGAGCAAAGTTGGCCAATCACCTCCCTACCATCCCGTACACTGATCACCTTCCAAACTTTTGCTGAGCCGTTTCGACTCCCTTCGCAAGGTCAGGAAAATGGCCCGAACCTCCTCGTAGCAACGATGATACAATTATTTCCTAGGTATTCGTCAAACGAATACGCGATCCTATGTGGACCGGAACCTGAGAGATCCGCCCTTCAGTTCTTAGTAGCTATCCTGAACCTACAGAAACGTACTTATGGAATATCGCGTCCATTCTACTCCGCTATTGATTTAGCTACTCGAGAACCAGTGAATTTTGCGTCGTACTTCTTCCACCGCATTCACAAAGAATGCGTGGCAATCATCAAACAGGTAAACAAGGGAGGAATGCCAAGATCGAGACTCCCTCATATCCTATCCTTCCTGTTTCCGGCCATTCTTGCAACACAACCACCACCCAGAGGCCCGGTCCTACGCCATGAAGAGTTAGTGCAATTATTGGAGGATGATGAAGAAGACGAAGAAGAACTAAATCAACTCTTCCGCAGGAAAAGAATTAGAATCAGTTCATCTGAAAGTGAAGCCGAGGGATCCATTGAAGGAAACAAAGAAGATGACAAGGAACAAGAAAAGCAAGACGAAGAAACCTTCCATGACATCACCACATCTATGCAGCACGAATCATCCGCGCAGTCATCGTCAAAAGGGCAACAAGAACAGGAGGATCACACTGAAGCCGACAGAAGCTCGTTAGAAGAGGCATCACAACAACAATTGGAGCCAGAAAAAAAAAGAGATGAAGAATAGGTCGTTAAGGATGTTTTTGACGAACTGCTTAGAGCAGTAGAATCTACAGTTGCTAATACCGCCGACACTGCACAACAAACCATAGATAAGGTAACACAGTCTCACTCTGTCCTTCCCACTCCCCCACCGCAGCCGCTACTCGACCCCATTATCCCTATCCAACCCATCCACCCCAACGAACCCACTGCCTCTTCTTCCTCATCCCCCAACTACTCTCCACCGAACTCCCAGGAGCTGCTCACCGCGTCCTCATCCCAACCTCGACCTTAGTTGCCAATTCCTTCAATCCCTACGATCTCTGAACTTGCAAACATGGGCCAACTGTTAATACAGTTATCACACCAATTACCAATCCAAATGAGAGAAGTCACTGATAACATCCGAAATGAGTTACAACACAAGGTGGATGTCCTAGAAGCAGATATCACGCCTCTACAGGAAGAGATAGATGCGGTCAAAGCAGAAAACCATCAGCTGCACTCCCAAATTACCCATCTCCAAGCCCAGCTTGTAGAACAACAGACAATTGCCAATCAGAGAGATACATCACTAGCAGATCTCAACCAAAAGGACAAGTTATTAAGCGAAGCACAGGCCAAAATCAGTCAGTTAAAGCTAGATCTACAAGATAAAGAAGATGCCAGAGTAGCCTTAGGCAATTTATTAGAAGAGACCAGAGTGCAGCTCGATGAAGTGGTTCAAAGAGGCCAAGAACAGTACGATCTGGCGATGAAAACAACTGAAGAACTCCAGAGACGTACGATAGAATTCGACGAGGTAAACGACATTCTACGGCGAAAACTGACATTAGAAGCACAATTACAGAAACTAATAACAAATCTCCGAAGAGTAAGGGACGCATACTCCAGAACCATCCAGTTCCAGAATCAAGAGATCGAGAGACGGAAAATCAACTGGACAATAAAAAAGAAAGAGTAATCAGTATGGAGAAGCAGGTGGCAGAAATGAAGATATCCAGAGATGCGGCTTTGTCCAACGACTTCTACTTACAAGAGGCTTTTCTACAGACGCAAGCAGATATTTTGCTCACCGAAGCCATTGCATTAAGTTCTGTAAGAGTAGATGCACATTTATTAGAACCGGATACCCTCAAACAAATGTTAGAAACTCTAAAGAAAAAGATCGCCCGCACCTTTAGATTAGCCAGAAATATGTACTTAGAAGGCATTATAGAAGAACAGTAATTTTGTAAAAACCTGCGGGTTCGAGTCCACCGTGCGTGCCAGAGTGTTAGTCGGCCGCCGGATTGGCAGTTGTAAAATCAAGAATCTTTTTATATCCCTGTGCACGTATGAAAAGTTGTTACACATATACCTTGTAATCTTATATAAAGCAATGAAAAAAGACACTTCAGTTGTTCGGAAAAGATCACCAGAGTGTCTGTCTGGGTGATTAGAGATGAGCGTTACTATGGTGTTTGTTGCCTAATTTCTGAGTATTCTGTGTGTATCTGTGTCTCGTCTTGTCTGTTGTCTATTGGTATCTATTGCGGTTGTGAGTATCATCTACATCCAGTAGATCATTCGGTCCGTTGTCTGAAGTGAATCGTCTGCGAATTCTTATTGCGATTGTTGTGTTAAGTTCACGTATTGCGTTAGTACTCATTCTTGGAATGTTCTGCCAGTTGTTGGTGAAGTCTGTGTAATTGTGGTAGTGTTTCTAACACTGTGCGGGATCGTGTTGTCTTCAGCATTGAGATCTATCATCATACGGTAAGGGTTAAGCTACAATAAGGATTTCTTGGGTTGCGTACTGGACCTTCAGTACGGTGTGTCTGAAACAATTGAATTCTCTGTGTCTTCAGATGTTAATCAGATTGTGGTACCTATTCGGTAAAGGTTGAACTATTACTCTTGTCTCTGGTATTTCCAGTAAGTTTAGGTGCAAAGCAAGATAGCATCTTAGTGTATTCGGTACACGTTGGCCGAGCTAAACCATGAACTGTAAATGTCTAAGTACAATAGAATCTTGATAGAGCTCTCAGCATCAGTATATTGCTGTATCTGAAGTAGTTATTTTGGGAACCAAGTATAGGGTCTCTGTTTTTACAGACCCCTTTCACTCCCAAGAACCGAAATAATATTTAAACGCGTTTTGACAGTTAGAACACAGCGTTTAATAGCCCCCTGGCTGGGGGGTCCCAGAGGGCCAGCAGGCCCCCTGGTGGGGGTCCGGGGGCAGCGCCCTCAGCGCAACGGTAAAGGGAATATTCCATAGAATATTCCCTGTCCGAGTCAGAAATCATTTATATTTGTTAGGTCGGTTCAACCGGTCTAAGCCGTGTATGGCAATTACGCGGGCGGTAGCTACCCATGCTCTACCACGCATGTATAGCCGTCCACGGAAGGCCACCCATGATCCTATATATATACATGACTTCTGCACTACCTGTGACATCAAGTTGAGCCAGCATACCTCTACCTTGTATCTCCCTATCTAGAGTTGTCTAGATCACCATTTAAGCTCTACCTTGAGAGCGCACGGGTGGACAACGCCATCATCTTTGTACTTGCTGCTAGTAGAAAATTGTTGAGATTCTCCTATATCTGTTATCTTCTCAGCTATTGCTCCTGTGTTATATTGCATAACTATTGTCTTACAGGTATAACAAGATGTCTTTGAACACCCTGCACAATATTCCACAGTCCTTTTGCAACCAATACATGTCGCATCATATAAGCCCATAATGGGTAGTCAGTACCATCCAATTTATCCTCAACAGCCAACATACAAAATACATCACTTGTTTCAGCCATGGCGGGTGACTAAAATACCTTGATGCAGAAAATTGATTGTATCTCAAAAAGTTGAACAGAATTGCCCAGATAAATTCTGTTAAACCTGTAGAAGACTTTGAGATGCTTATATTAGCAAACCGAAACTAGTAAATACCTTTGGCACAAAAAGATGAAATAGCTTGCACAAGCGCTATGATAGTGCGTGAGGAGGCTGAAACGATCTCAGATCATGATTTCAGCACCACACAGTGAAGCTATTTTGATCTTTGAAATAGCCTGAGTATGCTCACCAAAATTCATGCGATTCTGAGACTGCAGCTGGAGGAGTGTTGATGACACCCTCGATGAAGCCCTGACCTGCTCTGATACCAATTGTTGGAGTTAGAGGTTTGTGGAAGCATGCAAACAGCACAAGGAAGAAGAAGAAGCTTGGAGCACAACACACAATACTGAATGTATTACTAGAGAATGTACAAAGATAAGTAGCCCATTAGGGCAATAGGCGTATATACAAGCGGGGGGAAAAAAACTTCCTAAAGAGGGAAAAAAGTGCCCCGACAGTCTTAGTGTGTTCAAACATATCACTACCTAAATATATCAACATGGTCAGACTAAGAGGGTCCACCATATTTTAGAGGAAATATTGAGGGCATATGTGTCTGAGAGACAGACATATTGGGATAGTTATTTTCCACTAGTTGAGTCTAAAAGGAGCTAATGCAATCTCGCACCACTCTCGAGAAGCCACAACTTTGGTAACTTCAACTGCTTTGGTAGTATTTGATCCATATAGTCAACTATACTGTACAAAATGTAGAAATGCAGGACATGTAGTAGCCACTTGTGCCCTAAAGCAAGTATACTATGCGATTTGAAATATAATGACACATAGTATGCAACAATGTAGATATAATACTAGGAATCAAGTAGTAACAACAAACCATATTCAATCGACATTATAGTATGGTGGTCTTTGGAGTACACCACCATATATGAATAATATCCATCCGACAGAACCATGTAATCCTCTTCAACACATCTCGTCACAATGAAGGGGGATACAAGAAAGAAGGGAAGGGATTGCAATGTCAATTTTTTCTAGAATTCAGACATATACATGTCTATTGTCCTGATGTAGAGAATTATGAACGGTGAAAGCAAAGAGCTAGACTAAAGGCCCCAATGCCCAATATGGTGACCTTAGCTTTTGAGGATCCCGTAGCCCCAATGGTCACATGATTTAGAAACATTCAAATAGAGATGACCCAACATTGCCCCTAGACATTGTCGCACAACATAAGGTGTATGATCTAGCTGTGGGTTGGGGTAGGTAGGCTTCAATAGAATTTTTTGGCCCTCCTTATACTCTTTAGGATAGGATAGGATTACTAACCAAGTACCAGAGAAAATTGACAAATGTCATTTTTGGACACATTGTTGAGGGAGGTGCAGAACCAAGAAGTAAGCAATTCAAATCAAGAGCAAATATAGTTAATTAGAGTAGAAACCATAGAGGATTGGTTAGTGGATTATGTAGTGCCATTAGTTTTGGTATGGTATAAAAATAAGAAAATTTCCAAAGTTTTGATTGATGGAGGCTCTAGGGTGAACATTGCAACTTTACCTATTTGTCGTTAAATGGGTTGGGTAGATATTCAACCATCTCTATTTTACTTTTGCATGACTAAACAATCACATGCTCAACCTATTGACCTCATTAAGGATATAACCATCAATATATAGGATATTCCTTTTTAAATTACTTTTGTAGTATTTGAATTAATAGGAAAGAGCAATGATTATAATTTACTACCTAGGCGGCCTTGGCTAAAGTAGGCAAAAGTTCAGCAAGATTGGGGTTCTTCAGCTATAAATTTTAAGAAAGGGCACAAAAAGTATTCTATTCCTCTAAATGATAAACAACCATACCCTAAGGCCCAATTACCCTCTATTGCAAAACCAACCCATGTGCTAGTAGGATTAGAGGAGGATGAAGAAATACAATTTTTAGAAGCAAGTAAAGATTTATGGTCCATAGGCATCATCCATATTCCATACATTTTTGCACAGTATGAACAAGCGGCTCTAATAGTAGCCTCGGTGCAATGTGAAGCTAATCCTCTGCAATCAAAGTAAAAATGCAACATTGCTCTTGGAGGAAGATGTCTTCGCACATACAAGTGTTCATGTTCAGGAAGATCGGATAGATTACATACATTTAGGGTTTGAAATTGAACCTTAGAAGGTGAAGGTTGGAGCTAGCCTACTAAGCCCATTTCAAGAAGAGTTGCTCTTGCTTTTTAATGAGTTTAAATTTGTGTTTGCATGGGATCATTTAGATATGCATGCCTTGGATCCCTAATTATATTAGCATAAAATACAATGGAAACCAGATGTTTCCCCAATGATTAAGCAATGGTATCACATGAACCTAAAGTTTGCAAAGCAAGTTAGGAACTTGATTTGTTGTTGAGAGTAGGATTCATTGTACCTATCGAATATCCGAAATGGGCGTCCCCCATAGTTATTGTACCTAACAAAAACAAGCAATTGTGAATCTATGTAGATTATCATAAATTAAATGCAACAACTATTTTGGACCCATTCCCTTTACCCTTTTTAGATAGAATGCTAGATGATTTGTTGGCAAGGAAATCTACTCTTTGTTAGAAGGATTCAATGGTTAGAAATAGGTGCAAATGGCTGACGTAGATATATCCAAAAAAACTTTTATTACTAATTGGGGATTATTTGCAAGTAGCATAATGTGGTTTTATCCTCAAAATGCCACTAGTACTTTTTAAGTTCATGCAACAAATATTTGTCCCATACTTAACTTGCTTTATGCATGTGCTTCTAGATGAGTTTTCCATCTCTGGTACACAAAGTGATCATTTGCAACATTTACAATTATGCTTTACTAAGTGTTGTGAAGTACATTTGAGTTTAAATCCGATTAAATCCGCTTTTGGTGTGAAATGTGAGAAATCACTTGGACATATGATCTCTAGAACATGAATTGGAGTTGATCTATATAAAGTAAAAGTGTTGTTACAAGTTCCTATGTCGACAAATGCAAAGGAACTACTTCAGTTTGAGGGCTAGATTCGATGTCATGGGCAACATTTATGATGTTTGGCCCATATTGCCATCCCTCTCAATCAGCTGGCTCATGCCAATGGCAAGGAGTTTCAATGGACAACCAAATGAGACTTATCTTTTAAGTATCTTAAAGTAGTGTTAACTCACGCACCTATTTTACAAACTCCGATTGGACTCAACCATTCCATATTTTTGTGGATGCCTCTGATATAGCTATTGGTAGTGTTTTGATGTACAAAGTTGGTTGTTTGAGGTATCGACCCATTTACTATGCGAGTCGATGGCTGGCTACAACCCAAAAAAAAAATTGCATAATAGAATGTGAATGCTTGAGATTAACTTACTCCATCAACAAAATTGTTTATTATTTATTGGACCGATAATTTATATTTCATGTAGATCATTTTGCTTTGCTATATCTAGTAAACCATCAAAATTGGATTGGAAGACTAGAACCGTGGGTACTTCTTTTACAAGAATTTGATTATAATGTTGTATACAGACCGAGGTCTTCTCATATAGTAGCAGACTTTTTATCTTGATTAGATAATGGAGAATCTCCATAGGAAATTGATCATCTTTTTAAGATGTTGAATTATTTCATGTGCACATAGCACTCACCAGAAATTAAGAACTCTAACTTGGTATGCTGAAATGTCCTCACATTTATTGTCTATGGCTATAAAAAAGCTAGCATTACAAAGTTGACATTTTTTTAGTCATTTTAGAGCATATTATAGGCATATGGCTCTGATATGTATCTCCTCATGAAGTAACTGTTGTAATTACAAAAGCACATTCTGGAATGACTTGCAGACACTATGGTAGAGAGTAAATAATAAAGAAACTTCTTCAAATTGGATTATGGTGGCCGCAAATCCACATGAATGTTCGCAATTATGTGCAACATTGTGATCCTTGTTAATGGATAGGAGAAACCTGAGATATTCATCAATTTCCATTACAAGCTATAACTCCTTTGGAACTATTTGAGAAATGGGTTTTGGATTTTATTGGACCTATTTGACCTCTGATAACTTCTTGTAAAACTTTTGTTCTTACTTTTAGAGATTGTTGCACTCGATGGGCTGAAGCTTGGAGTCTGCAACATGTTATGGCAGGAAGTGTAGCTATAGTATTAATTATTTAATTATTTCCACATGTTGGACTTCCTCTAGAATTAGTTTTGGAATACAGAGCTCACTTTTTGAATTAGTTAATTAAGGCAATTACATATTGTTATCATATTGAACTTATAAGTTCAGTTCTCCATATTGTTCTAGGGTAAACAGATTGGTGAAAAGTACAAATAAAGTGCTACTTATGATGTTACAGAAATTAATTCTTGAATATCCCACCAAATGTGAACAATACCTACCTTCGATTTTATGGGCTTATCGTACCTCTCATAAAGTTTCAACGGGATTTACAACTTTCAAGTTAGTCAATTTATGATAAATGGCAGCTCTAGATTAGTTATGGTAGATTCATCTTCATTAAAGGGATTTGACACCATTCAAGAACATGGTTACTCAACTTATTAAGTAAATCCACTACATGTTATTTAAATGGATGGAAGTGCCAAATACTCATTTCACTAGTTTTAGAACTATTGCTCCTCTTTTGATTGAATAGGTCTTGTGTGTTACATTCTATCAAACAGCATTTAGTATGATTGTACCATTTTTCCCAACATTCTGAAACTCATTAATATGAGCCCTCTTTAGGTTTCATCAAGATTACCTCAAACACATATAGATTGGTTTCTAAATCATAGACTCTTTGAGTATTCATAGATAAACTCGCCTCAATTGCCAAATCTTCCAATGATGCATTCCCTCATTAGTTAATGCAATGAGAAATTGGAATTGAATGGTGAACAATGTGCAGTGTTGGAACTTTGTATTGGCTCTAACATTGAGCTCTATTTTGATCTGACTTACATAACAACTTAGTTATAGTTGAGCAATGAAGATATTACATCACTGTCACCCTTAGTATCTATCAAAGAGATAGAGAAGATGTTTGGCAAAGCTTGTTCAAGCGAATACAAATATGCATGACCGCTAGATTCTAACCCATGGAAGTTTTGTTTATGAATAGTGACATTGGCTATCAATTTGCAAGGTAAGTAGTATGGAGTCTCATAGACTTTGTATTGTTGACTTTGTGCAATGTAGAGTCTCATAGCTATGTTGGAGCTTCTTCTTCTTGGAATGTCATTTCTTCTTGCTGTCAAGTGCAAAAGATAGCAAGTATCTATATTGTTCAAGAAGCACTCTCATAGGTAGAGAATGCCTTAGAAAAATGTAGGAGTAGGTAACTTCTCTGACCTTCCAAGAAGAAGAAGCTCTACGAAAGCAAGAAGAAATGACAATGATAGAAGAGGCCGAACAAAGATGAGTTGTAGCAGAATAAGAAGGAACATGACGATAGGCAGATGTTGAAGCTCAAGAGGAGGATTTTCAAGAGCAGCCAGAAAGCTTCCTAACAAAATCAAGAGTAACTCTCAACTTCATAGACAACTACAAATCGGACTGAACCAGATAGAGTTTCTCATACTAGAAAATCAAGGAAGGGATTTTGATTTCATATGTTCAATAATCAATTCAAAGTTCCATGGGGTACAAACTTTGAACGAGTTGAATTGCCACTTTTAAATTGTTCTTCATTCATATATCCACGATATTTGAAAGATTATACCATCAATTTGCAAACAATGGTGGATGCAACCAAGTTACTAGCTCTCTGTTTAATACGATGGAAAAAGAAGAAGTGGTGATCAAACCTGAAGTCGTAGAGGTGAAGAAGTTAAAAGCATAAGTTATTGCACTAAGACAAAACGATGTGGAACTACAAGATTGTTTGGTTGGGAGAGCCAATTTCTCTAAATATCAAGTACAAGAAATGAAAAACACAATTTCTAGCATGGAAGCTCAACTAGAACAAGCTAAAGAAGATCAGTAGGAACTAAGAAAACAACTCCACGAAATGCAAGACGAGTTACAGAAAGTACATGTACATTCACTACAAAATCAGAGAGTTGAACTGTTAACAGAGAAGGATACCTTTTTGTCACAAAATCGTGTCGTTGATGGATAATTTGCAAATGGCCCTAGCTACACTGAATAGTATCAGAGAACAAGAGCTTCAATTGTAGGATGCGAAGAACTTCATTACGAACAATGTGCATATGTTGGAAATAACAAACAATAGATCATGGAACTAAGAAAAGTGCAAATAGAATTAGAAATCTAGCAAAACCAACGCATGTAACCGTAGTAGGAAAAGACACTGAGCTTCAAGCATTAAAGATACAGAATGATAAAAAGGCTACAACAACTCATAATTGTCTGGAATATATTTCTTCATAATTTTCAATAGCAAATATTGGAACAATTCCATGGAAATACCAAGTGATGGCTTGAGTCATCAAAAGACCTAAAGACTTGAAGGAAATGTCTAGTCTTTGTAAAGTTCACTTGTGAACTACCTCTTGTAATTTTTGAAGTCTTTACTTGATGTAAAAAATAAAAGAAATCTAAAGTGGTTGCGTCCACTTGATGTAAAATGGAAAGAGAAGCCACGAATTCGTGAAAGAAGTGGTTGGAGAATCAACCAATGACAAAAAGATAGGAGATTTGTTTTAGGTGAGCAAGAAATTCAAATCTTGGCTCCAAAGATTATAAATACATGGCATTTTAGTCACGGTTTTAGATCTCCATGAGCTGAGGTTTATGCCATATCAAAGTGTGGGCTCAAAAAACACATATGTATTAGTAAGTCCATTGTACTGTACAATCAATATGCTTTCATTTGTATGATCATTTGAGTTCATATCGTCATGCGTTTGTGAGTATACTGCTCACTGCCATATCTCTCAGTTTTCTCAGTTAGAATGCAGAGATGATTTCTCTAAGCTTGGTGCATCATTTTCAATGGATTTAAGTCGGTAATGGTTGCTCCTTAAATCTACTATATACTCACAAATTTCATTGCACTTGGGTTTTTCAATCGTAAGCTATGTTCATTTGAAGTCCCCTATATCTCTTCATACCTTACTTCTATGTCAGCACTCCATCAAAACAGTCATTTTTTCAGAGCTGGTTCTCAGTGTGTACTTCATCATTTTCCATGATTCAAAGCTTTCTAGAATCATCAGACAGTTTAGTATATGCCTACAAAATTTCATAAGCATTCTATCTTGGAATATTGTGATATTAACATTTCTCTACTCACGGGTATGAGTACTGCTACAGCCTATGAAAATCAAGGTGATACTACAACTTGCTAAACACTTTTCTCTTTATGTAGTCCATCATTTTTTATGAGATACCTCTTGATTGTTAGCGTACTAAGTTAATAAGAGTTCCCCAAAATGAATCAAGTCAATTGCTACTGTGGTTAGAGAATTGTTCAAAACACTAGACAAGTGTATGAACATAAATAACAAGCTTTTTGCTCTTGAATCTACTCCAACTTATTTGTTTTTATTCATCTTTTTGAGAGTGACCCTCCAACTTGCATAGGATGTCTAATACATCCTTTGGCAAGCTTAAAGGGCCCACTACATACCACTAGAGTTTATTTAGCTAGTGTAGTCCAAAGTTTTTGCAGCACCACTTCATCTTCTCCAAGTTCAAATCCATCTCTTCACAGTGGTATCAGAGAAAGGTTGGACAACATGGGAGATGGATTTCCTTCATCAATTGGCAACTTGGATAGAGTTAACTACTCAACATGGTCATTAAGGATGGAAGCTTATCTTCAAGGCAGGAATTTATCTGGTTATATAGCTAGAGATGAAGTTATGCCATGTTTGAGGAGCAAAGGTCAACCAACACAAGAAGAGCAAGAAAGATTGAGTACATGATGCTCCAAGGATGCACTTGCAAGGTCTTCTCTCCTCAACTCTATCTCAAATTTTTTGTTGCCTCACATTAGAAGTTGTAAGGCATCTCACGAAGTGTGGAATGCACTTGGTGCCTTCTTCTCTTCAAGTACAAAGGCTAGGAATCATCAACTATGGTTGGACTTTACAACTCTCAAGAAAGCTCCCAAACAAAATGTGACTAATTTTGTCACAAAGCTCAAGGACATAGCAGATCAATTGGGAAGCATTGGAGAGGTAATAGATGAAGAAAAATTTGTAAGACAGGTCATCAATGGCTTGAAGGCAGATGATAAGTGGGAAGCATTCACCACAGCTATGGATCTATACATGGATATGCATGTACCAGATTTCAATACACTCATAGGACAACTACTTACTCAAGAAGCCAAGCTTATCAAGAATGGAGAAAGCTCCAAAGGTAATCAATCTTCTACCTTGTATACTGATACAAGCAAGTCTAAAGAAAACAAAGAAAGAGGAAAGAAAGTGGATGATGAAGTAGGTACACATCAAGCTAACTATGCAGGTAGAGGAAGACATGGTAGAGGTAGAGGCAGAGGAGGAAGGCAAGGTAGGGGGAGATCCCAAGACTCTAATTCATGCTCTATTTATGGATTAACTAATCATACAATTGAAAATTTCTTTAGGAACTCCAAGAATCAAAGAGGGAGAGGCTACAATAGAGGATGTTATGGCTACTCAAGAGTAAGGTTCAACAATTGCCCTGACAACCACAAAAATTACAACCATTCAAACTATCACGAAGGCAATAGGGGAAGAAAAGACTTCAATAACTAAGACTCAAATCAAGAGGAATCATTGCTAATCATGAATATGGCCATGCCACAAGGTAAATCTGATGACCATGTTTTCTACATAAATTCAGGTTGTTCCAATCATGTGGTGAGAAATGTGGCCCTCCTATCATATTTAGAAGATCCAAGGAACAAGCACGAGGTACAAACAAGAGATGATACAAGACACCTTCTGGAGAAAATAGGAAATGTCAAGGCACCTAATGAAAACATCAACCTACTCAGTAAGGTACTCTATGTCCCTACCATTACAAAGAATTTGATAAGGTTGGGTAGATAGTAGAGAAAGGGTTGCAAGTCAGGTTCAGAAGATGAGGAGCATTTGTTGAGGATCCAAGCCAAGGATTTCGGAGAATCACAAAAGGTGAAAAAACAGGTAGATTGTTCACATTTGAATTACAAGACACTAGAAACATTGCCCTCTTTAATTATGATAGTCAGACATTCATAGAATTGGAAGTATGGCACAAAGGGTTAGCACATATTGGTGAAATATCATTAAAGAAAATTTGCAGGGACCAAAGTGTACTTGGACTCCCGAACTTGTCAAAACAACACATTATTTATAAGTGTAGTGCATGTCAATTTGGAAAGTCTCACAAGTTACCATTCATGAGGAACTGATATATGCATGGAGATCTCTTGGATTTGGTTCATACAGATGTATGGGGAGCTAGCAAGGATGCTTCAATATCTGGATCAAGGTATTATGTGTCCTTCATTGATGATTGCAATAGATGGAACATATTATATTTTATGAAACACAAAGATGAAGTCTTTTCATGCTTCAAAATATATTTGGCTCTTGTGGAGGACTAAACACATAAAACATTAAAAAGGCTAAGGTCAGATGAAGGGGGAGACTACTTCTCCCATGAATTTGAATCCTTTCTTCAAGAAAGAGGAATCAAAAGAGAGATCACTACAAGGTACACTCATGAGCAAAACGGAGTGGTAGAAAGAAGGAATAGGACAATTGTTGAAGTTGCAAGGTCTATGGTAAATGAGAAGCACTTAACTAATTACTTATGGGCTGAGGATTTATCCACAACCACTTATTTGATTAACAGGTTACCTTCAAAATCACTTGATGGCATGACACCATATGAGGCTTGGAATGGAAGAAGACCAGGCTTGGATCATTGTAAGATTTTTGGATGTGTTGCTTATGCTCATGTTCCTTCATAGGTTGAGGCAAGATGGATCCCAAAGCAGAAAGGTGTGTATTCATTGGATATGACAATAATAAGAAGGGCTACAGATTATACAACCCAACAACCAAAGGATTCTTGGTGAGTAGAGATGTAGTGTTTGATGAGAATAGTTCTTGGTATGAAGATTCATGTAGAAAGGTCAACCTACCTTATGATCTTGAAGAAGATTTTCCAAAACTTGTTAAGGATAATTCTTCTAAAGTTGAAGAGTAGGATACCTCAGAAGATGATGAAGCAACTTAGTATAAAAAACTCAAAATGTGGAAGTTTAAAGGTAAAGAAAAAATGTAGGAACTTGGACAAGAGGCAGAATCATCACATAATGGCCTAAGATGGTCCATGAGGGAGAAACTAAAACTAGAAAGGTATGGGTTTGATACTTATCTAGTCACTAAACATTCAATCTATCTAGCACATGACATAAATCAAGAGGAACTCTCAACATTTGAGGAAGCAAAGAAGAAATCAGAATGGAGGCATGCAATGGAAGAAGAAATTGAAGCTTTTGAGGAGAATAACACTTGGGAGTTGGTTCCCAAGTCTCCATCAATGAAAGTGATAGGCTCAAGGTGGATTTACAAATTGAAGAAGAATTCAGATGGATCCATTAACATGTATAAGGCAAGGCTTGTGGCAAAAGGCTTTGCCCAAACTCAGGGAATTGATTATGAAGATATCTTCTCTCCTATGGCAAAGATGCCTACTATTAGGGTTTTGCTTAGTGTTGCCTCTTCCAAGAATCGGAAGATACTTCAATTGGATGTAAGAAATGCATTTCTTAATGGATGGATAATAGAAGAGGTATATATGGCACAACCACTTGGTTTTGAGAATCACATATATCCTAATTATGTGTATAAACGTAATAAAGCTTTATATGGACTCAAACAAGCCCCAAGGGCTTGGAATCATAGGCTTGTCTCATTCTTGCAGGAGAAAGGATTTCAACCTAGCAAGGCAGATCCATCAATATTCATAAAAAGGAGTAATTTTGAATTCATCTATTTGTGTGTGTATGTGGATGAGATTATACTTACAACAAATGATATAGATGGCATGAAGAAAATCAAAGAACATATAAGAGAAGAATTCAAGATAAGTGATTTGGGTTCACTTTGTTGGTGCATGACAATCATCAATTGAAGGTTTATGAAGAAATGAAGTCAAGGAATCAAGAAGAGAACAAATTCAGAAGGTTGAAGGAAGGACATATTCAGAAACCCAAAGATATGTACACATATGTACATTAGTTTAGATATAACTGACTCATATTTTTGATTAGTCATAAGCTTGTATATATTTGCCTATAAATGGTTGTTGAAAAGTCGGGGCAAAGAGAATAGGATGAGAATAGAGAATAGGAAGAAGAATGAGTAGTAGAGAGTGTCATTAGACACATGAGAAGTGAGTTGAATTCATCAACTTCACAAAATTGTAACTTTCTGAGAAATCAAGAAAAACTTGCGCCCGATGTTTTGTTGTCTGCTCCTTCTGTGTTTAATCTTTTAAGAAATCCTTCTGTACGTATCTAAGTCCATAGCTAATCTATCTATGGCTAGAATTTGAGAGGCTAATTGTAATCAGATTGAGAGAATTTAGTTTAGGAACATTCATATGTAATGATGTTCTGAGAGTCGACAAAACTGGCGCAGATTTCATGTTCAGAGAAATGATCATTGCTCAGTCCACAGTGTAAAGTTTTACACAAGTGAGGGCTCAAAATCTAAGTTGGAAGGTAAGCCATCTATGGCTAAAAGATCTTGATCAAACGGGATTTACTTTGGGAGAACTAGTGTTAAGAAGTTGCAGGTGTCAAAGTCGCCATTGCAGAGAAGCTGTTTCAGACATAGGTAAAGTGTTTCACACATTTCTCAGTGTGTACTCAATCATTTTGAGAAATTTAACTTGGAAAGGTTGCGCAACCTCAAGTCAAAGTATTGTACAAAGTTTTATAAAAAACTTTACAGAATTGATTAGTCAATGAGTGATTAATCTGTAGCAGACTTTTCTGAGAAGTTGAAATTTCAGAGTAATCAATTTTCTGATAAGGTTGATGAATGTTGTCTAAATTTGGTGGAGTCTAAAGTTGATCTTGATATAGAGGTGGTCTAAATTCAAGATCAACTTGTTCTTTTGGAGATTAACACTCTCCATCAGTGGTATCAGAGCAGGATATGTCAAAATTGAAGTGAAGAAGACTCCGACTACTGCAGGAATACAAATCTTTACATCTCGAAGGTGCAAAGGGATAAAGGTTGAAGAAAACTTGAAGGTAGACACATTGAAGTTATCAAAAGGATCAGAAGGAGTAAGATTCAAAGTGAAGGTACATTTATTTCTCATAAAGGTTAAAGAATTAGCAATACAGGTAAAGAAACAATGGGAGATAGTCTCCAAATTGAAAAGTTGGATAGAGAGAGAACTATCCAGCTTGGTCTATGAGAATGGAAGCTCATCTGATGAGCAAAGATTTGATAGCATACATTACAGGTGAAGAAGAGAAGCCTCAGTTCAGAGATCCTAGTGTTCCAACTAGGGAAGAATTGTTAGATCTAAAGAATTGGATGAAGAAGGATGCTCAAGCAAGGAGCATAATCTACATGGCAGTCAATGACTATTTGCTTCCTCACATTAGAGGACTTGAAAGTGCAAGTGACATTTGGAATGCTTTGGAAGAGCATTTCCAAAACACAACCAAATCAAGGAAGGCTTCACTATGGGCAGAATTTACTACTTTCAAAAAGAAGGCTTCACAATCAATCTCTGATTATGTGACAAAGATGAAGGACATTGCAGATTCTTTAGGTGCAGTGGATGAAGATATTGAAGAAGATAAATTGGTAAGACAAATTCTCACAGGGCTAAGAGGAGATGAGAAGTGGAAGCCTTTTATTTTGTCTACAGAACTTTCATTAGATCACTTCACTCCTGATTTGAATCAATTGTTAGGTCATATGCTAACTTTTGAGAATGATATCAAAGGAGATGTTGATAAGAGTGCAGGTCATGCAATGTACTCTAAAGACAAGAAGAAAGCTAACAAAGGGAAGCAACAATCAGGTGAAGAAGAAGGTACTTCAAACCAAGCAAATTTCATAAGAGGAAAAGGAAATGGCAGAAGTAGAGGAAGAGGCAGAAATAACAAAGATAATGCAAGAGCTTGTTGGATATGTGGTAAGACCAATCATCTATCTCATGATTGTTGGCATAATAATCAAAATAATGGTAATTATCAGAACTTTAATCAAAGAGCAAGAGGTGGTAGATTTCAGAGAGGAAACTTCAGAGGTAGAGGTGGTAGGAATTCTTTTGGAAGAGGTGGAGGAAGAAGCTTCCAAAATCAATCCTATAATAACACCTACTACAACTATGCATCAGATCAGAAGGAGGATTCGACTCTCATTATGAATGCAACATATGAAACCTCACATGAGGACATGAGAGTGTTCTACATTGATTCAGGATGTAGTAATCATTTAAGTGGAAATATTGCTTTGATGACTGATCTAGATCATAATGCAATTAACCATACAGTTCAGACAGGTGATAATACAAAGCATAAGGTAAATTCAATTGGTTCAGTCAAAGCTAAAGATGGGAGCACTCTTCTGAGTAAGGTTCTTTATGTTCCCACAATTCCAAAGAATTTGATCAGTGTAGGTCAAATTGTGGAAAAAGGATATGAGGTAAGATTCACTAATGATGGAGTCTATGTTGAAGACCCTAGACAAGGGTATAAACAGGTTGTTACAGGAAAGAAAGAAGGAAGGCTCTTCACATTGAAGGTACAAGGAAATGTTGGACATGCTATGTTCACATATGGAGAGCAGAAGGTGTCAGAATTGGATCTTTGGCACAAAAGACTTGGACACTTCAATGAAAGAGGTATCAAAGACATGATTAATAATGATTCAGTGCTTGGATTGCCTAACATTGCAGGTCAACACATGACATACAGATGTGAGGCATGTCAATTAGGTAAGGCTCATAAGCAATCCTATTCCAAGCATGGGTTTATGTATTCAGAAAGACTTGAATTGGTGCATACAGATGTGTGGGGTCCTTCAAAGGACTTTAGTATAAATGGTTCAAGATATTATTTCATATATGTTGATGATGCTACCAGATGGATCACAATTTATGTGATTAAAGAAAAGTCAGAAGTGTTTAATACATTTAAACACTATCATGTATATGCAGAAAGGATTACAGGTCAAAAATTGAAGAGACTAAGGTCAGATGGAGGGGGAGAGTATTTTTCAAATGAATTCAATGATTACTTGTGGAATGCAGGTATAAAGAGAGAAGTTACTTGCATTTACTCTCCTCAACAAAATGGTGTAGCAGAAAGGAGAAATAGGACTCTTGTTGAGTTTGCAAGGTCCATGATGAAAGAGAAGAATTGTCCAAATTATTTGTGGGCAGAGGCTGTAAATACAGCTACTTATTTGGTCAATAGATTGCCTTGTAAATCTTTGCAAGGTATGACACCATATGAAGCTTGGTGGGGTAAGAAACCTACCTTGGATCATTGCAGAATATTTGGATGCTTGGCATATGCATATGTGCCATCTCAATTGAGGCATAAGTTGGAGCCTAAGGCAGAAAAGTATGTGTTTATTGGTTATGATGATAAGCAAATGGGATACAGGTTGTGGAGTCCATCCACAAAGCAATTCCTTGTATCCAAGGATGTTACATTTGATGAGCAAGGTACTTGGTATGCAGGTAAATATAATATACATGCAGATGTTGAAGAAGTAGTGGATCAAAGAAAAGGTAAGGCAAAGATTCAATTACTTGATGAAAGTGAGAATAATGAAGTACATGTTGAAGTTGAAGAGAGGCCAAGATTTGATCCAGAATGTGATGAACCAGAGACTTCAAAAAGTGCAGAAGTTAGGAGGTCATCTAGGCACAAATGGCAACCTACAAGGTATAGCTATGACACTTCATTCTTGACTACTAAAGATTATGCTTATTTGGTAAAAGCAGATGAAGATCCATCTACATATGATGAAGCCAAAGGCAAGAGAAATTGGGAAGAAGCCATGCAAGAGGAGTATGATGCATTGATAGAGAATCAGACTTGGGATCTGGTTCCTAAACCTAATAGTCAAAAAATCATTGGTTGTAAGTGGGTTTATAAAACCAAAAGATTTGCAGATGGAAGTGTGTCTAGGTACAAAGCCAGACTTGTTGTGAAAGGGTATGCACAGACATATGGAGTGGACTATGATGAGACCTATAGTCCTGTGGCAAAAATGACAACCATCAGAACTCTCATAGCAATTGCTGCTTGTAAAGGTTGGAAGCTATCTCAATTAGATGTTAAAAATGCTTTTTTGAATGGTTACATTTCAGATGAAGTTTACATGGAGCAACCAGATGGGTTCAAAGATCAAGTGAATCCAAATTATGTGTGTAAGCTCAAGAGAGCTTTGTATGGACTAAAGCAAGCCCCAAGGGCATGGAATTATAGGCTTGTAAAATTCTTGAATGATCTTGGATTTCAAGCATCAAAGGCAGATAGTAGCTTGCTAGTCAAAGCAAGTGAAGATGGATTCATTTATGTTTGTATTTATGTTGATGACATAATACTTACAGGAACAGATGATAAAGGAATACAAATGATCAAGAAGCAGATGGAGAAAGAATTCAAAATCAGTGATTTGGGGAACTTGTCATTCTTCTTGGGAATGGAGATTTCTTATACTCAACATGGAGTATATGTGACCCAAGAAAGGTATCTTAAAAACTTGCTAACCAAATTTAAAATGGAAGATTGCAGGGTTGCACCTACACCATTGGAAGTGAACCATAAATTGTCTAGATTTGGAGGAGAAGAATTCAGAGACATGAAGCTCTATCAAAGTTTGGTTGGTAGCTTGATTTATGCTACATTGACAAGGCCTGATTTGTCATATGCAGTTGGTGTGCTTTCACAATTTATGCATTGTCCTAGAAAGGAACATTGGATTGCAGGACAAAGAGTACTTAGGTACATCAAGGGTACACTCAGAGAAGGGTTGTACTATGGATTTACTTCTGATACAAGAGTGAAGATATATAGTGATGCAGATTGGGCAGGTAATGTGGATGATAGAAGATCAACACATGGATACTTGTGCTATGTAGAGACAAATTGATTTCATGGTGTTCTAAGAAGCAACATACAGTTGCTTTATCATCTACAGAAGCAGAATATAAAGGTATGGTGGAAGCTGCAAAGGAGGTAATATGGCTAAAGACACTTATGAAGGTTTTTTATGTGGTTCAAAGTAATCCTATTGTTTGTGGAGACAATATGAGTTCTTTATACTTGGCAGCTAATCCTGTGTTTCATGCTAGAACTGAGCATATTGAAATACAGTATCATTTTCTGAGAGAGAAGGTCATTGATGAGGAGATTGAAGTCATACATACTCCTACAAAAGATCAACTTGCAGATATGATGACAAAAAGTCTAGATGGACCAAAGCTACAGAGATTCAAGGATATGGCAGGAATCAAGAAGATAGAGAAGAACCTCAATTAATGATTGAGGGGGAGCTGTTGGTGCATGACAATCATCAATTGAAGGTTTATGAAGAAATGAAGTCAAGGAATCAAGAAGAGAACAAATTCAGAAGGTTGAAGGAAGGAGATATTTAGAAACCCAAAGATATGTACACATATGTACATTAGTTTAGACATAACTGACTCATATTTTTGATTAGTCATAAGCTTGTATATATTTGCCTATAAATGGTTGTTGAAAAGTCGGGGCAAAGAGAATAGGATGAGAATAGAGAATAGGAAGAAGAATGAGTAGTAGAGAGTGTCATTAGACACATGAGAAGTGAGTTGAATTCATCAACTTCACAAAATTGTAACTTTCTGAGAAATCAAGAAAAACTTGCACCCGATGTTTTGCTGTCTGCTCCTTCTGTGTTTAATCTTTTAAGAAATCCTTCTGTACGTCTCTAAGTCCATAGCTAATCTATCTATGGCTAGAACTTGAGAGGCTAATTGTAAATAGGTTGAGAGAATTTAGTTTTGGAACATTCATATGTAATGATGTTCTGAGAGTCGACAAAACTGGCGCAGATTTCATGTTCAGAGAAATGATCATTGCTCAGTCCACAGTGTAAAGTTTTACACAAGTGAGGGCTCAAAATCTAAGTTGGAAGGTATGCCATCTATGGCTAAAAGATCTTGATCAAACGGGATTTACTTTGGGAGAACTAGTGTTAAGAAGTTGCAGGTGTCAAAGTCGCCATTGCAGAGAAGCTGTTTCTGACATAGGTAAAGTGTTTCACACATTTCTCAGTGTGTACTCAATCATTTTGAGAAATTTGACTTGGAAAGGTTGCGCAACCTCAAGTCGAAGTATTGTACAAAGTTTTATCAAAAACTTTACAGAATTGATTAGTCAATGAGTGATTAATCTGTAGCAGACTTTTCTGAGAAGTTGAAATTTCAGAGTAATCAATTTTCTGATAAGGTTGATGAATGGGAGTCTAAAGTTGATCTTGATATAGAGGTGGTCTAAATTCAAGATCAACTTGTTCTTTTGGAGATTAACACTCTCCATCACACTTACCTACTTCCTAGGATTGGAAGTTGTCTACAAAGATCATGGTTTGTTTCTCACTCAAAGAAAGTACATTAAAGACATGTTGGCAAAATTCAACATGCAAGATTGCAGGATTGCAAGTACTCCAATGGAGGTTAATCACAAATTAAGCACACATGAAGGTGAACTCATAGAAGATGTGACTAGTTATCAAAGCCTTGTGGGTAGTTTGAACTATGCCACATTGACAAGGGTTGATATATGTTATAGTGTGAGTGTGCTAAGTCAATTTATGCACACACCCAGAAAACCTCACATGGAGGCTACCAAGAGGATACTCAGATATCTCAAAGGTACCATATGAGGGATTATACTACCCTTATGTATTTGATTTAAGTTTGAAATTGTTCTTTGATGCAGATTGGGCTGGCTCCAAGGAAGATAGGAGGAGCACCTTAGGATATCTTACCTTTGCAGGCTCAAAACTTGTCTCATGGTCATCCAAGAAGCAACCCATAGTTGCACTCTCTTCTACTGAAGCTGAATATAGAGGTCTTGCCATAACTACTCAAGAAGCAATGTGGATGGAGTCACTATTTACAGATCTTGGATTGGAAATTGGAACTCCAAGTATCTTTGATGACAACATGAGCTCCATTTGCTTGGCTGCCAATCCAATTTTTCATGCAAGGACTAAACATATTGAAGTACATTATCAATATGTAAGAGAGAAGATTGTGAGCAAGGAAATTCAGTTAACTTATGTGTCCACTCATCAACAATGTGCAAATATTCTAACTAAAGCATTGGATGGTACAAGCTTTGCAAATTCAAGGTGATGATTGGTTTGCAAGCAATCTTGGAAGATTGGAGACCTCAAGATCACTTGACTTGAGCAGAAGCTATTGGAACAAGTCCATGGCAAGTCCAAGGGATGGCTTAAATCATCAAAAGACCTAGAGATTTGAAGGAAATGTCTAGTCTTTGTAAAGTTCACTTGTGAACTACCTATTATAATTTTTGAAGTCTTTACTTGATGTAAAAATAAAAGGAATCTAAAGTGGTTGAGTCCACTTGATGAAAAAAGGAAAGAGAAGCCATGAATTTGTGATAGAAGTGGTTGGAGAATCAATCAATCACAAAAAGATAGGAGATTTTGTTTAGGTGAGCAAGATTCAAATTCAAATCTTGGCTCCAAAGATCACTATAAATACATGGCATTTTAGTCATGGTTTTAGATCTCCATGAGCTTAGCTTTATGCCATATCAAAGTGTGGGTTCAAGGTACACATATGTATCAATAAGTCGATTGTACTTTACAATCAATATACTTTCATTTTTCTTATCATTTGAGTTCATATCTTCATGCTTTTTGTGAAGAGATGGATAGGTATGTGTTGAAGATGAAGAGGTGTTGCAAAATCTTTGCTCTACACCAGCCAAATGAACTCCAGGAGTAGATGGTGGGCCCTTTTAGCTTGCCAATGGATGTATTAGACACCCTATGTACCTTGGAAGATCACTCTCAAAAAGATAGATCAAAACAGATAAGTTGGAGTTAGCTCAGAGGTGAAAACTTGCTATTCTTGGTTGATACACCTGTCCAGTGTTTTACATAATTCTCTGAGCACAGCAGCAATTAGATTAATTCCTCTTGGGGAAGGCTAGGTAGCTTAAAGAGCTAACTTTAGAGAGTAATCTCATCAAAAATAACAAACCACACACTGAGAATGACTTTTAACAAGTGATGACATCATCCCGATTTTCACGGGCTGCTACAGAAATAGACCAGTGAGTAGAAAAATTAACATAACTCAAGATGTAAGAATCCAATGATCATGAAACTTTGTATGCTTATACTAGACAGTAAGCTGAATCCAACAAGCTTAAAATCACTGAATTTGGATGAGTAAACACTGAGAAATGACTCTGACAAGATGACTGAAAAAGTCGGGTACCTGACAGAGAAGTGAAGATGAACATACCCTGTTGACTTCAAATGAACATAACTGAAGATTCCAACATCCAAATGACATGAAAATTTGTGAGCATATAGTAGCCTTATAGAGCTAACTTTACCAAGTTAAATCACTGAAAATGATGAACCAAGTGCAGAGAAACAATCTCTGCAAGCTGACTGAGAAAAACTGAAGTAATGGCAGTGAGTAGTACACATCACAAGAACATGGAAAGATGAACTCAAATAATCATGAAAATGAAAGTATATTGCTTGTACAATACAATGACTTACTGATACATATGTGTGCCTTGTAATCACACCTTGATATGGCATAAAGCTCAGCTCTTGGAGGTCTTCACATAGGTCTCACTAACCACGACTAAAACTGCCATCTATTTATAGTTGAGTTTGGGAGGCTAACTTCCCTCAATCACTCTCCAATCAATCAATGATTGATTTGATTCTCTACCTACCACAAATCACGAATTCGTGGCTCCTCTTTCCATTCTTGATCATGTGGGCTCAACCACTTAAGATTCTCTTACTTTTACATTAAGTAAACTCTTCAAAAGTTACAAGAGGTAGTTCACAAGTGAACTTTACATAGTCTTCATTTTGAAGCTTCTTTAATGACTTTGTGAGACTCAAGCCAATACTTAGGCTTGTCATAGACTTGCTCCAACAGCTCCCCCTCAAGCCAAGTATGCTTGAGGTCTTCAATCTTCCAAGATTACCTGCAAACCAATCATAGCCTTGAATTTGCAAAGCTTTGTACCATCCAATGCTTTGGTTAGAATATCTGCACATTGTTGATGAGTGGACACATATGATATTTGAATCTCTTTGCTTAGAACCTTCTCTCGTACATAGTGATAATGAACTTCAATATGTTTAGTCCTTGCATGAAAAATAGGATTAGCAGCCAAGTGAATAGAACTCATATTGTCACCAAAAATAGTTGGAGTTCCAAACTCCAATCCAAGATCTTTGAACAATGTCTTCATCCACATAGCTTCTTGTGTAGCTATGGCAAGACCTCTATATTCAGCTTCAGTAGAAGAGAGAGCAACTGTGGGTTGCTTCTTGGATGACCATGAAATAAGCTTTGAACCTGCAAAGGTAAGATAACCTGAAGTGCTCCTTCTATCTTCCTTGGAGCCAGCCCAATCTGCATCAGAAAATAGCTTCAAACCTAAATCAGATACATAAGGATAGTAAAGTCCTTCATTTATGGTTCCTTTGAGATATTTGAGTATCCTTTTGGCAGCATCCATATGTGGTTTCCTTGGTGTGTGCATAAATTGGCTTAGCACACTCACACTGTAACATATATCTACTCTTGTCAATGTGGCATAGTTGAGACTACCCACTAGACTTTGATATGATGTGATGTCCTCTATGAGTTCACCTTCATGTGAGCTCAATTTGTGATTAACCTCCATTGGAGTACCTGCAATCTTACAATCTTGCATCTTGAATTTTGCCAACATGTCCTTAATGTACTTTCTTTGAGTGAGAAACAAACCATGATCTTTGTAGACAACTTCCAAACCTAGGAAGTAGGTAAGTGAACCCAAATCACTTATCTTGAACTCTTCTCTCATCTGATCTTTGATCTTCTTCATACCATCTGCATCATTTCCTGTCAATATAATATCATCTACATATACACATAGGTAGATGACCTCGGAATTACTCTTTTTAATAAAGAGTGAAGGATCTGCTTTGCTTGGTTGAAAGCCTTTGTCCTGCAAGAATGAAACAAGCCTAAAATTCCAAGCTCTTGGAGCTTGCTTGAGACCATACAATGCTTTGTTAAGTTTACACACATAATTAGGATAAACTTGATTCTCAAAACCAGGTGGTTGTGCCATATATACCTCTTCTGTTATCCAACCATTCAAGAATGCATTCTTCACATCTAGTTGAAGTATCTTCCAATTCTTGGAAGAGGCAATACTAAGCAAAACCCTAATAGTAGGCATCTTTGCCACAGGAGAGAATGTCTCCTCATAATCAATTCCCTGAGTTTGTGCAAAGCCTTTTGCTACAAGCCTTGCCTTATACCTGTTAATGGAACCATCAGAATTCTTCTTGAGTTTATAGACCCATCTTGAGCCTATTACCTTCATGGATGAAGTCTTGGGCACCAAATCCCAAGTGTTGTTTTCCTCGAGTGCTTCAATCTCTTCCTTCATTGCATGCTTCCATTCTGTTTTTGCTTTGGCTTCTTCAAATGATGATGGCTCCTCTTGGTTTATGTCCTGTGCTATGTAGATAGAATGTTTAGTTACTAATGAGGTGTCAAACCCATACCTTTCTGGTTTTTTCTTTTCCCTCATAGATCTTCTTAAGCCATCATTTGATGATTCTGCCTCATGTCCAAGTTCCTGCAATTTTGCTTTACCTTTAGACTTCCATGCTTTGATCTTTTCCATCTGACATTCTTCATCATCCTCTGAGGTGTCTTGTTCTTCAATCTTTGATTGTTCTCTACCAAGCTTTGGAAAATCTTCTTCAAGATCATATGGTAAATTTATCTTCCTGCATGAATCTTCATACCATGAATTGTTCTCATCAAAAACTACATCTCTGCTTACCAAGAATCCTTTGTTGGTAGGGTTGTATAACCTGTAGCCCTTTTGATTGTTGTCATATCCAATAAATACACACCTTTCTGCTTTTGGATCCATCTTGCCTCTAACCTGTGAAGGAACATGAGCAAAAGCAATACATCCAAAAATTTTACAATGATCTAAGCTTGGTCTTCTTCCATTCCAAGCCTCATATGGAGTCATTCCATCAAGGGATTTTGAAGGCAACCTGTTAATCAAGTAAGTGGCTGTAGATACAGCCTCAGCCCATAAGTAATTAGGTAAATGCTTTTCATTTAACATAGACCTTGCAGCTTCAACAATTGTCCTATTCCTCCTTTCTGCCACTCCATTTTGCTCAGGAGTGTACCTTGTAGTTACCTCTCTTTTGATTCCTCTTTCTTGAAGAAAAGAATCAAAATCATGGGAGAAGTATTCTCCCCCTCCATCTGACCTTAGCCTTTTTAGTGATTTACCTGTTTGATTCTCCACAAGAGCCAAATATCTTTTGAAACATGAAAAAACTTCATCTTTGTGTTTCATAAAGAATAGGATAGTCCATCTGCTGCAATCATCAATAAAGGAAACATAATACCTTGATCCTGATATTGAAGCTTCCTTGCTTGGTCCCCATACATCTGTATGAACCAACTCCAAGAGATCTCCATGCATATAACCTTTCTTCATGAATGGTAACCTGTGAGACTTTCCAAACTGACATGCACTACACTTATAAATCATATGTTGTTTTGACAAGTTAGGGAGTCCAAGTACACTTTGGTCCCTGCAAATTTGCTTTAATGACCTTTCACCAATATGTGCTAACCTTTTGTGCCATACTTCCAATTCTGTGAGTGTCTGACTGCCATAATTAAAGAGAGCAATGTTTCTAGTGTCCTGTAATTCAAATGTGAACAATCTACCTGTCTTTTCACCTTTTGCAATTCTTCTGAATCCTTGACTTGGATCTTCAACAAATGCTCCTGCCTTTGTGAACCTGACTTGCAACCCTTTCTCTACTATCTGCCCAACACTTATCAAATTCTTTGTAATGGTAGGGACATAGAGTACCTTACTGAGTAGGTTGATGTTTCCATCAGGTGCTTTGACATTGCCTATTTTCTCCACAGGATGTTTTGTATCATCTCCTGTTTGTACCTCATGCTTATTCCTTGGATCTTCTAAATCTGATAGGAGTGCCACATTTCCTGCCACATGATTTGAACAACCTGAATCTATGTAGAAAACATGCTCATCAGATTTACCTTGTGGCATAGCCATGTTCATGATCAATAATGAATCCTCTTTGTTTGAGTCTTCTGTGTAGTTATTGTAGTCTCTCCTTCCTTTGTAGCCTCCTTGATAGTTTGAATGATTGTAGTTGTTGTAGTTGCCATGATAATTGTTGAACCTTCCTCTTGAGTAGCCATAACTTCCTCTATTGTATCCTCTGCCTCTTTGATTCCTGGAATTCCTAAAGCAATTTTCAGTTGTATGATTAGTTAATCCACAAATAGAACATGAGTTGGAGTCTTGGGATCTCCCCCTGCCTTGTCTACCTCCTCTTCCTCTACCTCTGCCATGTCTTCCTCTACCTGCATAGTTAGCTTGATATGTACCTGCTTCATCATCCACTTTCTTTGCCTTTCCTTTGTTATCTTTAGACTTGCTTTTATCCGTGTATAAAGCTGAAGATTGATTACCTTTAGAGCTTTCTCCATTTTTGATAAGCTTTGCCTCTTGAGTAAGTAATTGTCCAATGAGTGTGTTGAAATCAGGTACATGCATGTCCATGTACAAATCCATAGCTGTGGTGAATGCTTCCCACTTGTCATCTGCCTTCAAGCCATTGATGACCTGCCTTACAATTTGCTCTTCATCTATTACCTCTCCAATGCTTCCCAACTGATCTGCTATGTCCTTGAGCTTTGTGACAAAATCAGTCACATTTTGTTTGGGAGCCTTCTTGAGAGTTGTGAAATCCAGCCATAGTTGATGCTTCCTAGCTTTAGTACTTGAAGAAAAGAAAGCTTCAAGTGCATCCCACACTTCCTGAGATGTCTTACAACTTCTAATGTGAGGCAACAAAAAATCTGAGATAGAGTTGAGGAGATAAGACCTTGCAAGTGCATCCTTGGAGCACCATGTGCTCAATCTTTCTTGCTCTTCTTGTGTTGGTTGACTTTTGTTCCTGAAACTTGGCATAACTTCATCTCCAGCCACATAACCATATAAACTTCTACCTTGGAGATAAGCTTCCATTCTTAATGACCAAGCTGAGTAGTTACCTCTGTCCAATTTGTCAATTGATGAAGGAAATCCATCTGCCATGTTGTCCAACCTTGCTCTGATACCACTGTGAAGAGATGGATAGGTATGTGTTGAAGATGAAGAGGTGTTGCAAAATCTTTGCTCTACACCAGCCAAATGAACTCCAGGAGTAGATGGTGGGCCCTTTTAGCTTGCCAATGGATGTATTAGACACCCTATGTACCTTGGAAGATCACTCTCAAAAAGATAGATCAAAACAGATAAGTTGGAGTTAGCTCAGAGGTGAAAACTTGCTATTCTTGGTTGATACACCTGTCCAGTGTTTTACATAATTCTCTGAGCACAGCAGCAATTAGATTAATTCCTCTTGGGGAAGGCTAGGTAGCTTAAAGAGCTAACTTTAGAGAGTAATCTCATCAAAAATAACAAACCACACACTGAGAATGACTTTTAACAAGTGATGACATCATCCCGATTTTCACGGGCTGCTACAGAAATAGACCAGTGAGTAGAAAAATTAACATAACTCAAGATGTAAGAATCCAATGATCATGAAAATTTGTATGCTTATACTAGACAGTAAGCTGAATCCAACAAGCTTAAAATCACTGAATTTGGATGAGTAAACACTGAGAAATGACTCTGACAAGATGACTGAAAAAGTCGGGTACCTGACAGAGAAGTGAAGATGAACATACCCTGTTGACTTCAAATGAACATAACTGAAGATTCCAACATCCAAATGACATGAAAATTTGTGAGCATATAGTAGCCTTATAGAGCTAACTTTACCAAGTTAAATCACTGAAAATGATGAACCAAGTGCAGAGAAACAATCTCTGCAAGCTGACTGAGAAAAACTGAAGTAATGGCAGTGAGTAGTACACATCACAAGAACATGGAAAGATGAACTCAAATAATCATGAAAATGAAAGTATATTGCTTGTACAATACAATGACTTACTGATACATATGTGTGCCTTGTAATCACACCTTGATATGGCATAAAGCTCAGCTCTTGGAGGTCTTCACATAGGTCTCACTAACCACGACTAAAACTGCCATCTATTTATAGTTGAGTTTGGGAGGCTAACTTCCCTCAATCACTCTCCAATCAATCAATGATTGATTTGATTCTCTACCTACCACAAATCACGAATTTGTGGCTCCTCTTTCCATTCTTGATCATGTGGGCTCAACCACTTAAGATTCTCTTACTTTTACATTAAGTAAACTCTTCAAAAGTTACAAGAGGTAGTTCACAAGTGAACTTTACATAGTCTTCATTTTGAAGCTTCTTTAATGACTTTGTGAGACTCAAGCCAATACTTAGGCTTGTCATAGACTTGCTCCAACACTTTTGTGAGTATATTCTTCACTACCATATCTCTCAGTTTTCTTAGTCAGATTGCAGAGACGATTTCTCTAAGCTTGGTGCATCATTTTCAATGATTCAATTTGGTAAAATTTGCTCCTTAAGTCCACTATATACTCACAAATTTCATTGCAATTGGGTTTTTCAATCGTGAGCTATGTTCATTTGAAGTCATCTATATCTCTTCATACCTTACTTCTTTATCAGCACTCCATCAAAATAGTCATTTTTGCAGAGCTGGTTCTCAGTGTGTACTTCATCATTTTCCATGATTAAAAGCTTCAAAGAATCAGCATACTTCCTAGTATATGCATACAAAATTTCATAAGCATTGTGCCTTGGAAACTTGAGATATTAACATTTCTCTACTCACAAGTCTCAGTACTACTACAGCCCGTGAAAATCGGGGTGATGTTACAACTTGCTAAACACTTTTCTCTTTATGTAGTCCATCCTTTTTTATGAAACAAATCTTGATTGTTAGCTTACTTAGTTAATAAGAGTTCCCCAGAAGGAATCAATTCAATTGCTACTGGGGTGAAAGAATTATTGAAAACACTAGAGAGTGTATGAAAATAAATAGCAAGTTTTTTGTTCTTGAATCTACTCCAACTTATCTTTATTGATTCATCTTTTTGAAAGTGATCTTCTAAGGTACATAAGGTGTCAAATAAATCCTTTGGAAAGCTAAAAGCACCCACTACATATCCTTGAAGTTTATTTGGCTGGTGTAGTGCAAGTTTTTGCACCACCACTTCATCTTCTCCAAGTTCAAATCCATCTCTTCACAGCAAAGACTACAGAAGCGGCTTGGAAAGCCCAATTTGGTTATGAAGACTATAATATTTCCGCAAAGTTGTTGAGTCTACTAATGTCCAAATCAGGGAACTTTTTTATGAATTTGTGTATGATTTGAATCATATCCAAATCCACTTTTTGATAATGATGAAGATGACTTGTAATTCTGTTATAACTATAGTGGGTTCAAGTCCACCGTGATGCCAATGTTATATTGCGGCCGCTTTGGATACCCAAATTGTAATACATTTCTTTTGTTAGGTTTTTTAATTCCCAAGAAAATCAACCAACTACTTGTTTCTTAGTTTGTAACCATTCTAAGGAAGTTATGAAGACACCCCAATGGAAGAGAAGATGTGAATATGTATGCACATAGAGTGGAGATAGCCAGAGCATAGAAGAATGAAGTACTCTATGAATTTGTACTCTCTACCAATTGTAGTCAATGCTTTGCACTATAATCAAACATCTACTTTCTTTTTGTGCCATTATCTATCTTGGAGCATTGTATTGTTTTGTATATTTGCGATATACTTTTGTGTTATGATTTTGAATAGGGAATAGAAATGCACTAAATCTATTTCAATAATCCTCATTCCCCAAACCCTTCTTATTGTATTAAAAATTAACAAAGAGTCAATTAGTCCTATTTCATCCACATCATTAGTAGGAAATATGGAAGCTCAAGTAGACCTAAAAACTTTACTTTCACAATTGAATATCAAATTTCCTTCATTTGTAGGATTGCCACATGAAGAACTTGATGAGCATGTTAGAAGAGTTTTAGCTTTATGTAAAACAGGGGGTCAATGGGAAGAGAAGATGCATTTTTAATCCTCTTCCCAACAACCTTGGAAGGTCTAGCAAACAATGGTTTAGCCAATTTATAGACAACCATTTTGCTATGTGGGATTTAATCAAGGATATCTTCAAAGTAGAGTTTCAACAAGGAAACACAACAAAAATCATCATTGAAGAATTAGAGAACCTAGGAGTAGATATGGGGGAGACATTTCTTGAACTTGTTACCAAGGCTAAAGCACTTATGGCTAGATTACCATATCCCCCCATGATCTTTTTTGTTAAAACATGGCTTGCTAAACAACTTCCAATATCCACAAAGTGCAAGATCAAGGAATTCCTGATTCCCACATTAGCAATTGAAGATATCATTACTAGAGCAACAAAGTTAAAGCAAATTAGACACCAATATGGAACTGGATCTTCCAGTTTTCCATACCCTATGGAACCTGAAGACCTAGTAACAAAATTGAGGAAAGAACTTGATAATTTGAAAAGAAACAAGCCCCACAAAAAAGAAGAGAGTACAATGAATCCACTAAGGCATGAAATTGAAGCATTAAAGCTACAACAAGAAGAGGAATCACAAGCAGAAGAATTAGCATAACTTCGATAGGAGCTATAAGAACTTTGTGGAAGTGGCATCAAAGTGGACTATGGTGCACCATGTGCAACAAACAAAGCCATGTGGTAAGGGACTACCCTCTCTTAAGTGTGACTTTCTAGTTACATAGGAAAACATGCCATGAAGCACATGATTGCCACTCATAAGGAATGTCTGCACATGCATACTAGCGACAAGGAGTCCACACATCAACAAATGTAATGGGTGCTACATCTAGTCAAGGTAACACCTACAAGCCACATCCTCAAAGTAATTTTTGGAATGGACCTAGAAGGCTAATCTTTTGTTTTAGGTGTGGGGAATGTGGACATTATCAAAGCAAATGTCCTATGCTAGAGAATTATCCTCCTTGCAAAAATTTCCCAGAAGCTAGATATCACTACAAAATTTGTTGCCCAAAGGACAAGGCATCCACATCAGGGCCTCACATTTAGATGCTTTCTATGAGTAAGAAAGGAATTACAGAAGAAACCATTATGCCATCACCATTTGCTAGAGTGGTACATCTTGTCGAAATTGAATTTTTTTTTATGCGGACAAGAAGCAAAGGGCAAGCGCCTTAAGTAGAGAAATGTGCCAAGAGTCAAGGACAAATAAACTAAATAAGGAAAAGGGGACACTTGAGGATAGACCTATTCCGAATGAAGAGACACAAACAAAAACACTTACAAGTACAAGTGAAGCCATTGGATATGTATCTAGCATGGGTCGAAAGGAGCTTGAAAAGTCTCACATAACCCATGGTCCTATGGAATTTGAGGCTTCAAGTCTACTTAAATCAATTTAAAAGGAGGTTAGTATTCTTGATCTATTAAAATGGATGCAAAATTTAGATCATAAGTTCTACAGATCATTGTTGAAGCCTCCACGTCCACTCTAGTTGCTAAAGCTAATGCTATGAGTGAGGGTAAGGTTATGGGGTTATCCCCCCTTATAGATTATAAGGGCCTACAACTCACTGCCACCATTAAAGGACAACATCTACAAGGAATTATAGTAGATGATGGCTCAGGCATTAACTTTATGCATGAACATACTATGGAAAAACTTGGACTTCAACAATCAAAACCAGTCAACTTCATAGTGACATTGGCCAACAAAAGCACAATAAGACCAATGGGAGTGGTCCATGAAGCTCCAATTGAGGTACAATGTAACATCTCTAGTTTGGACTTTGTTGTATTGAGACTACCATATGTAGATGGAAGTTTTCCTCTGTTGATTGCGAGACTAGCTAAGTCATGCCAATGTTTTCGATGATTGGGGCAAGCATACTATGTAGTTAGCATTTGTATAGAACCTAACATGATGAACAACTTAGAGATGGATTTATATGAAGAAGAGGACATGTTGGCTTGGTTGCAAGGAGGAAAATCATTTTATTGCTATGGAATTTTCCCAAATGAATCATGTACAAAAGAAGATCATGAAGATAAATAAGAGACCATACAAGTTGTCGGATTTGGTGAAATAGTGACAAGCCACATAAGAGGGAATAAGACACCTCTTAAGTGCAACATTGATGAAGTTGTTCCAAGTGCTAAGAAGGAAACTTTGGAAGTTACCTACAAAGTAAAGCAATAAATTGAAGAATTTTATTTTCTGATTCATGAAATACCTATAGGGTGGATGCAAGAAAAGGAAGAGAAAGTTGATATCCAAAGTTCTCTTGCATATGACACTCAGTCTATCTGGGTTAAAGTGATGGAAGATCTAGTTGTTGAAGAAGAATCTCTAGAAATATTGATGGATAAGAACACTGTCAAAGAAATTCAACGAGGCAACAAGGATAAAGCTTATCCTATACTAGTGGCCACTTGGTATGGATAATGGTATGGATAACAACTTTTTCAAGAATTTATGCGGATGTATTTGCATGGCAATGTAAGGATTTGGAAAGAAGTTGTCTGCATAGAGATAAAAAAGATGGAGGATGCTAGAACTATTATTGTAGTGGAGCATTTAGAGTTTTAAAAATTATGGACAACAAATTACAGACTGCTATGCTTGTTCTCTTAAATAGACCACAATTACATGCACAATTGTGAGGCAAGTGGATCCCTCATTGGGAAGGACTGTACAAGATTAAAGAAATGCTACGATGGGGTGTGGTGGAGTTAAAGACTTTCAATGGTGAGGTTGTACTGTTAGTCAACATCTCTAGGCTAAATCCATATCATCAATAAAACTGAAGTTTTTTGGATCACTTGGAACTTACAAAATCTGTCCAAGTTGTAAAAAGTTCTTCTCATATCATTTTTGTTACTTTGTGTTCTTATTTCCATCATATATCATGCTTTTTCTTTAAATTTTTCCTGAAATATAAGGTCATTTCATTTCCTAATCCATCAAAATCTTGTTGGAAAGTTTTAGGAAATTTTCTAGAATTTTTAGAATTTTTAGAATTTTTAAAGGACTTTTTTTATATTATTTTCCTTTTTTAAATGCTCTTTTTCTTGTTGAAAAGAATTAAAAAATGAATTTATTTGTGATTTTGAGTGTGGGAAATTTTCTTCAATTTGAAACCATTGTAGAGCAGTTTTAGATTTTTTGGCATTTTTTCAAAAATTTTTGGAATTTTTTTGATTTTTTTCTATTATATTTTTTTTAAAGGCACCCCCAATACTTTTTTGGTTCAAAGAAAAAGGGTCTCTCTATCTACCTTCTCTCTCTACTTCTCTCACTCTCCCTCTACTTCTCTCTTCCTCTCTCTATCTCTCTCTCTCTCTTTCTCTCTCTCCCTCTCTCTCTCTCTCTCTCTCCCTCCCTCCCTTGTCCCCCTCCTTGCCCTTGTTGTTAACCCCTCCCTAGCCGTTGCAAGCCCCCTGTGTTGTCAAGTCCCCCACTACCTGCCCCCCTCCCCTCGTTGCCAACTCCCCTCCCAACTATGAACCCCCTCCCCCCCTCCCTTGCCACCCCCACCCTCCTAGACCATAGGATAAAATTGTATCCAATGGACTAGTCCCTTTTTTATTATTTTTCCTTGTACATACTTTGTGGCTCTAGATTAACAACCGCGTGCTCCTTTTTCTCATTAGTCTCACCAAAATCAATCCCTCTTTACGTTTTTTTAGTCGAACTCCATATGTTTTGTGCACATTTCACATGTGGTTTCTTACCTGCACATGTTCCACATGGTCCATTCCATCTTTATTTTTGCCTTTGTTTCACATTTCTCACATGCAACACATGATACTTCAAAATCTTTTGCGATTCTTAACTATCATTAGCCCCCTCTCCTAACTTCTACCCCTTCCTTTTTACCTAAAGCGAGCCTTAACCCTACCTACCCTTTCCTTCTTACCCCTCCACGAGTCTTGCTTCTTTCTCCATTTTCACTGATGGTTTCTCTGAGCTTCGTGCATCATTTTCAGTGATTTAACTTTTTAAAGTTAGCTCTAGAAGTCTACTATATGCTCCCAAATTTTCATTTCATTTGGGTATTGAAATCTTCAGTTCTGTTCAGTTGAAGTCAACCCTATCTGTCATTTTCACTTCTCTGTCAGGTACCCGACTTTTTTATGCATCTTGTCAGAGCTTTTTCTCAGCGTTTACTTATCCAAATTCAATGATTTAAATCTTGTTGGATTCTGCATACTGTCTTGTATAAGCATACAAATTTTCATAATCATTGGTTTCTTAAATCTAGAGTTATGTTCATTTTTCTGCTCACTGGTCTCAAACTATAGCAGCCCGTGAAAATCGGGATGATGTCATCACTTGTTAAAGTCATTCTCAGTGTGTGGTTCATTATTTTTTATGATATTACTCTTGAAGGTTAGCTCTTTAATTTATCTAGACTTCCCCAAGAGGAATTAAGCTAATTGATACCGTGCTCAGAGAATTATGCAAAACACTCGACAGGTGTATGAACCAAAATAGCAAGTTTTTCACCTCTCATCTAACTCCAACTTATCTGTTTTGATATATCTTTTTGAGAGTGATCTTCCAAGGTACATAGGGTGTCTAATACATCCATTGGCAAGCTAAAAGGGCCCACCATATACTCCTGGAGTTCATTTGGCTGGTGTAGATCAAGGATTTTGCAACACCTCTTCATCTTCAAGCACATACCTATCCATCTCTTCACAGTGGTATCAGAGCAAGGTTGGACAACATGGCAGATGGATTTCCTTCATCAATTGTCAAATTCGACAGAGGTAATTACTCAGCTTGTTCATTAAGAATGGAAGCTTATCTCCAAGGTAGAAGTTTATATGGTTATGTGGGTGGAGATGAAGTTATGCCAAGTTTCAGGAACAAAAGTCAACCAACACAAGAAGAGCAAGAAAGATTGAGCACATGGTGCTCCAAGGATGCACTTGCAAGGTCTTATATCCTCAACTCTATCTCAGATTTTTTGTTGCCTCAGATTAGAAGTTGTAAGACATCTCAGGAAGTGTGGGATGCACTTGAAGCCTTCTTCTCTTCAAGTACCAAATCTAGGAAGCATCAACTATGGCCGGATTTCACAACTCTCAAGAAGGCTCCCAAACAAAATGTGACTGATTTTGTCACAAAGCTCAAGGACATAGCGGATCAATTGGGAAGCATTGGAGAGGTAATAGATGAAGAGCAAATTGTAAGGCAGGTCATCAATGGCTTGAAGGCAGATGACAAGTGGGAAGCATTCACCACAGCTATGGATTTGTACATGGACATGCATGTACCTGATTTCAATACACTCATTGGACAACTACTTACTCAAGAGGCAAAGCTTATCAAAAATGGAGAAAGCTCTAAAGGTAATCAATCTTCAGCTTTATACACTGATAAAAGCAAGTCCAAAGATAACAAAGGAAAGGCAAAGAAAGTGGATGATGAAGCAGGTACATATCAAGTTAACTATGCAGGTAGAGGAAGACATGGAAGAGGTAGAGGAAGAGGAGGTAGACAAGGCAGGGGGAGATCCCAAGTCTCCAACTCATGTTCTATTTGTGGACTAACTAATCATACAACTGAAAATTGCTTTAGGAATTCGAGGAATCAAAGGGGGAGAGGATACAATAGAGGAAGTTATGGCTACTCAAGAGGAAGGTTCAACAATTATCATGGCAACTACAACAACTACAATCATTCAAACTATCAAGGAGGCTACAAAGGAAGGAGAGACTTCAATAACCACACAGAAGACTCAAACAAAGAGGATTCATTATTGATCATGAACATGGCAACAAGGTAAATCTGATGAGCATGTTTTCTACATAGATTCAGGTTGTTCAAATCATGTGGCAGGAAATGTGGCACTCCTATCAGATTTAGAAGATCCAAGGAATAAGCATGAGGTACAAACAGGAGATGATACAAGACATCTTGTGGAGAAAATAGGCAATGTCAAAGCACCTGATGGAAACATCAACCTACTCAGTAAGGTACTCTATGTCCCTACCATTACAAAGAATTTGATAAGTGTTGGGCCGATAGTAGAGAAAGGGTTGCAAGTCAGGTTCACAAAAGTAGGAGCATTTGTTGAAGATCCAAGTCAAGGATTCAGAAGAATTGCAAAAGGTGAAAAGGCAGGTAGATTGTTCACATTTGAATTACAAGACACTAGAAACATTGCTCTCTTTAATTATGGTAGTCAGACACTCACAGAATTGGAAGTATGGCACAAAAGGTTAGCACATATTGGTGAAAGGTCATTGAAGCAAATTTGCAAGGACCAAAGTGTACTTGGACTCCCTAATTTGTCAAAACAACATATGATTTATAAGTGTAGTGCATGTCAATTTGGAAAGTCTCACAGGTTACCATTCATGAAGAAAGGTTATATGCATGGAGATCTCTTGGAGTTGGTTCATACAGATGTATGGGGACCTAGCAAGGAAGCCTCAATATCCGGATCAAGGTATTATGTCTCCTTTATTGATGATTGAAGCAGATGGACTATCCTATTCTTTATGAGACACAAAGATGAAGTTTTTTCATGTTTCAAAAGATATTTGGCTCTTGTGGAGAATCAAACATGTAAATCACTAAAAAGGCTAAGGTCAGATGGAGGGAGAGAATACTTCTCCCATGAGTTTGATTCTTTTCTTCAAGAAAGAGGAATCAAAAGAGAGGTAACTACAAGGTACACTCCTGAGCAAAATGGAGTGGCAGAAAGGAGGAATAGGACAATTGTTGAAGCTGCAAGGTCTATGTTAAATGAAAAGCATTTACCTAATTATCTATGGGCTGAGGCTGTATCTATAGCCACTTACTTGATTAACAGGTTGCCTTCAAAATCCCTTGATGGGATGACTCCATATGAGGCTTGGAATGGAAGAAGACCAAGCTTAGACCATTGTAAAATTTTTGGATGTATTGCTTTTGCTCATGTTCCTTCACAGGTTAGAGGCAAGATGGATCCAAAGGCAAAAAGGTGTGTATTTATTGGATATGACAACAATCAAAAGGGCTACAGGTTATACAACCCTACCAACAAAGGATTCTTGGTAAGCAGAGATGTAGTTTTTGATGAGAACAATTCATGGTATGAAGATTCATGCAGGAAGGTCAATTTACCATATGATCTTGAAGAAGATTTTCCAAAGCTTGGTAGAGAACAACCAAAGATTGAAGAACAAGACACCTCAGAGGATGATGAAGAATCTCAGATGGAAAAGATCAAAGCATGGAAGTCTAAAGGTAAAGCAAAATTGTAGGAACTTCGACATGAGGCAGAATCATCACATCTTGGCCTAAGAAGATCCATGAGGGAAAAGAAAAAACCAGAAACGTATGGGTTTGACACCTCATTAGTAACTAAACATTCTATCTACATAGCAGAGGACATAAACCAAGAGGAGCCATCATCATTTGAAGAGGCCAAAGCAAAAACAGAATGGAAGCATGCAATGAAGGAAGAGATTGAAGCACTTGAGGAAAACAACACTTGGGATTTGGAGCCCAAGATTTCATCCATGAAGGTAATAGGCTCAAGATGGGTCTATAAACTCAAGAAGAATTCCGATGGTTCAATTAACAGGTATAAGGCAAGGCTTGTAGCAAAAGGCTTTGCACAAACTAAGGGAATTGATTATGAGGAGACCTTCTCTCCTGTGGCAAAGATGCCTACTATTAGGGTTTTGCTTAGTATTGCTTCTTCCAAGAATTGGAAGATACTTCAAGTAGATGTAAAGATTGCATTCTTGAATGGTTGGATAACAGAAGAGGTATATATGGCACAACCACCTGGTTTTGAGAATCTAGTTTATCCTGATTATGTGTGTAAACTTAACAAAGCATTGTATGGTCTCAAGCAAGCTCCAAGAGCTTGGAATTTCAGACTTGTTTCATTCTTGCAGGACAAAGGCTTTCAACCAAGCAGGGCAGATCCTTCACTCTTTATTAAAAAGAGTAATTCTGAGATCATCTACCTATGTGTATATGTAGATGATATTATATTGAAAGGAAATGATGCAGATGGTATGAAGAAGATCAAAGATCAGATGAGAGAAGAGTTCAAGATAAGTGATTTGGGTTCAGTTACCTACTTCCTAGGTTTGGAAGTTGTCTACAAAGATCATGGTTTGTTTCTCACTCAAAAAAAGTACATTAAGGACATGTTGGCAAAATTCAAGATGCAAGATTGTAAGATTGCAGGTACTCCAATGGAGGTCAATCAAAAATTGAGCTCACATGAAGGTGAACTCATAAAGGACATCACATCATATCAAAGTCTAGTGGGTAGTCTCATCTATGCCACATTGACAAGAGTAGATATATGTTACAGTGTGAGTGTGCTAAGTCAATTTATGCACACACCAAGGAAACCACATATGGATGCTGCCAAAAGGATTCTCAAGTATCTCAAAGGAACCATAAATGAAGGACTTTATTATCCTTATGTATCTGATTTAGGTTTGAAGCTATTTTCTGATGCAAATTGGGCTGGCTCCAAGGAAGATAGAAGGAGCACTTCAAGTTATCTTACCTTTGCAGGTTCAAAGCTTATTTCATGGTCATCTAAGAAGCAACCCACAGTTGCTCTCTCTTCTACTGAAGCTGAATATAGAGGTCTTTCCATAGCTACACAAGAAGCTATGTGGATGAAGACATTATTCAAAGATCTTGGATTGGAGGTTGGAACTCCAACTATTTTTTGTGACAATATGAGTTCTATTCACTTAGCTGCTAACCCTATTTTTCATTCAAGGACTAGACATATTGAAGTTCATTATCACTATGTAAGAGAGAAGGTTCTAAGCAAAGAGATTCAAATATCATATGTGTCCACTCATCAACAATGTGTAGATATTCTAACCAAAGAATTGGATGGTACAAAGCTCTGCAAGTTCAAGGCTATGATTGGTTTACAGGTAATCTTGGAAGATTGAAGACCTCAAGCATACTTGGCTTGAGGGGGAGCTGTTGGAGCAAGTCTATGACAACCCTAAGTATTGGCTTGAGTCCCACAAAGTCATAGAAGAAGCCTTAAAATGAAGACAATGTAAAGTTCACTTGTGAACTACCTCTTGTAACTTTTGAAGAGTTTACTTAATGTAAAAGTGAAAGAATCTTAAGTGGTTGAGTCCACTTGATCAAAAAGGGCAAAAGGAGCGACAAATTTGTGATTTGTGGTAGGTAGAGAATCAAATCAATCATTAATTGATTGGAGAGTGATTGAGGGAAGTTAGCCTACCAAACTCAACTATAAATAGATGGCACTTTTAGTCGTGGTTAGCGAGACCTATGTGAAGAGATCCAAGAGCTGAGCTTTATGCCATATCAAGGTGTGATTACAAGGCACACATATGTAGTCCATTGTATTGTACAAGCAATATACTTTCATTTTCATGATCATTTGGGTTCATATTTCCATGTTCGTGTGAAGTGTACTAGTCATTGCCATATCTCTCAGTTTTCTCAGTCAGATTGCAGAGATGGTTGCTCTGAGCTTGGTGCATCATTTTCAGTGACTTAACTTGGTAAAGTTAGCTCTATAATTCTACTATATGCTCACAAAATTTCATTTCATTTGGGTATTGCAATCTTTAGTTATGTTCAGTTGAAGTCAACCCTGTCTATCATTTTCACTTCTCTGTCAGGTACCTGACTTTTTTACGCATCTTGTCAGAGCTGTTTCTCACTGTGTACTTATCCAAATTCAATGCTTTAAAGCTTACTGGATTTTGAGTACTGTCTAGTATAACCAGACAAATTTTCATAGTCATTGGTTTCTTAAATCTTGAGTTATGTTCATTTTTTTGCTCATTGGTCTCATACTGTAGCAGCCCGTGAAAATCGGGATGATGTCATCACTTGTTAAAACTCATTCTTAGTGTGTGGTTCATTATTTTTGATGATATTACTCTTGAAAGTTAGCTCTTTAAGTTATCTAGACTTCCCCAAGAGGAAGTAAGCTAATTGCTGCTGTGCTCAGAGAATTATGCAAAACACTAGACAGGTGTATGAACCAAAATAGGAAGTTTTTCACCTCTGAGCTAACTCCAACTTATCTGTTTTGATCTATCTTTTTGAGAGTGATCTTCCAAGGTACATAGGGTGTCTAATACATCCATTGGCAAGCTAAAAGGGCCCACCATCTACTCTTGGAGTTCATTTGGCTGGTGTAGATGAAGGATTTTGCAACACCTCTTCATCTTCAAGCACATAACTAACCATCTATTCACATTACCCACTATGGTGATGAGATGGGAAATCAAGAGCTAGTCAGAAAGGTCACTTTGCAAAATGGTGCATAGGTGGTGCAGACGTGGCCGAGGATATCGGTGCATAGATAGTGTGTTATAAATTATGGAATATGTTGAACAGTGCATTGTTGGAGTGTAACATGGAATATGTTGAACAATGCATTGTTGGATTGTAACATGGAATATGTTGAACAATGCATTGTTGGAGTGTAACATGGAATATGTTGAACAATGCATTATTGGATTGTAACATGGAATATGTTGAACAATGCATTGTTGGAGTGTAAAATTATTATTGAACAATGCATTGCTAGAGTGTTAAATTATTGATGTATTAATGTGTTTTTGATGTTTCTGATATAGCAACTGAAGGTTCGTGAGGAGCGTGCAAGGCGTGAAAGGGCGGATATCAATAATCTGAATAATTATTATTTAGCTTGTAAATAAATCCTCGTAGAAGGTTCTATTGTTAGAAACAATTAGAAAAGTAATGGTTAGAATAAGGGTCGTTGTAGACCGCAGTTTCTGTTATTGAAAGCAATGGCTTTCTGTAAAAGTTATCAACTTTTAGTTTCACGCTTGCTTTCTGAAGTCGCTCTCATGTAACCACTCTTTTCGATGTAATCAAAAGTTCCTATAAATACATGCACTCTATGGACTGTCGGAACAGAGTGCATGGGGGGAGATTGCACCCAATACTGCATTCTGTCTCGTCTTTTGTTGCATCTATTTGTCTGTGCGTTTTTAGCATCCGTAATCTCTGTATGCGCGTGAGCAAGATCTTGACAATAGTGGTATTAGAGCTCTGCATGCGTCAATACAGAGGGTTCTATTCGCGATTCGCGATTCCGATTCCGATTCCGTCTCTGTCTCCGTCTTCGTCTTCGGTTCCGGTTCCTGTTTTTGTTCGAGTTCCAGAACTAGAACCTACGTTTGCTCCTACGTTTACTCCTTCGGCTTACTCCGAGGTGTCGACTAAGGCGTCGACTAAGGCAAAGAACTTAGGCAATACATTGGCAACATTGGCACCCAAGGCTCCCTTGGCGACCGTTGGCAGCCATTGGCTATGCGCGAGGCAATTTTAATTTTTGAGTGGCAATAGAGTGGTTTAGATTCCCTAAGGTAGGAGGATTTGAACCCACAACCTCCTACTTTCAAGGGAAGTACTTTAACCACTCCTCCATTTCTTGGAGTTGTCACTCAAGTTCTTTCCTCATAAATTTTACATAACTTGCAGTTTTTCTCACTCTTCAAGGCGGCACGATGCGATGCGACGCAACACATCTCAGGGTACATCCTGTCAGGGTACACTTCTCAGGGTACACCAGGGTACATCCAAACAAGGTAGATCCTGTTAGGGTACACCATGGTACATCCTGTCCAGGTACGACAGGGTACACCCAGACAGGGTACATCCAGACAGGGTACATTATGTTAAGGTACATTTCCTGAGGGTACATCCTAAGAAGAAAGCACTACCTTAAAGGTCCAAGAGCAACCATGGAAGATTTCAGTAATTCACCTTTACCTGGAGTCTCCTTCGAGCAAGAGTTAGAGATTATGCACCAAGAACTTCAAGCACTTCAACAAGCTATACAAGAACGTTATGTTATGCTTCAATTTGACGGATGAAAAGATGGCCGATTTGTCTTGTCATGGATATCCCTATTGTTAAATGGGGACTAGCTATCAGAGACGCGTTTAAACATCTATTCGGGTTCTTGGGAGTGGAAGGGGTCTGTTAAACAGAGGCCCTATACTTGATTTTCCCAAATCAACTCAACTCACCCACAAGACAGTTCGTCCAAACAACTCTGCTAATACCACTTTCTAACAGAAAACTCTGGTTCTTCCTTGCCAGACTTACTCACATGACAGTTCACTCATAGAGTACCGACTCATACATAGATTAAGACTCTTTCAGTAATCGATGCATAAGGTAAACATTACCGTATACAGACTCACAGTAATACACTCAACGAAACAGTAATTCAACACTTAACTTACTCTGAATATTATCACAACACAATCTTTACCAAACAAGTACTGATAAACAACAAGACAACGGGATCAGAATACTCAGAATTACTCAAATGCACACCACCGTAACGTTAAAGATCAATCACCCAGACAGACAGTCTGGTGATCCCACTGATCGTCACCGAGAGTGTCTTTTCCATTGATTTATATAAAAGGTTACAACGTTTACGCAATGACCTTTCGGTTCATGCGGAATATGAAAAAGGGCAGACTTTACAATTGCCAATCCGGCGGCCGACTAACACTGGCATGCACGGTGGACTCGAACCCGCAGGTTTACATAAAATCTTAAGGCTCGTCAACTATACCTTCTAGATACATAGATCTTGCTAATCTAAAAGTCCGGGCAATTTTCTTCTTCAGTGATTCTAACATCTACTTCAAAATGTCTGGTTCTACAAGCTGGGCATCTATGCGTACTAAACTTAAGGAAATGACCTGGGTCATCAAAACTTTTGCTTGTGTCTGCAGAAAAGCTTCTTGTAAATAAAACTCGTTTGACAGAGCTGCATCTCGAGTTACCTTCATATCTGCAATCTGCTTTTCAATTTTGGAGAGTCTTTCTTTCTGTACATCCAGTTGATACTCCCGTCTTTCCAATTCTTGATTTTGAAACTGTATTGTTTGGTAATAAGCATCCCTTTCTCTTCTGATCCCTGATATCTCTTTTTGTAATTGAGCTTCCATGGTTAATTTGCGTTTGAGAATACTGCTTACTTAAAATAAATCAGACTTGCTTCTCTGTAGTTGATGACACTCTTAGTCCAAGGAAAATATCCTTACACACGCTTTGGGTTCAATCTTTTTCCTTGCACTATGCTACTTTCTTTTCCTCTAGGCCATTCAATAACGCTCAAATGTAGACGTGAAAACCTGACTCTGGCCACAACCTAAAACCCAACTCTAATGACTATTTCTTGTGATTGCACCCTTTTTTTTTCATGCACACTTCCTTATTCCACTTACTCTAATCCTCTTCCCATCTTTACTTCCCTCTTTCTTGAGGGGGTGTCTAATTCCCATATTCCATAGGTAGAAACATCAAAAAAAGAAAATACACTTCTATACGTGACGGTTAAACTGATTGGAGAAATTACAATTGATTGAAGGCCTCAACGGATATGATTTTATCGTGCGATGCTTTTCAAAACATAGAACTTTGTCAATGCAAAACTCACTAAGATCATCACTGTACTGCATTCACTTGGTCATCATTCTTGCTTTCTTTGGTATTACTTGTGTCTAAAATAATGCAAATGTACAAGCCTATCAAGTTGGAGAATCCAATGAATGAAGCGTGAGGGAGCAATCGAAGATCATCATTTTTATATGCAACTTTTTTGGTTCATTTTTCACAATACTAATTCAAAATAGAAGGAATAATAAAAATGGTGATGTGACTCCTAATGCATATGCATGCAAGGTCCACAGACAGTAATTTATAACACGAAGAAGACGATTAAGACACGCGTAATATTTTTGCAGGTCCAAAACTTTGAGTAGACGCATTATGTATCTACGTTCGGAATCCAAACTTGTTTCTCCATCCAGTTCTTCGGATACTGCTATGAAAACATCTTCATGATCGATAAGAGATTGCTACCGATTGTAGAAGACAGTTTGACCCTTCAAGCATATGAATGTAATAATACTTCGTCAAGCAGAGCACACGTAGTCAAAAATTTGCTTCAAATGATATCCATTGATTAAAGTAATGTCATCCTTCTAGCACAATCTTCAAGAAATGTTGTACGTAGCTGGACCCTTGACAAATGTGTATGAATTCTTTGTAGGCAGAAACCATGTGCAACCTGATCTAGAAGGAATGCGCACTGATGCAATTCACAGTCTCTCTGCACAGCCAAACGTTATGCCCCTTTCTAGACTTGGCTTCTGTCATATGTGTTTCTTTCATCCATTTCCTTTCCAGCGATTCGGTCAGGAATGATGCTAATGGTTCCAGCGATTCTACTCAAACTTTTTGTAGACAATCTACAATCTCATCAATGGCGCCAGAGAGCGGAACTCAAACTCACAAACTGTATGGCATCGTAGATAGTGTCTGATGGATCGCTTGTATCCCAGTGGCCCCATACATATGATTCTCAAGCTTCTTACATTAACTAGGGAAGAGATTGACAGAGGCAAAAAAACAAGTTTACGAGAAAAGAGCATTGCCTTACAAAACTGCACAAATCGATGAGATGTTGGCTCTTTGCAAAATGCATTGAAGAGCGCCAACCGCACGGAAAGAAGTAGTAGTAGATGCAGAAGCCATCGCCTAATGAACAGGACCAAGCCAAACAATACCACAGGACCTCGCCTACACGAACAGGACCAAGCCAAACAATACCACAAGCAAGTTTGCTCTCAACTCCTTCGAAGAAGAGTTGTTCTCTGGCTTCATCTCAAATCAACAGCAGCAAGAAGAGCTTCTCACAGCAGGCTTTGATACCCCCTGAGGATGAAGATCCCAAAAACATCAGCGGGCCGAAGGACACCCCAAAACGAAGAAAAAGAGGTCGCTTGTTTCCCCCCTTTTTAGGGAAATTTCTCTTTCCCCCATTCCTCACGATTCCCAAACGGTTGGGCCACCGGTGCCTAGCTGCCCCATGTCATGCCTTTGCTACCACACAAATCAAAGAACTTCTCTTTTCTGCACACAAAACAGAAAGCTGCCAATTTGGTTTTTTTATTCTCTGACAATTAAAACAGCCAGCCTTTGGGATGAGAACAAAGAAATGGCTGAACACCTCCACATCTCTGAATTCTTTTTCCGTGAGGTGTCGAAGATCAAATTCCAGAAGTCGGTCAACCGATTGTATTTGATGTTTGATAAGAAAGCATCCCCCCTGAAACAAAGCCGCTTCTAATTTCCTCTGCACATCAGTATTTCCTTTGTTCTTAGGAGGCTTCTTCGTGCTCAATCCCTATGAAGCAACTTCTCAGAACCCTTGATGATAAAATATCCTCCAACTTCAAAAGCACAATGGCCTTTTTCAAGTGAAACCTTTTCTCCACATCCCTGCAATTTGCAATAAGAAGATCCCACCATCATCGGAATCCTCCAAATCAAAACATTCTTCACAGTTTCTTCTTGTTCGAGTTCGTGTCCTTTCCCGTTCAAACAGCCCATGCTTGACTTCTCATTATAATTCATAATCGATAGCCCTGTTTTCCTTTACCAATATCTCCAAATGCTTCTCATCAATCATCAAATCCACTCTTCAAGTACCTGAAATCAAACGTATTTTCCTGCCAAATAGAACCACATTAGTGCATCAAAACCAAGCATTTTCTGAGCTAACATACTCCCCTCTTCTTATTTGCGAAGTCGTCGTTGACGAGCCACTCTCGCTGCAATATAATCAAAACAGCCATGAACATGTTAGTGTACAACTAGTTTGCATACTTTTCCATCGAGCCATTACTCCAACGGAACCTGCACTCATTGAAGCTATTAGTGCTAAAAAAAAATCACTCATGAATACATACAAATCGTTCACTTCAAAATGATCCATGAACATGCACATATATGCAACTCCAATTCCAACATGCATCAAATTGCTCATGCATTCCATTATGAAAATAGTCTCAACCAAAATAACACATGCATATCTTTCCATGTTTTACACATGCATTGTCATTGCGAAAAACAGAAACGGAAATACCGAAATAAACAACAACAACTGAAATGAATTCAACGGGAGATGCAACATACCCAAAATGCATACCCCTTTTATTGACCTACTATTCGCTATGTACACATATTCCATGACCAGACACTCCCTAAGAATTCCCATCGTCGTCCCACAAAAGCCATCGAGACCCGAGTACAAGTCAAGAGCTACATAAAAAACCCTGGAGTGTCCCACACTCTGGAAAACCCTCGGATAAAGCAAACAAGTTATAAAGCAAACCGTTGCATTACCTCGCTAAAGGTCTCATCTATAAGTACATATACAGTATCCGTGCCTTTGAGAATGTTAATTCAGAGTGAGCTGATCTGTCGCAAGCCACCATATACCAATCACACAAGCAAATAACGTTCCCTTCCAGGCGATCATCGCCCTCTTCTCTCTCTCTCTCTCTCTCCCCCTCAGGAGTGGGGAATACTTTTTTTTTTTATATTCACACGTTGGCCTACGTTGACATTGAATGCGATTCGTGGGCCTAACCACCCGGCCAAGTTGATTCCACCCATCTACCAATGCAACGTAGCGCACAACACACAAACACATAATGATAGACAGTAACATATATCAGCTAGCCCATAATGAAGCTGGATGCGGCTCGTGGTCATGACTACCCAGCCACGATGGCTCCACCTACCTACCAACCCGTTATGGCGCATAGCTAAGACACAAACATGTACATCCCAAGCCTATGGCGAAACTAGCTGCAGCTCGTGGTCCTAACCGCCCGGCTAGGATAAATCCACCCACCTACTAGCCCACCATAGCGCGTTGGTACAATCACAACAACACAATGTTTTTTTTCTTTTCTTTTCTTTTTAAAAAAATTTTTTTTTTATAGTTAATTAATTTGCCTAGTCCTGAGAATTAGGGAGAGGAAGAAAGGGATTTTCCCCACTTTTCCCACACAGACATGCAAACATACACACTCCAGCCTTTGATAGATCAACCACCTCTTCACTCCATTCTCGCAATTACAGACACTACATATGTATTCATCGATTTGACTTTTCACTAGGTAACTACAACTGGCTATGCCTTGGTCCCTCATATACCTATCCTTAGATGATCTAGAATGTGGGTCTCTTGGATGTCTCATGTAGCCTCACCTCATACTCGTATCCCGACAACTTCCCTAGGGCGAGTCAGTCTCAACTTCAGGAGCTCCGTCATCACTTCCTATCGTTAACACATCTGCCCAAGCCCAAGTGATATCGTTTTCTTCGTTAGGCATTTCCCTCGAAGGGTCGAAATAGTAATATCGATCCCTCGACCATCCTACATGTCGGATCAGGTATGTCTCAAACCACTCAATATGAAATATAACATCCAAACCCTGGTTTATGAAGCATACCAGCCAGTGCGCTTGCTCCACATCATACTCGGTCTCAAAGTCGTTGACCTCTATGTCCATGTGGGCGAATGTCTGGTCCGAGAAATATATCCCCAGCTCGTACAAATAGAAATGAGTTATTTGATCTGCCATTTTGTTACTTAGCTCCTAACAGTCTCTGCGGAACACAAAAAAAATAATTAGAAGTTCAAAATTCTTGAGCTAGCAAGGAATAATCTTTATGACAACAAAAATCATAGCTAACATATGCGCATATATATATGTATATATATATATAGCTATACATCTATGTACAAGTAGTCTACTACGTCCTTCCGCTTGGATCTCATCTGGCTTCTCCCGTCCTAATGCTACTTGAAATATGGTTTGACTCGAAGCGCGTTAACCTTCACGGGAGCACATTCTTCTCCTAAATCCTGAATTCGCATGGAACCATTGGAGTTGAGTTCCACCACTTAAACGGTCCTGCCCATCTTGTCTGTAACTTCCCCGAGAATTTATAATATTTACTATCATAGACTAGCACCAAATCCCCTTCTTGAATCGCATAGGTCTTGAGATTCTTGTCATGCCTCTCCTTACGTCTTCTCTGAATAGCTTCCAGACTTTGCTGTGCAATGAGTCTCTTTTCTTCTAGCTTGACCAGTTGTATGTACCTCTCCTTCAATGACTCTTCCTCTCCTAGCCTGGCCTCAATGGCCACTCTTAATGTCGGAACTTCTTTTTCGATGGGAAAGATGGCTTCCTCACCATATACTAGGGAGAACGGAGTGCTCTTAGTCGTCACTCGGTAGGATGTTCGATACGCCCACAAAGCTTCCAAAAGTCTCTCATCCCAATCTCGCCTATGCACAGCTACTGTCTTTGTCAGAATCTGTTCAAGAACCTTGTTGGTAACCTCCACTTGTCCATTTGCCCTCGGGTAATATGGAGTGCTTTTCCTATGTTTGATCTTATAAAATTCCATTAATTCCTCGATCAATTCATTGACAAAATGTGTTCCTCTATCACTCACTATCTCCAATGGACATCCGAATCGGGTGATAATTTGTTCATACAAAAATTTAGCTACATCAATAGCTCGGTCAGTTTTCAGAGCTTTGGCTTCTACCCACTTGGTAACATAGTCAGTGTAGACCAAGATATACCTATTGGATCTACGTCTTGAGGGAGGATCAATAGGCCCCACAAAATCAATTCCCCATTTTTCAAAGGCTTAAGAGCCAGCACCAGCATAAGAGGAGCTGCATGTGCTAATGTTGGTTTTCCCATTCTTTGGCATTTGTCGCATTTCTTACAGTATGTGTGAAAGTCTTTGAACAGCGTTGGCCACCAATACCCAGCCAATAAAATCTTTCTTGCCGTCAGCTCACCAGCAAAATGCCCACCGCAGGGTTCATCATGTAATGCTCTCAACACTAGGGTTGCTTCTTCTTCCTCAAGACACCTCCGATAAATGCTCTCATGGACAAAATATCGATAGAGCTGCCCACCAATGATGCTATGGTGTTTTGCCACTGCTAATAGTTTTTGTTTCTCTCTCCTGCTTGCTCCCGGCGGGTATTTAGTGGTGCACAAGAAATTCACCAAGTCGGCATACCAAGGTACCTTAGCATCAACCTGAAATAGATGTCCATCAGGAGCATCATCGGGCACACCAGAGATTGGCTCCTCATTAATAATTCGAGATAAATGGTCGGCCAATATGTGCGCTTTGCCTGGTTTGGTTACCACTGTGAACTGAAATTCTTGTAGGAGTAGCATCCACCTCATCAATCGCCCTGATAGCTCGGGTTTATTAATGATATACTTTAGGGCTTCGTGATCCACATAAAACATGAAATGCTTTCCCATCAGGTAATGCCAATACTTGTTTACCGCAAAGATCATCGAGAGGCATTCCTTTTCTATAGTCGTGTAGTTTCTTTCAGTGCTATTCAAGTTTCGACTTGCGTAATAAATAGGGTGGTTCAAATTCTTTTCATCGGCTTGGCATAGCACTGCTCCAACCGCAGTATCAGAAGCATCTGTGTGCACATGAAATTCTTTCGTCAAGTCGGGTGCTACCAAAATCGGTGCATTTATCAATCTCTCTTTGATCAAGTCGAATGCAACTTGACACTCTCTAGTCCATTGATATTGTTGGTCTTTCCTCAAAAGATTCGTCAGTGGTGCTGCTATTGATGCAAAATTTAATATAAATCGTCAATAATAATTAGCATGCCCCAAGAATCCTCTGAGTTGCCGCAAGTTTTGAGGAGGTGGAAGTTGTCCGATTTTTTCTACTTTATCCTCGTCAATTGCAATCCGTCTTTCGGAAATAACATGTCCCAAGAGCAATCCTCTTCGTACTCCAAATGTACACTTTTCAAGATTTAATGCGATGCCTTTTTCAATGCTTCTTCTTAAAATAGCTTCGATCCTCTCCATCATGTTTTCATCGTTGCCTCTGATCTCAAAATCATCGAGGAATATCTCCATCCAATCCTGCAAATATTCTTGATATGCAGCTATCATTGCCCTCTAGAATGTGGCTGGTGCATTGCATAATCCAAATGGCATCACACGATATGCATACGTACCCCATTCTGTCGTGAAAGTAGTTTTTGATTGATCCTCTTCATGGATTTGGATCTGGTTGTACCCATTCAAACCATCCAAAAATGAGTACAATTTATGGCCAGCCACTCTGTCCAAGATTTGATCAGTAAATGGCAAAGGGAAGTGATCCTTTTTTGTGCGCTCGTTCAACTTTCGATAATCTATGCAAATGCGGATTTTCTTATTTTTTTTCGGAACAACTACAATTGGTGATACCCATTCGCTGGAGGCGATGGGATATATGAATCGTGCTTCCAATAACTTAGTCAATTCCAGCTTGATCAATTCCGAGTAGACTGGATTTGTCCGCCTAAGTCGTTGACATATGGGTCGGGTGCCTTCTTCCAAATCTATATAATGTTGGCAGATTCGGGGATCAATTCCTCTCAGATCACTATATGACCATGCAATCTCGTACTCCATCTGGTAGCTTTGAAATTTTTGAGTGCCAATTTAATGCAATCTCGTACTCCATCTGGTAGCTTTGACCCCACGCTCAAGAACTTTTCTGGAAAAACTTCCCATTTTTCCACTTGAGCTTCTTGCGAATATTCCTTATTCCTTGATGACTCTGTGATTGGAAAGTGCTCCCCGATCACACGTGCATGGTTGGCCAGTAAATCATTATTTTGTTCTGTTTCGATTGGACCCTATTTCTTTAGTTCAGCTTTTGCAATGGCTTTCGACACTTTAGTCTTACTCTTTGCTTCCTTTTCCGATTCTCGACTTCTCCTTAAAAGCTCTGCTTCTAGCACTCTAACCCTTTCTCTCAACTGTAGTACTTCCATTGTCGGAGCTAACTCCAGTTTCAACTCTTCTTTTGAAGTTCCCTTCTCCAGGGATTGGGTAGCTTTGCTTTCCTTTGCATCTATACTCAACATGTAGCACTCAAATTCACTGGTATGTGTCAACCATCCTAGCAACTCCTGGTCTGAGTCATCCTTGTAAACTAGTGGATCTTTGTACTCGCCCACTTTCGCATGTTGGAGTTTGGACAATTGCAAGTTAAATCCATCCTGTAAAAGGTCCTTGGAAGTTTTCGTGCGCAAGGCAATAGGTCCTTGGAAGTTTCCGTGCGCAAGGCAAATCTTACCTGCAATATTTCTTGTCTAACCTTTTCCTTTGCTTTCTCCTCCCTTTCCTCAGCTGTTGTCGATTTCTTGCCAGTCAAGTTTGGAGACACTTGAAGTTGTATTCGATCAGCCTTCAATCCAATTGTGATAAATCCTGTGCGCCAATCGTGCACACATTCGGCTTGCACCAGCCATGGCCGTCCAAGTAAGATCAAGAAGGTGGCCTCTGAGGTCCTTGGTCTTACTATCAGATAATCAACTTTAAATTCTAGACCGCCCACAACTGTGCTTACATTCTTCAAAAGACCCGCAGGCTTCACTTGTGTTTGATCTGCCATTCTCAAGGACATTGGAGTGTCCTCCATGTGGTTGAGGCCCAAAGCTTTCATCATGTACTCAGTCATTAAGTTGACTACGGCTTCACTATCTAATTGAGCCCTAGGGACTGCATATCCTTTAATCTCGACGGTCACAGCTGGAGCATTCGAATCAATTTGCGTCGTAATACTTTGAATCATACCTTGGACCTCTTTATCTTGTCTCTTTTTATTGCAAGCTTTCCTCGGCTTCTTTATATATTCGTTGTAGAATTGTTTTTTATATGCAGGTGAACATTTCAGCAATGTGCCAATGTCCAGTGTGACTTCCGTGTCGGCGAGCAGCTTTACGATGTCCACTTCCTCCAAACTTTGTCTTTCCTTCCTACACTTTGGAGCCCTTAATCTTTCGGGAAATGGTGCTATGCCTGGCACAAACTCTTTGGTCACTGGTGGAAGAATCTCTATCTCTTCCCCATCCTCAAACTCTTGCTGCTCAGCAAATCCTCCAACTTGGTTTTCTACCTCTCCATGCTCAGCTATCTTCTCTGATCTCGCTTTTCCGCTTTCACCTTCTAGATTTTTCTTCAAATACTCTTGAGTCCTTGTGACTACAGCCACAGTTGGCTCTTTATGCGGTTTCTTGGCCTGGTAAGCATCCACAAAATGCATTGACGAGCTAGAGCCTTCTTGAGGATTCGGCGTTTTGAACACTACTCCGATCATAGGAACGTGCTCTTGAGCTCTCGTTGTGAAATGCATCTGAGTATCAACATAATTCGAGGACCCTACTGGTCCCTTATCCTTGCCAGTGGAAGCTCTTCGTTTTGGACAATCTTCATCAAAGTGGCCCTCTCCACTATAGTACCTACATAGTGGGGTATAATCCATTGGTTTCTTTTCGTTTGGACATCTAAATTGAGTATGGCCAAAGCCATGGCATCTCCAACACTGGATTGGACCATCTCTCCTTTGATCACGTGCGACTCCTCTCTGATAGTCTCCTCCCTGACCCTGAGCACCATATCCATAAGTTTGTCTATTTTCCCAACGAGATGTAGGCGGGACACTTTGAGCAGGCAATCCCGTGTAGGATCTTTCTCTTGTATCTCCCGATTTCATGGTCCTCTCTTCATAGGCCCTCTTGTGGTAACATCGGTCTTCCGTGTGATTTATTCTTCCACAAAAAGTGCAACACATTCTAGGTGGTGATCTATCTGTGAATACTCTCGAGACTGTAGGGCATTCTGAAGCCAAATGGCCGTAACCATGGCACTTTCCACACCATGTATTCGATCTAAACACTTGGTTGGGGTTTGTAGCTACCTCGGGTTTTATTGTGTATGTTTCTTGGGTCATTGTGGCAGCTTTTATAGCTTGTGTGACCAACTCCAATATTCGTTCTTCAGTTAGCGCAGGCTTTACCTCGCCTGGCATGCTAGTGGCAGCTACAAAAGCTGGGGTCGTCAATGTGGGACTTCCTTGACCAGGATCTTTCATTGGTATGTTTCTTGGGCCTCCCATTGGCTCGTACAAGAGCTCCATCTTCCTTTGCTGACATAATTGTACTTCCTCCCAAAGCCTTGCTTGTTCCTTAGCATCTATTAAGGTTGCCGGTCTTGTCAGGCTGATATGCTGCTGTGCCATAGGATCTCTCAATCCCGCAATGAATCTTCTTTTCAATGTCTCATCGTTCGGGGCATTCGCGCCCATCTTTCTTACCAACGTTTCCATTCTCTGAATGTAGTTATCGATGCTCTCATTGACTCCCTATCGCAAGTAATCCATCTGTTGGGCCAATCTATCTTAGAAGCCTTGTCGTCGAAACTTTGCCAAGAAGGCTTCCTTGAGCATCTGATACGTTTCACGCTCTTGTGGTGTCAAATTCCCATACCAATTGGCTGCCTCATCACGGAGAATAGCCAAAAAAATCCTCAACCTTTAACCCTGGTCAACTACCTCATTGGCCTCACAAGTAACCTCAAACAGCTGGATAAAACTATCAGGATCCTCGTCCCAAGCACCTGAGAACTTGGTAAAGTCCCCCAAATGAACCGAAATCCGTTGAGCCATTTCGAACAGAGGTGTCATGTCAATATCACTTCGATCCCAAAAATTTAGTGCACGCGGCCTCAGGATCCCTCCTTCAAACTTTTGCACTTGATTCGCGACTCTCCTACGGGAGTACACGTTTTTGGCAGATTTCTTCGAGCTAGTCGAGGTAGACTCACCTTGCAACTCCCACCTCTTCCTTTCTCTTTCAAGGGCTCTTCTCTGAGAGCGGTCCTCTCTTTGCGTTTGTGTTGCTCCTGAGGATGAGCTCCCCTCGCTCATGTACTAGATCTGGAGTCCGCAAGCTCGGCCAACACGTAGCGCTAGGCGAACCTATGGCACTCTCTTATAGAGACGTGCCAAGCTATTCCCAGTAGACGCACCAAAATGATGACACTCTCAGTCCAAGGAAAATATCCTTACACACGCTTTGGGTTCACTCTTTTTCCTTGCACTATGCTACTTTCTTTTCCTCTAGGCCATTCAATAATGCTCAAATGTAGACGTGAAAACCTGACTCTGGCCACAACCTAAAACCCAACTCTAATGACTACTTCTTGTGCTGCCACCCTTTTTTTTTCATGCACACTTCCTTATTCCACTTACTCTAATCCTCTTCCTCTCTTTACTTCCCTCTTTCTTGAGGGGGTGTCTAATTCCCATATTCCATAGGTAGAAACATCAAAAAAAGAAAATACACTTCTATACGTGACATGGTTAAACTGATAGCAGAAATTACAATTGATTGAAGGCCTCAACGGATATGATTTTATCGTGCGATGCTTTTCGAAACATAGAACTTTGTCAATGCAAAACTCACTAAGATCGTCACTGTACTGCATTCACTTGGTCATCATTCTTGCTTTCTTTGGTATTACTTGTGTCTAAAATAATGCAAATGTACAGGCCTATCAAGTTGGAGAATCCAATGAATGAAGCGTGAGGGAGCAATCGAAGATCATCATTTTTATATGCAACTTTTTCGGTTCATTTTTCACAATAGTATATTCAAAATAGAAGGAATAATAAAAATGGTGATGTGACTCCTAATGTATAATATGCATGCAAGGTCCACAGACAGTAATTTATAACACGAAGAAGACGATTAAGACACGCGTAATATTTTTGCAGGTCCAAAACTTTGAGTAGACGCATTATGTATCTACGTTCGGAATCCAAACTTGTTTCTCCATCCAGTTCTTCAGATACTACTATGAAAACATCTTCATGATCGATAAGAGATTGCTGCCGATTGTAGAAGACAGTCTGACCCTTCAAGCATATGAATGTAATAATACTTTGTCAAGCTGAGCACACGTAGTCAAAAATTTGCTTCAAATGATATCCATTGATTAAAGTAATGTCATCCTTCTAACACAATCTTCAAGAAATGTTGTACGTGCTGGACCCTTGACAAATGTGTATGAATTCTTTGTAGGCAGAAACCATGTGCAACCTGATCTAGAAGGAATGTGCACTGATGCAATTCACAGCCTCTCTACACAGCCAAACGCTATGCCCCTTTCTAGACTTGGCTTCTGTCATATGCGTTTCTTTCATCCATTTCCTTTCCAGCGATTCGGTTAGGAATGATGCTAATGGTTCCAGCGATTCTACTCAAACTTTTTGTAGACAATCTACAATCTCATCGATGACGCTAGAGAGCGGAACTCAGACTCACAAATCGTATGGCATCGTAGATAGTGTCCGATGGATCGCTTGTATCCCAGTGGCCCCATACATATGATTCTCAAGCTTCTTACATTAACTAGGGAAGAGATTGACAGAGGCAAAAAAACAAGTTTACGAGAAAAGAGCATTGGGTTACCAAACTGTAGAAATCGATGAGACGTTGGCTCTTTGCAAAATGCATTGAAGAGCACCAACCGCACGAAAAGAAGTAGTAGTAGATGCAAAAGCCATCGCCTAATGAACAGGACCAAGCCAAACAATACCACAGGACCTCGCCTACACGAACAGGACCAAGCCAAACAATACCACAAGCAAATTTGCTCTCAACTCCTTCGAAGAAGAGTTGTTCTCTGGCTTCATCTCAAATCAACATCAGCAAGAAGAGCTTCTCACAGCAGGCTCTGATACCCCCTGAGGATGAAGACCCCAAAAACAGCAATGGCCGAAGGACACCCCAAAATGAAGAAAAAGAAGTCGCTTGTTTCCCCCCTTTTTAGGGAAATTTCTCTTTGCCCCATTCCTCACGATTCCCAAACGGTTGGGCCACCGGTGCCTAGCTGCCCCATGTCATGCCTTTGCTACCACACAAATCAAAGAACTTCTCTTTTCTGCACACAAAATAGAAAGCTGCCAATTTGGTTTTTTTATTCTCTGACAATTAAAACAGCTAGCCTTTGGGATGAGAACAAAGAAATGGCTGAACACCTCCACATCTCTGAATTCTTTTTCCGTGAGGTGTCGAAGATCAAATTCCAAAAATCGGTCAACCGATTGTATTTGATGTTTGATAAGAAAGCATCCCCCCTAAAACAAAGCTGCTTCTAATTTCCTCTGCACGTCAGTATTTCCTATGTTCTTAGGAGGCTTCTCCATGCTCAATCCCTGCGAAGCAACTTCTCAGAACCCTTGATGATAAAATATCCTCCAAATTCAAAAGCACAATGGCCTTTTTCAAGTGAAACCTTTTCTCCACATCCCTGCAATTTGCAATAAGAAGATCCCACCATCACCGGAATCCTCCAAATCAAAAAATTCTTCACAGTTTCTTCTTGTTCGAGTTCTTGTCCTTTCCCGTTCAAACAGCCCATGCTTGACTTCTCATTATAATTCATAATCGATAGCCCTGTTTTCCTTTACCAATATCTCCAAATGCTTCTCATCAATCATCAAATTCACTCTTCAAGTACCTGAAATCAAACATATTTTCCTGCCAAATAGAACCACATTAGTGCATCAAAACCAACCATTTTCTGAGCTAACAGTAGTTCATCGTTGGTCTTCTTAACCAAATCGTGCATCTCTTGCCCGTGTTGTACCACTTCTTCAAGTTGCTGTCAAGTTTCTTCTAACAAGTTTCCTATTGCTATTCGGGCATCCTCTTTATCTTGGACTATCTACTTCAACTTGACTAATTCGGCATCTGCAACACTCAATAACTCATCTTTGTTTCGGACTTCAGCCAGTGCTGCATCTCGTTGACTGGTTATTGTTTGCTGTTCTGCAAGTTTGGCTTGGAGATGAGTAATCTGGTAGTGCAGCTGATGATTTTCTGTTTTGACTGCATCTATCTCTTCCTGTAGAGGAGTGATGTCTACTTCCAAGACATCAACCTTGTGTTGTAATTCATCCCGGATGTTATCAGTGACCTCTTTCATCTGTACTGGTAATTGTTGTGATAGCTGAATCAGCAATTGACCCATGGTTGCAAGCTTAGAAATCATGGGAATCGAAGGAAGCGGAAGATGAGGACAAGGTTGAGATGAAGATGCTGTGAGGAGCTGATGGGAATTTGGTGGAGAATAGTTCGGTGAAGAGGAAGATGAGTCGGGTGCGTCAGGTACAATGGGTGGAATGGGAATAAGAGGCTTGAGTGGAGGTTCAGGTGGAGGAGTGGGTTGCAGAGTAGTAGTGTCGAGTATCTTTTCATTGAGTTGTTGCGTATCATCAGCGTTGGCGACTGCAGATTCTACTGTCTTGATCATTTCATCAAAAATTTCTTTTATAATATGTTGTTGGTCTTCTTGATTTTCTTGTTCTGATTGCTACTGAGATTCCTCTTTAGTAGAACTATCTCCAGAGTTGGCGGTATCATGTTCTTGTTGCTGCTCCGAAGAGGATTGTGCTGATGAATTAGGATGCATGGATGATGTTGTATCATGGAAAGTTTCTTCTTCTTGTCCTTCTTCTTCTTTGTCATCTGCTTTATTACCTGCGGCAGACCCTTATACCTGACTATCCGATGAACTAATTCTAATTCTTTTCCGGCGGAGGAGGTGGAAAATCTCTTCGTCATCCTCTTCATCATCTTCCGATATCTGTGCAGACTCTTCATGGTGCAGAACGGGTCCTAGGGGTGGTGGTTGTGCTGCTTGGATGACCGGAAATAGGAAACTGAGAATATGCGGTAACCTTGATCGTGGCATATCTCCCTTGTTGACCTGTTTGATGATTGAAACGCATTCTCTATGAATGCAGCGGAAAAAGTATGAGGCAAAGTTTACAGGTTCTCTGGCAGCTAGATCTATGGTGGAGTAAAAGGGTCGAGATATTCCATATGTGTGCTTTTGCAGGTTCAAGATGGCAACTAAAAATTGTAATGCTGATCATTCGGGCTCGGGGTGACAAAGGATAGCGTATTCGTTGGAAGAGTGCCTAGGGAATAATTGGTTCATTATGGCTAACGACAGATTAGGGCCATTCTCCCGACCTTGCGGAGTGAGTCGGAATGCATCAGCAAAGGATTGTAAAGTGATTACGGTACGAGAGGGTGAGGAAGTTATTGGCCAACTCTGCTCCGTAGCAGGTGTGACAGCGATAGCGGTGATGATCTGGGCATAGAAAGGGTGAAAATCCACTGAATGCCAAGGCAATTCAGCAAAATTGGCCAACCCACGGACACGCAGGAACTCACCTACATCAGCAGGGAGTCCTTCACGGAAGGCGGCGAAGTTTGCCAGAGCTTCCATGATACATAGACAATAGCAAGCACGAGAACACAATTGCGCAAGGTTACAGAGAGCACAAACACACAAATCACACAGACACAATAGCGGTTAACAGTGGAAAAAAGAAGATTAAGTAGATAGTCGATAGCGAGAAGCAATTGAATTCGTTAATCATCGCGCAATATTGAGATGATAACCTTCATAACTTCGGTGTGCATGCATGAGCAGAATGATAATTCAAGGCGGCTGTTGAACATAATTAGGTAGCAAAATGAGGATATTTACAGACTTATTTTATTCATCACACAAAAACAAAATAAATAACACGCGAAAAAAAATTGAAGAACACGTCAGCGAGAGTCAGATGCTTGATGATACGATCGCAACTTTGAACCATTTATCGCTTTTGGAAGAGGAACTCCGGTCAAAGTAGTCAACGAAAAAGTAGCTGGACCTACTTGTTTAGTAATCCGGTAAGGACCAAACCATCATAACTTGAATTTTCCAGCCGAGCAATTTGATTTTGCATTATAGAATAACACAAGCTGTCCTACTGTAAAAACTGGAGTTTTAAGATACCAGTCATGAGTACGAGCTTGTCTTAACTGCACTTCCTGAATAGTTAGAAAACTTTCCCAGCGATGCTTATCTAGTTCTCTGTGTGTGTCCAACCGAAATGGCAAGGACTCTTCCGGTAACAAATTCTGAGTGATGGCCACACATAAACTAGGAATAACAACTTCCATTGGAGCTATGGCTTCCAGTCCATAAGTCAGTTTGAAATGGGTTAGTCCTGTTGCTACCTTGTATGTAGTCTGGTATGCCCATAATACTGCAGGTAACAGTTGATCCCATCTTTCCGGTGATTCCAAAATCAGTTTACGAAGCATATTCAACAAAGTCTTGTTTGTACTTTTAGCTAAGCCATTTGCATGAGGATAATATGGTGAACTGAACTTATGCATAATCTGAAAAGAGTGTGTGAGTACTTTCATTAAATTATTAACAAAATGCGTGCCTTGATCTGTCACAAGCTCTAGAGGTAATCCAAATCTTGGAAAGACATCCTTCATTAGACACTTTGCTACCGAAATAGCTCTAGCAGACCGTAAAGCCCAAGCTTCGGCCCATCTGGTAGCATAATCTGTACATGTCAGAATATAATGATTATTACTGAGTATGGCTGGAGGTGTAATTGGCCCAATAAAGTCAAGGCCCCACTTCTGGAAAGGTTCTAAAGGTAAGACAGCTTGTAGAGGGAAGAAGTGGCGTTGTAACGGCTGTCCAGATCGCTGACAATTGTCACAGTTTTTAACAAACTGAGATATATCTCTGTACATAGTAGACCACCAAAGTCCACTCTGCAGAATTTTCCGGTGCGTTAAATCTGCTGCAAAATGTCCACCGGAAGGTATTGAATGTGCCAGAGCTATAACTGAGTTTACTTCATGTGGAGGAATACAACAAAGTAAAACTCCAGTGTGATCCATATAGTACAATTCTCCAGCAATTAACCGAAATCTGCGACTGTAAACTGCAATTTTTATACGCATTGAAAGAGAAGTCTAAGCAGGAAGATATCCATCAGTAAGAAAAGTTAATAGTTGATCATAGTAATTAAGTGTCACAGGGGGTTCTGCAGATTCATCATTAGTAGGGTCAGTAACATAAATTGCAGGTGTGGAGTCATCAACACCGACCGGAGCTTCACCAGAATCCAACCTAGAAAGGAAATCTGCTAATGCATGTGCAGTTCTGGGTCGATGAATTACTTCGTAATCAAACTCTTGTAAAAGTAGAACCCAACGCGCTATACGACCACCTAAATGCTGTTGTCGTACCAGATAGACAAGTGCAGCATGATCGACATGAAAAGTAAATTTACGGCCAAGTAAATAGTGCCGAAATTTCTTTATAGAATATACCAAACCAAGACATTCTCTTTCAGTGACTGAATAATTCTTTTCGGCAGGAGCAAGCCTTCTACTGGCATAATAAACAGGCCGAAACCACTTATCAGTCTGTTGCATTAAGACACTTCCAATGGCGATATCTAATGCATCTACAAAAACATGAAATGGGCGTTCCTAATCAGGAGGTTGTAAAATTGGAACCTGTGTTAATAATCCCTTTAGTCGATCAAAAGCAATTTGACATTCCTGAGTCCAATCAAACTATTTAGGAGTACTCGTGATTAAACGATTGAGTGGAATGGCTAAATGAGCGAGCCACCGTAAATGATGACCATGCCATCTCACTTGACCCGTGAAGTGCATTACTTCCTTTGGCGTAGTAGGTACAGGTGCTTGTAACACAGCGGCAACTTTATCTGGATCAACTTGAATACCCTGTGCAGATACAATATGGCCAAGGAGCTTACCACAAGAAACCGCAAAAATAGATTTGTTGGGGTTTAGGCAGAGTCAATATTCTCCGCATTTCTCAAAGCAACACCGTAAATGATACAGGTGTGCTACCATCTTACCAAATAAAGAGAAATCATCAAGATATACTTGCATAAAAGAAGTAAGATAAGGGGAGAATATTTCCTGCATATATCTTTGAAAAATGCTAGGAGCATTTCTTAATCCAAACCACATAACTGTACAAGCAAAAACACCCCAATTGGTGATAAAAGCGGTTTTCGGTATATCTTGCTCAGCCATTGTGACGTGATTATACCCACTGTATCCATCTAAGAATGAGTACATTTCATGTCCCGCTACTCTATCAAGCATTGTGTCAAGAAATTGAAGAGGAAACGGATCAGGCACTGTAGCTGCATTGAGTTTTCGGTAATCCACACATATTCGTAGTTGCTTGTTTTTCTTAGGAACAATAACAATTGGAGATATCCATTCAGAATGTTCTACTGGTACGATGAATCCAACTTTTAATAATCTATCAAGCTCTGCCTTTACCTGTGTTGCATAGTTAGGATTCATCCGGTAGTTGGGTTGTTTGATTGGTTTAGCTTCTGGTTTCAGCATGACCCTATGTTGATAGAGACGAGGGTCCAAACCCTTCATATCACGGTAATCCCATGCAAAAACATCTCAATACTCACGAACAAGCTGGATCAAGTCGGTTTGAAACTCCTCAGACAATCCTTCCTTAATCTTGACAGGTCGTTGATTTACTTCATCCCCTAAATTATAGGTTTTCAACTAGTCTTCTGGAACATAAAATTGACTAGGCTTTACTGGACCATCATCAGACTGTAGCATTTTTTGCAAAGTGGTTGCATCCTGAGCATCATTATCTTCTGTTTCTACCCCTTCAATTACAGGTATCACTGTACATGCTGACGGCAACAGATTGTAGATCAACAGTGCCTAAGGAAATCAAATCAATGTTATTCTTAAAAAAATCTTCTTCTTCATCATCGGATAAACCATCCAACATGTGGACTGGTTCTGCTACATAAGGTCTAGCATGTAATTCACAAGGTTGAATAGCATCTAATTTTACAACATATTTACGGTTATTGTCTTTGAAAGTGAGTTCCTGTGCTGACCAATCCTGTATAACCTTCGCTTGTTTCAACCAAGGACAGCCGAAGAGAAGATTATAATCAAGACTAGACTCCGGTAGTTCTAAAACTACGAAAGTCATCTTAAAAGTTGTACCCTGCAAAGTTATCGGTACATTCCTTACAAGTCCTACTGGGTGGACTCTAGACTGGTCGGCCCTTCTAACAAAAAACTGCATAGGCTCAATTTCGGTCCATCCTAACTTCTTACAAAGTGCTGCAGTGGCTATATTTACAACAGACACTCCATCAATTAGTACTTGATTAATCTTATGATTTTTGTACCATACTGTAATTAATGGGACCGAATGATCCACCGTAGAGTCAGTTTCCGGTTGTACCGTTGCTATTGCTGGAATGCAGGCAGACTCAAGAGTGAACTGTTGCTGAAACTATTGCCGAACTCCTGGTACTAATGCAAGTAACTAGCCAAGAGGGAGAGTAATGGATGCTTTAGATAAAATTTCCCATGCTTGATCTGTTTGATTTATACTTTTCACCGATTTTGAAGACGATGCATCGGTTATTGGGATTGACTCTTGCTCTTGTGCAGTTTCTTTTGACAGCGGAACTTGTGTCACCGGAATAGGATCTGGGAACACTGGAGGTTCTATGGTGGTCCACTTACTAGCTTTGTCATACATTCTTTGCTGTTCTCGGATGCCTGGTTCAAATATTTCAGCTGCTGGTTGCAGTGGCTTACCAGATCTGGTCTGAACTACTCTAGCTTGTGTTTCTATTGGTGTGATATGAACCATATTTGTCATCGGGTTCTGATGTTCTTTCTTCCTCTGATCGTATTCAGCTGCATCTTTACAGAATCTTCTGATATGACCAAACTCACCGCAAAAATGGCAGCGAGGTGGGGGCAAATTAGTACCTTCCTGTGATGGTCCTGCTTGCCAGCGATTTGCATTGAAGTTTGTATTCCTCTGGCCTCGATAATTTCTGTACCCTTGCTGCTGATTGTTTCTCATCTGAGGAGGTACATAGTGAGTGGCAGGCTGCCCCGGTTCCTGTATAATTGCATTTACTATAGCTATTCCCTGCACTTTGGCATTGTATGCACAGTTTTCGGTGGAATGTCCGGTCGTATTGCAGATAGCGCAAAACAACTGGTTGAGGGCACAAGTGGCACTGGTATGCCCTGAATTCTTGCACGTGGTGCAGTACATCTGTCTAGCTGGATCTTCTACAATATTTTTGTTGGCTTTCAACCATTCCAGATCTTCGGTAAAACCTCCAACCTTATTCTCGAGCTGTAGGGCCATTGCAATAACCGCATCTAGTGTCATGGCTCCTACACAACGAATGATCATAATCTGTCGGAGCTGTGGAGTTAAGCAATTAATAATCCACTGAGTGATGACATCATTCGGAAAATTAGCATGTGCTGGCGGTAGTTGTCTCAAGTGAGTTCTGAATAGGGTGGCATATTCCTGCACTGTTTGATTCAGCTTTTGTCTATTGTTCTGCAGGTAATCAAAAATTTCGGCGGGATTCTTCTTTAGCCGAAATCTCTGCAGAAACGCATCTCTTACCGCTTCATAGGTGCCGAATTGATTGATATCATATTCTGTAAGCCATCTGGCAGCTTCATTAACTAGGGTCGACTGGAATACTATGGCCTTGTATGTCGGATCAGGAGGATGATTAAGTACTGCATAACTAATTTCAAAGGTTCGTACATGAGCATCAGGATCATCACCTAGAAATCCACCAAATTTTGTGTAGGTAATTCCTGTCGGAACCGGACGAGGTGGAAGTAGATGTAGTTGTTGTTGCTGTTGTTGTTGTTGTTGTTGGTGTTGTTGTTGTTGCTGTTGCCCACTCATGGTCGCTATTGTATTGTTATTATCTCCTGAAGTCTGAGGTTGAATTTCTTAACTGTCGGAATCTATATCGTCAGCCTGTGCACTCTTCGGCTTGATAATATCGTTTAGTCTCTTCCGGATTTCAACTTCAAATAAGCTACCTTCCTCCTTGATATCAAATGTAGGGAAGCTTACTCTGAATAGTTGTGTTAGCAGCAGACAAGGAACTGAAGGAGTGACAAGGCATGGCAGTCAGAGAAGAGAGTCAGAGGGGAGAGAAGGCACAAGCAAACAAGGGAGTCAACGACGATCTGGCAAGTAGGCCAATAATTTTCTTCATGAAGAAGCAAGTACGAGAATTCACGCAGATCTAGCACTAAGGCAACCTTTACTTTTTCAAAATCCTTACACCAGTTAAAAGTGATTCTCATCACTAACAACCCCTGTAAATACCATGTTCACCTTTTTATGGCTCCATTTTGTGCAAGCCGAGGAGTCCTCGAGCTTGAGGAGCCTTAGAAGTAGTTGCTTACCAATTTTCGTATTTTTTAGATCTCATTTGAGCCCTCAAATAAGCCCTGGAACCTAATTTTTAACTAGGCCGGACACTAGGTCTGAACAGCGCCAAAGCTAGTCAAAAACTATAAAAGGAGCTAGAGAGCTCATTTTTGGGTAGCTTGTAATTGAAATGAACTTGTAAGAGCTTTTTGAAAGTAATCTAAGAACTCCATTGCTTCTCACTCTTTGTCTTGCCGAGTGTGCGCGTGTGTGTGTATGTGTGTGCATGCTTGTGTGCTTCTCACTCACGCACTTGTGCCTCCACTTGCTCGAGGTCTTCATACCATCCTCACGTCTTCCCGGATTGACATTAAAGGAGGTGCTACTCATCACTGAGCTACACCAAATTTTGGCGCCGTTGCCGGGGATCGAACTTTGAGGACGAGCGTGTGATGGTAAGACGTAGAGTTGACGCGTTGGAGTTGTAGGTATTTTCTTCACTTTCATCTATTTTCTTGTTTTTTCTTCACCATCTTCATCACCATCATCATCATCACCATCTCCCACCTCCATCTCCATCATCACGGAAATTTTCAGTTTTGATCATATCACCATCTCCACCTCATTTCCTTCATTGTACTTGTGAGAGAGAGCGAGAGAGCGATATTGCTTGCACTGTTTTTGCATGTTTCTTGAGCATTTTTGCAGGTTCTTGCTGAATCATCATCCCCAGCACTCTGCGCAGGTACGACACTCGTCGAATCTGTCTCGCAGTCGCCAGCCTCTGTCGATCACGATCGACAGAAAATTCGATCATTTGGTAAAACAAAGTTCACCACTAGCACAAGCATGATGAGCACATCCCAAATCACCTAAAACAGTAGAAAAATTCCGTGTTTTTCTGTCAATCGCGACCGACAGCCTCTGTCAATCGCAACCGACAGACCCTGTCGATCGCGACCGACAGCCTCTGTCAATCGCGACCGACAGACCCTGTCGATCGCGACCGACAGACTGCCACGTAGGACCCTGTCAACCGCGATTGACACTGTCGATCGTGATCGACAGCCACGACCGACACCTCTGTCAGTCGCGATTGACACCGTCGATCGCGACCGACTGAAATTCAACGATTGATTGACTTTTACGCGTAGCCACGTGTCCATCGCGACGGACACATCCCCGATTGACTGAAATCACGGCGAAAAACCCGGAAAAAGTGTCGATCGCGATTGACACCATCAATCGCGATTGACAGAACTCACGACCGACTCTGTCGATCGCGATTGACACTGTCAATCGCAACTGACGTGTCGATCGCGACTGACAGGCCCCGACGGACACCTCTGTCAATCGCGATTGACAGACCTGTCGATCGCGATTGACAGGCTTTTCGGCCAAAAAATTAGGGTTTTTTATTCTAAGCTTTGGGGATAGTTTTTGGGCATATTGGTCTAGCAATTAGTGAGTTGTGAGGTCCCTACACATGTGCTTTTGAGAAAAATCCTGTGATCTGTTAGCCTGTTTGAACCCTATTTTAGCACCAGAACCCTGAACTGACATAACTCTCTCATAGGAAATCCGTTTGCTGTGATTCTTGTTTTGTTGGAAAGCTCGCGGGGAGTACAACAAAAACATCGACTGGTTACGGTTAAATTAAGATCAGGAATATTAGATTGGGTATTTTGAAGTTGACCATACCCAGGGGGAACAAAGTTCAGGGATCTCTAGAGTTGTGTCCAAAAAGTCATAGTGCAAATTGGTGAAGTGTTACATGAATGAAAATGATTGGTTCTGTCTTTTGAATTTAAGTCTTGAGCTAACGGTGGGCCTTTTACAGGTCCTTTGAGAGCATCGAAGGGTACGCAAAGCAAGAGTAAGTGCAGGCTTGGGAACACGCGTCCTGGGCACACCAGGGCAACAACATAAGGAAAGGACTTCAAGGTTGGAAAACCCGCAACACCCTCTGTCAATTCTTAGTTCAGGCTAAGTGCGGGTAGTGTTAGAAGTAATTCGAGGTAACGATAGGCACGAGATAAATCAAAGACTATCTAAGAAATCAAGTTCAAGTCAAGAGATAACCTGTGTGTGTGAACGACAAGCTTAAAGGAAAAGAACCTAACGTGAAACGACCAAACTAAAAGTGCAAAATTAAACTCAAGTATTCCTAACGACGTGACATCAGACAAGAGTATAAACACGATAATCAACATAAAAAGGGGATTAAGTAATTGATACAAAGGACTCAGAAACGTGGTTGTACCTGGGAAAAATTGGGTTAATCAGTTAGGCATATGAACCTTAGATCAGGACGACATCTAGTAAGAGATAGACAAAGCCTTAGATCTTCAGAGGCTAGTGTCAATCATACTGCGAGGTCTTGGGCCCAGCAGTTGAGTCACCACTCGCACTACCCTAGCTCTGATACCAGTGAATCAGAGATGTCTCAAGGCATGGACAGACCTACGGGAAGTTCAGGAGTGCCATACTTGCACAGGGTAGAAGGCCCTTACAGAACGCAGTTGGAATACCTTAGGACCAACCGATTAGGTGCTAGCATCTATGAGGACGGTCTAGGAAGATCCGTGGTCCAGATTAAAAACCCTGACCAATCCATTGGGCTAGAGCACCCCGCTGTCAAGTTTGAAAACGGAGCATACTTGGACAAAGAAGGAACCATATACGTAGTCACCAGTCACCCAGAGGGGACGGACGAATTCGGAAATGTGATCTCAGAAGCAGATTTAGGTGACTTGGAGCAAGGAAATATGGGTGTAGAACCTAGGACCCCTCGTGGAAAGTCAGTGCTAACAAGGATCATCACTCCCGAGTGGATTCCCCAGGATAATAAGAGCATAGATTTGCTCCTCAATCGAGAAACTGACGAAGCCTTTTGGAGGTACAAACCTGATCGGCCAATTGATATAGGAACAATCATGATCTATGAGTTTAAGGATCCTGATAGCCCATGTAGAGTGACCTACTTAGATCACGCTTCGGATAGGATGTTTGTGGTGACAGAAAATGATAGGCATGCTTACACTTGGAAGGGTGAATTCGTTTTCCCCCAACCAAGATCGAACGTGTCCTTTGGCCACCCAGGAGCTGGAACCTCCCACGCTCACGGAACTCAAAGAGACAGACATAGAGAAAGGCCGGAGGTGAGCTTTGCCAACCCAGTGGGCAGAGAAAGAACGAGGACGGAAACAAATAGAGTAGAACCTGAGATACTTAGAGCTCACAGGAATCAAAGAAATGCGGATGAGTTCCCTCTGCCACGACCTAGAGAGCACACAAGGACTTTGAGACCGACTCAGCTAGTTAAGTCCATGAAGAACTACTTCGATGGCACTGGAGATCCATACGATCATGTGGCTGAGTTTAGACAAGTCTTGAGAGCAGAACAAGTGGAGGACGTGTTCACACAATATAATGCCTTTGGTCTAACCCTTAGGAACACAGCCCTCACATGGTTCCAGCCATTGAATGAGAGGCAGTTCAGGAGCATAGACCAACTCCTAGAGGCTTTCATTATTGAATTCTCTAAGAGTGGCATAAGGCATAATACCTCCTCGCTGATTCACAGCTTCAAGCAAACCCCTCAAGAAACCGTGAGACTTGCAGGAAGAAGATTTAGGCAATACTTAGAAAGATGCCCTGTTTCGGAGCTACCCACACCAGCTAAGCAAGTGGCTTTATTCCTGGATGGATTGCTAAGTACCAAATTGAGATCTTATGTGTACTTGAAGGACCCTAGGACCATAGAAGATTGTGTACGCATGTGCATTGATATTGAGGATAACCTAGGGGAGGAGTTAGAGCTTTCCAAGATATACAAAGATTCGGATAGTGCCTCTAACCTCTCTTCCACGCAATCCACATCAATCGAGGAACTTGCAGAGAAAGTAGCTCAGAAATTAGGTGTCACTAACAAACAAATCCCAAGGTTTGCCCCTGTGAAAAGGTGCTATACTTGTGGTGGCGACCACATGGCGAATGTATGTCCCATTATGGCTCAACCCCAAGTTAATCTTGGTAGCCAGTACTGCACTATAGAACGAAGGTACACCAATCACACCGCGCAAGATTGCCCCTACAATAAGCAAACCGTTAGGCAGACGTACCCACAGCCATACCCTCAACAAGGAAGATACCAGAACCAGTACCCACCTCAGCAGTATGCTAGGCCTCAACAAACCTACCAACCCTACCAAAACCAACAAAGGCCTCAGCCTGTGCTAGCACAACAACCCCCTGCCCCAGCTAATGTGATCCCAGTAAAATATGCAGCAGCAGAAGAAAACCTTAATAGAGCTATAGTCCCTGTAACACCACTGCTTTTAGAAAGTGATCCTAGTGACCATAGTTTCGACTCTACACATGTTGATAGCCCCCAGGCTTACTACATGCAATCTCCTGAACATGGTGAGTCCTACTATAGTGAAGAGTCAAATGAACCTAGTTGGGAGTCAGATTACACAGATGTCATGTACGCAAAACCCAATCCTAGACCTCAACCTAGGCAGGTAAGACCCCCATTCCCTAGAGGACCATGCTACAGATGTCAGGGAGATCACCTCATTCGTGATTGTCCCTTACCTCCACCTACACAACCCCAGTCAGTGACGATCCAGGGCTTTTGCCAAGACTGTGGAAAGGAGCATCTCCTACGAGATTGCCCAAAGAACCCCAATAATATGCCAAAAATCACTCCTATCAACGTTATTGGGTTAGTGGTAGATTCCACAGGAAGTGTCACTTCCACTACACCCGTGCAAGTGATCACTAGAGCTCAAGCATTGCAGCAAAACCCAGGGGTAAACCAGGAGAAGAGCCCAGATGTTAGTGAAACAGAGAGCATGACAAAGAAAAGGACTAGAGCGTGGAAAGATAGTCGGGAAAGAATGAAAAGACAATGGGCTAAAAAGATGAGTGAACTTGAGGAAAGCATAAGAGAAACCAAAGCCAGGATAACTGAACTCACATCTCAAACTCCCTCTCACACTACCCCACCACCACCATCCCCATCGCCATCCGACCAGCCACCTTCCAACCCGCCTCAACTAATTCCACCACCCCCTAGAGTAGGATCGGTCCTAGCGGATCCCACTCCCGAAGACCTTAATATGATGCTTAAAGCATATCAGGCCAGAATCCAAGAAGGGTCAAACGTAACTGATCATGAAAAGTGTTACCCTAGAGCAGAACTAGAGCTAGAACGAACCAATATTTGTGCTAAGATGGTGGAATTGGCTCAGACCATGTTTGAGGCCAGTCGCCTATTTAACATCTCTAGTTTAGCGAAGACACAGTACTTTGATGGACTGTTAGAAAGAATAGAGAAGCTGATTGCACAATCAAAAAAGGAACCCGCCTCTCAACACAAGGACAAGGCAAGTGAAAGATTAAGCATTCCTGCTCAGGAGGCCTATGTGCCTGAAGCCTATGTGCCTAACTCTACGGAGCCAGACACATCATCTTCTATGAATCGGTTCACACCAGAATTCCTACGCGAGATTCAAGAAGACAAATGGGCTAAAGAGAGTGAAGTCCCTCCTCCTATCGAACTCGTGGATGATGCACGCGACCAATTCCCACAAGACATCCCATCCATTTATGAGGAGCAGGAGAGCACCCACTCTCAGGACAGACTAGACTTTGAGTCTAACTCTCTACAAGAATTACCCCACTTCACAGGCCCATGGGAAGCTAAGTCTACTTGTATGAGAGCACCCACGGTCATAGTAAGAAACGAAGACTCGATCATACCTAGGAACACAGAGGTAGTGAAGAACACCAAAGTGCAGTGCAATCTCACTTTGGAAGAGCTGCTTAAGGTTAGACCAGAAGTATGGAAACATGTCGCCAAACAAGTACCAGAGATAGCAAAACCTCGTTCCCAGGTAGGATCCCAAAGGATAGTGCCAGAAATACCCTTGGATAAGATAGGAGATATGTGTGAAGGTGAAGAAGGGAACACCTACCTTCCCATTACCTACCAGGAGTACACCACCAAGGAAATTTTGGACTCAGGTGCAGGAGTTGCAATTGCCACCACTTCCCTATGGAAGCGTTGGGGCAAGCCAGCACTCAAGCCAACGAGAATGAAATTGCAGATGGCCGATGGTCATATTGAGAGACCCTTAGGATTGCTAGAAGGAATAACTCTCACCACCTGTGGTGTCGAGTTCGAGCATACCTTTGCCATATGTGATTTTAGCAAGAACCATGCCTATGAAATGATCTTGGGACGACCCTTTATGCGACAGTTGCAAGTGGTACAGGATTGGGGAACCAATTCTTTGTACCTGCAGCACTTAGGTGTTACGACCAAAGTCAATCTCAAGGATTACTCTCATAGAGATGTCCCTCCTATCCAATGGAACCCCATCCATAGAGCCAAAGATGATACGGAATCGGTGCATTCCATAGGGTCAGGATCCTCTTGGATGCATGAAGACACCCACTTATGGATGTGCAAAGTAGCAGTAGACGAAGAGAAGAGAGAAAAAGCCAGAGAGGAAGGTGCAAAAGAAACCCATAGACCAATCCAAGACCCAGCCTATGCACCTGTAGTTTTTCCAGACGAAGAATTTGAACCTCACGGCTGGGCAGAAATTTTAGCAACCATGGATGTAGCCATCAATGAGGAACAATGGACACCTCACTGTGATGAGGATGGCTATGACATTTCAGTCTTCTCCATAGAGCCAATCATGGGAGAGGCAGTTCTAGAAGAATGCGAACCTAGCCCTGATGCATTTGAGGATGCAACTGACTCCGATCTAGAGTCAATCATTATGGACCCACCATTTGCATCAGATGAAGAATACTTCCATGAAGTAGAATTTCAACCCCAGAGGCATGGAGAGCTTACAAATGATGTGAGATTAGCAACACATGTGACCCCGAAGGAAGAAGGAAAGAAACGAAAGAAGAGAGAAGTCTCACCAGAAGGGGAAGAATCTTTGTTTGAGGTCCCAGAATATTTTAAGAAATATGAGATAGACGACAGGAGAGTTATGATAAGAATGCCGAAACGAGAGGCACAATCAGGAGAGGCCTATGATAACAAAGAAACCACCAAGAAAATAGTAGTGGCCCTAGAAGAAGGAGAGGAGAGATGCACGTACATAGGCCATGACCTAACAGAGGAAGAAGAGCATGCATTAATTGCCTTGCTAAGAGAATACAGAGATGTATTCGCTTGGAGTTACAAGGATTTGAAAGGTGTTGACCCTGACATATGCTCACACACTATCCCCATGATCTCAGATGCTAAACCCTCTAAGCAAAAGCCCTATACATATAACGATAATTACACTGCCAAGATTAAAGAGGAGATAGATAGACTGGTTGAAGCTGGATTTATCTATGAAATTGAGCACACTGAGTGGGTATCCCCCATTGTAGTGGTGCCCAAGAAGAACGGCAAGCTGCGTGTATGCATTAACTTGAAGAAGGTTAATGCAGCCACAATCCGAGATAACTATCCGCTTCCCATCACATAACATCTCTTAGAAAGAGTGGCAGGCAAGGAAGTGTATAGCTTCCTTGATGGATTTTCGGGCTACAATCAAGTAGCCATAGCTCCAGAAGATCAGCATAAGACGGCTTTTGCCACGGAGTGGGGTATATTTGCCTTTCGTGTAATGCCATTTGGGCTTACCAATGCACCAGCTACCTTCCAAAGGCTGATGTGCCATGTATTTAAAGAGTTCCTGAGGAAGAACTGGGAAGTCTATGCTGATGATCTTTGTGCTCATTCCAACATTAGACAAACTCATATTCCTGAACTCAGACAAATCTTTGACAAATGTAGAGAATATCAAGTCTGCCTAAACCCAGAAAAGTGCGTTTTCATGGTCAGGCAAGGCAAGATTCTAGGGCACATAGTGTCAAAGAATGGTATATCTACTCACGAAGAGAAAGTGAGAGCCATAGTAGAGCTACCTAGGCCAAGGAATGTCAAGGAAGTACAAGCTTTCATGGGACATTGTGGTTACTACCGTCGGTTCATTCACATGTATGCTGTCATTGCAAAGCCCATGTACGGACTTCTGACAAACTTTGAGTGGACTGAGGAATGTGAGAATTCCTTCAATGAGCTTAAACGAAGATTATGTTCAGCACCAATCTTAACCACACCGGATTGGAATAAGCCTTTCCATGTTCATGTGGATGCATCCAATTATGCCATTGGATGTGTGCTTGCACAACCTACTGGTGAAGGTAATATGGATCTTCCAATTGCCTATGCTAGTCGACAATTGAATGCAGCTGAACGAAATTACACCACTACAGAGAGAGAAGGCTTAGGCATGGTATATGCAGTCAAGAAATTTAGACACTATTTGCTTGCAAACAAGTTTAAATTTTTTTACTGACCATCAAGCATTGCTATACCTCGTAAACAAGCCATGCAATACAGGAAGATTAGTAAGATGGTTTCTCTTGCTAATGGAATATGATTTTGAGGTTGTGGTAAGGAAAGGGAAGACTCATTTGAGAGCAGATCACCTTTCTAGGCTCACATCGGGAGAAGCCTCACAAGGAGTGTCGGATGACCTTCCTGATGCTTACTTGTTTAATTTGGAAGTGGTGCCACAGTGGGCTAAGCCACTAGTGCCAGTATTGACATACGGGCCTAACCATCCAGTAGTGAACATACAAAATAGAGAGGTTGTGAAAGCCCAAAAGTACCACATCCTGGCTGGAAGTATGTACAAGCACACAGATCAAGGAATCTTGGCCTGTTGTGTGGAAGAGGATGAGTACGCTAAATGGTTGCAATTAGCACATGCAGGTGCATTAGAGCAACACTAATCAAAGCAATGAACCCTACAGACACTAAGGAGACTCGGAGTGCATTGGCCGACTATGGAAGCTGATGTCCAAAAGTTGTGCAGGGAATGCCCAATCTGTCGCACTAAACCACCTGTGGAACATGCCACTCTTTATCAAGTGTCCATAGTGCCAGCTTGGAGTGACCCACTAGTTTCCTTCCTGAGGACGAGAACTTTCCCTCTGGATATGACCTTGGCTAGGAAAAGGAGTTTAGAACAAGAAGCCCAGGATTACTCACTCATTGGTGATAATCTATATAAGCGTGGTAAAGATGGTTACCTGAGACTATGTGTCCATGAAAGTGAATATCTCAAGATCTTGGAAACTGCTCACCAAGGTGTAGCAGGAGGACACTTTGGACCAGATCGGGTGATCAAGGCAATACTATTTGCGGGCTTCTGGTGGCCGACCCTTCACATGGATGCACGTACCTATGTGAAACGATGTGATGTCTGTCAGAGAACTCAGTATCCTATACGTAAAGATGAGATGCCACTGAAACCTATGATGGGTGGACGTGCATTCTCTAAGTGGGGAATAGACTTCGTAGGTCCTATTAATCCCCCAGCTAAGGGTTCCCATGCAGAATATATCATTGTTGCGACAGACTATCTAACAAAGTGGGTAGAGGTAAAAGCCACAACGAAGAACGATGCTCAAACAATTGCTAAATTCTTGTTTGAAAATGTATTCACTAGATACGGGCTACCTATAGAACTAGTAAGTGATAGAGGCACTCACTTCTTGAATGAAGTTATTGAAAATCTGCTCCAAGAATTCTTGGTAATACATAAGAAGTCTGCCCCCTATCACCCTCAAGCAAATGGCCAGGCTGAGAGCACCAACAAGATCTTATGCAATGTACTGACGAAATTAGTAAACAATAAACGCTCTGATTGGGACAAACAGCTACACCATGCTGTTTGGGCATACCGAGTCGTCTACAAAACGGTACTCCAAGCCACCCCCTTTCAGATGGTATTTGGTTAAAATGCAGTGCTACCATTGGACTTCTTGATACCTACATTGAAGGTAGCACAAGAGCACGAATGGACGGGTCATGAACTCTCCTCTAGACTTTTTGACCTTGAACGATTAGGAGAAACAAGACTAAGGGCAGCTGCAGGGATATATGCAGCTAAGAAACCACAGAAGGCATATTTTGATGCCCACATTAAGGATAAAGGTTTGAAGGCAGGCGACCTAGTATTAGTATACACTTTGAAACAACATGCAAGAAAATTAGAGAAGCGTGGCTATGGACCTATGATCATAAATAGGATCTCCACAAGTGGAGCAGTGCAACTAGCCACATTGGAAGGTGACGTTATCCCAAGCTATATAAGCGGATGCAGAGTCAAGTTATATCAGGAACCTCTCACAGAGGAAATGCTAAGTCGACTCAATATCGCCAAGAAACGCAAGGAAGAAGAAAAGCGGATTCGAGAAGAAGCTCAAGCAGAAGCTTTAGAACGCATCAGAAGGATGAAGTTGTGAAGACAAGGTAGAGATCAGCCTAGAACAAATGACTATGCAGATCAAGGATATCATATGGCAATGTGTGAAGTCGCAAGAACAAGTTCCCATAGAATAATTGATCGACGACCTTTTGTGACCATAGAGGTAGGACAAGGAACTAGTGCACAGTCCGTGCGAGCATTGATTGACTCAGGTGCAGCCACTAGTGCGGTGAGACTCTCTTACTGTCAAGAATTGAAATTAAAGGTCAATCCTATAGAAGCTTATCTCATAGGATTAGGAGGTGTGGAAACCCCTTGCATGGGCGAGGTGGAGCTTCCCCTCTACATTCAGGACATGTTAATGACAGTTGAGGTACTAGTGTGCCAAGATGAAGACCTCACGGAGCCTCTTGTCTTGGGTCAGGATTGGATCTATGATCATGCAGTCAACCTAAACCTAAGAAGTGGACTTCTTTAGGTATGGGTCAACCATAGTCGAATTACAGTAGAGTTAGATAATGGAGCACTCAAGGAACTAGGAAAGGCACACACTCCTGGTCCTTCCAGGAGTACACATGAAGATGACCATGTTGTTCTTGTCCAAAACTATGTGTTGCAGAGGAATGATGTTTGCAAAAAAGGAGTCAAGGATGCAACGGAACTCCCTTCTTTTCCAAAGGCCAGAGGGAGGCAGCAACCAAAGGTGGATCAAAGGCAGAAGAAGCAGAGTACTACCTATGTCGGAGATCAAAAGTACCTGCGCAGCAAAATGTCTCAGCTAGTGAAACAAGTGTGGGTGCGGAAAGGCGAACACCCGGTTGCACTCAAGCCAACCACACGGGCAAAGCCTCTTATTAGTAACCACCAACACGAAACTAATAAGAAGTCTTTCATAAGTTCTTCTGCTAACGTGAAGTCTATTTGGGTGCCCAAGAAGTCGATGAAGGCTAGGCCACAATCAAGACAAATTTGGGCGCCTAAGGCTTGTTTGCGGGCTCAAATAGCTACACCAAGACCACACCCTATACAGCATGATCCATTCACTCGCACAGCCGGCATCCACACGTTTTCAACACTCAGGAACACACCAAGGCCCATGAGCACGAACAGAATCACTTGTAAATGGGTCCGTAAAAGGCCTCATTTTCAAGCTGACACACCTATAAAGCTCTCGAGAGTCTCTACGAAACCAAGAGCAAAACCCATCCACTGCATTTGGCAGCCTAAGACTTGTAACAAACCCCCGGACCCCATTTGTAAAACCATGACAACCAACTAACCACATCACTATCACACTACATCATTCCACTTAGCTCTTAGGTCTACCAAACTCCTAACCACACACACACTCGCACCGATCACTTACTAACCCATTAATCTCTCCCGACCCTCATGTTAATGTTGTAATGGGAACAACAACGGTTCTCTCTTGTCCTGTACAATGTTAACACAGGTTTGTATATTCTCACAGAGACAGGAAGCAAGAAGTAACATGGCAGATACGGTAGGAACTAGCTCCCAGGCAGGCACCAGCCCCCAAGTTGTGGACATTGAAAGCCTTCCGGTTGAGGAGGAATTAAAGGAACGACCAGCGGCATTGAGGGCATTACATGCCATACCGGTTCAGAACCCTCCACAGGGGCACACAATGTCAGTCAGCAAAAACTCTCATTGGTTCAGTGATGTGGCAAGACCCCTAGGTGAAGGCAATTATATGTGGGAGGCAGAGATAGAATTCAATGGGCGCTGGGGCAGGTATCACTTTTTTACCAGGGAATTTGAAAGATTGCAGAATAATGAAGGATTGAAACCCATATGGAAGAAGGCAGGACTCTACGAGTATTTCAAATTCCAATTGCCCAAGCCGGATTTTCTAGGGTGCTCGTATTTGATTAGCACCCTTACTCCGAGCAAAGACAAAAAGGGATACAGCTCCTTTGTCCTCCCGTCTCTCACAAGGGGCAATGAGCTCAAGCGCTTCAGATTAACTATCAACTTGGTAAGGGAAGCTTTGGACATGAAAGGTATGCACATTCCTACGGAGAAAGAGACTATGGTTCCAGACAATATGAAGAACAGAAATTTGACGAAATTAAAGGACATGGTCGCGATGACACCTACGATCGCCATTCACTTACGCATGGTCATGCAACATTTCGCATTCCCCGCGTAGGAAAGGTTCACAATGCCTCCCAAAAAGATCTGGTTTAGCCTCTACTTAGCAGATGCTTTTGATTTGACAATCAACATGCCTCACTGGATTATCGACCAGATCCATTTGGCTCATCAAAGGTGGTATAAGAAACAAAAATCTGTACTGTATGGATGTTGTGCGCTTACCAGAATTGTGTATAGATGTCTCGCATATGATGTACCAGTGCAAAGGGCTCTCATTTGGACCAGAGCACAGGAGTTTCAACGCAGACTGTCAGCCGCAGGGCCTCCCTCAAAGAAGATGAGAGGCGTTGTCCAGATGCCTTGTGCACAAGCCCGCGGTGCTACCCTAACACCTGAAACAACGCCAAGGCTTCCCAGACGAGTGCAACCATTTACTATCAAGTTACCCAGGCACAGCACAGATGGCCCTAATCTTGTGTTTCCACCTGTACCTACGGATCTGGAATTTCCTCACGGATTCACTTTGGAAGATCTAACAGATGAAGAAGTTACCAGAATCATTGAAGCTGTTAATGCGGAAGTCGAAGCAGAGCAGGGTAGTGGACAACAAACTGCTACAGAACAACCCCAGCCAAGACAACCAGAAGTGGTGGAAGTGGAGGATGAAGAAGAAGAAGGCCAAGAGGATGAACAGGAAGGATTTTCTGATGAGGAGGCGCATGACTATGAGCAAGAAGTTATACAGGAACTAGAGGGTGCCCCAGCATATACAAAGGAGTTGAAAAAGCTCTACGATACCATCAACAGGGTCCAACAACAACATAAGTTATCCCTTGCAGCAGGAAAGGCTATCATGCACCAAATCCTTGAGGAGGAAGGAGTCGACGAACAATATCGCGCCACACTGGATATGATCTCTGATGCTTTAGGAGTACCTGAGACAGTGCATACTGCCCTGGCACAATCACGCAGAACGGAAAGAAGATACGGAAGGCGTCCCCCACGAGCAGGGAAACAGATGAATGTCTTAGTATCCGAAACACAAGGGACAGCCACGACCACGGGCACAGCACACACTGTGCACGATACTGAAGAGACCCATGTGTCCAGTGCACCCCCATCACCCCCCTTGCCACCCCCGCCGCCCACTCCGCCACATTCACCTCCCATTACCAATGTAACAACCACCGTCACCGCCTCGGAGTCCACTGCCACGACTGAAGCACAAACCGCCAATCAACCCACACACCCTCTCAACACCTCCCTTGTATACACCTCCACTAACAGTGTAATCCTAACGGCAGCTACTGACATCCCCATTCCCCCACTCACACTTCCGGGTAGTTCATATTCACAATTGCACACACCACTATACACATTCACCACAATCACTGCACCCACAATTCCACTATTCACGATCACTCCCACTACTGCGTCCACCATGGATTTTATGGACATATCACCCCCCACCGAACCTCTCCCTCCCCCCATACGGCCACAATCTCCCATTCCCCCACCACCCACTTCACCATTTTCCAGCACCGCATTCACACTTCCCTTCCCCTTTCCCTTTCCTTCTGCATTTAACACCCTTCCTGCATCCACCCCTATTAATAATGTATTTAATAACATGTATCAGTGCATGTCTCAGTTACAACAACACTATCAGCACCTCGATGCTCAGCATACAAGTTTGTTCAGGAGTCATGAAGCATTACAAGGAAGATTCATTGATTTAGAGAAAGAGAAGAAACAATTACAACAGCAGTTTAGTGCATTGCAAGAACAACATGAGCAATTAGTGGCAAATGCACCGCAGCCAGATGCAGAAGAAAGACAACAAATGGATGCTCTGCTACACTCCCAAATCACAGAGAACCTCAAGCTCCGCTGCAACATGGCTCTATTACGGAAGCATATGTCTGCAGCCCTGGAAGAAAATAGACGGCTTCAAACACAAAACAAAGAGAACTTGGAAGTAGCCATGGAAGGTTCCCCACAAGAAATTGACCCGGAGAAGTTTAAGGCTATTCCCTCGGACAATATGCAAATCATATTGGAAAGCCATGCTGATCTCCTCGAAGCCCATGCAGCCTTAGAAAAGGAAAGAGACGAACTACTAAGGCAATTGGCAGCTCAGCCAGAACCACCCAAAGAAGTCCCAACCACAGCTGACACAACTAACGAAGTTGCAGCGCTCAAAGCACAACTCGAAGAATTACAAAAGAAAGTGCTTGAGTATGAACGCCAACCCTCCCCCTTGGTAGAACCAGAACCTGAAGACCTAGTACCAATCGAAGTAGAGGAAACTTTTGAGGACCCGTACGTTCCGATGCCAGCACCTGGAGGCAAGCAGACAGCGGAAGGCATGGACACCATTGAGATAGAGGCCCCTGAATGGATGCAGAGATTAGAGAAAGTGGCCACCACCCATGATGACAGGGTAGCAGTTCAAATAGCATCCATGTCACGATTGGAAGAGGTAATCATAAAATCCGACTACTTTAGAAACCTCTCACATCATAGGTGGATTGGCACCTCCGACGACTTGTATGTTCCTTTTTGTGTCTTAATGGCGGATTATAATGCTGAAATCAAGCACCACACCTCACGGGAACCAACCTCTGCCACACAGTTTGCACCAGACGACATCCCAGAAAGTGCCAAGCAGGGAAATATTCGCCAACCGACTTGGAGAATTCGGCTGCTTGAAACCTACCCGGAAATGAATCGCACATGGAATAACATGCCCCTGTATATCAAGTACAATCCTTGCTACTGTCCTATTTTCCGAAGAAGGTCGTGGCCGGAATACACAAAGATGGTGCTGACAACCAAAGGATGTGAGGAATGGCTCAATTATGTCTACTTAGCGCCACCCAAAGGCCAACCTATCGTAGGGTATATGATATCGATAATTCGGCATTGCGGTGTCAGGTTCAAAAACGTACCAGATGTCATGACACAGATGTGCCTTAAAATTTTTGAACTCATGATAGTCACCTTCCGGACCTTCAAGAATGTTAAGGAACCTCACCTCTCTGCGCTCGGATTCAATGAAGGCAATCAGGATCTTGTTTATGACATGAGCACAACACCCTCTATTAATGTTGTTTATGCATGGCATGCCCGCATCAAATACCTACCGGCCTGCTTCAAACAGACATTTGAAGAGATGTTTGTCACAGGGTTCTGGGAATATCACTCAGAGATCTTCATTCCCAGGCCCTCACATTTATTACAATTGTTTGTAGTGGAACAAGCTCTCCATTCAGACAAGTTGCATATGCCACATCCAGAGGTTCCTGGGCCGGTAGATTGGGATGCTCTACTCACAGACTTGGCCAAAGGATTGAGGATTGCCGAACATCACTTAGCGCAAGACGTTGTCGAATACTACGTCCAACGACCCTCCCAACAAGGGTCTGTCAGGCCTACAAGACCGTACTCAATGCAACTCCCTTTCAGATGGTTTTTGGTCAGAATGCAGTGCTTCCTTTGGACTTCTTGATACCGACCCTTAAGGTTGCACAAGAACATCAGTGGACCGGCCATGAATTATCAGCAAGAATAATGGACTTGGAACGATTAGGAGAAACCAAGCTAAAGGCAGCAGCAGGAATATATGCAGCGAAGAAGCGACAGAAAGCATATTTTGATGCACATGTGAAAGATAAAGGCCAAAAAGAAGGAGATTTAGTTCTAGTATATATGCTGAAACAACACGCACGTAAGTTAGAAAAGCGAGGTTATGGACCTATGATCATTAACAGACTCTCGACAAGTGGAGCAGTACAGCTAGCCACCTTAGAAGGAAACATAATGCCTAATTATATTAGTGTCTCTAGAGTCAAGTTATATCAGGAACCTCTTACTGAGGATATGCTTAGACGACTCACGTTGGCAAAGAAGCGTAAGGAGGAAGAAAATAGAATACGAGCGGAAGCTCAGGCAGAAGCAATAGAACACATTAAACGCATGAAGTTAAGAAGACAAGGACTAGGGAGAGAACATTATAACCATCTGGAAACAACACCCAGATACCCCATGGCTATGTGTGAGGTAAAGTCCCGAACTCACCCTAGCATAGTGGACAGGAGACCATTCATTACAGTCAGGCTAGAGCACGGCAACCCTTGCCAAGAGCTCAGGGCTTTAATTGACTCAGGTGCTGCGACTAATGCGATTAGATGGTCCCACTATAAGGATTCAAGGATAGAAATGCGGCCAATTGAGGCATACCTCATAGGGCTAGGAGGCATGGAAACCCCTTGCATGGGCGAGGTGGACCTTCCTATCCTCATTAAGGATGTGACCATGACAGCGAAGCTACTAGTGTGCCATGATGACGACCTGATAGAACCCCTAATCCTTGGCCAAGATTGGCTATACGATCACTCAGTGGACCTAAATCTTAGACAAGGCTCCTTACAGATTGGAACCTTAGAGCAGAAGCGAGTGATACCGCTTGACTTCCCTAACGGCATTCCAACTGAGGTTTGTAACCCTAGACCCTATGAAATACATGCGACAAAAGACCGGAAGATCTTTGGTCAGATCAGTCACGTTACATCTACACCAACCCACTCGGGCTTGGCTAGGGACAGTTGTCAATCAGAAGGACGACAGGAGATCTTCCCTGGGGCTTCCTGCAAACTAGAAGGGGCAGCTACCCAACCGCTAGGGCAGATGGAGACAATCAACGGTCAGGTGGGTTGCATCAGCGGCCAAATGAGCACAATACCCTACGGTGCTCATCCTTCCAAACTTGCTGCGGACTGACCTAGATTAAAGATAAAGAACGAATCACTTCCTAATGGGCAGGTCACACAAGTGTTGGATCTCCCTTCTTTTCCAAAGCAGAGCGTCCAATGGACCTCTCAAACCCAACCACGAAGGAGTCAACCACAACAGAGGAACCCAGACCGACGACACCACCAGATAAGGCAAAGAAAGCAGCAGTATCAACATCACAGAACAAGTGGCACGAGACAAATATAGGTGCCAAAAGGACAGCAACCACAGCCTATTGGCAACACTGCAGACAAGAACAGGACAAAGTTTCAAAAAAAGCAGAGTCAGCATCCAAAGTCCCCTCGATCTTCTTCCCCAAGTACAAATACTCGACAGATTTGGATCGCCAAGAAGTATCTTATCAATCGATCCACACCCACGCAGATTTGGGTACCCAAACAATGTATTATAGCCCAACCCTCTAGCCATGTAATATATACCCCTCAGAAATCTTTTCATCCTTCAATACCACCAAACCCGATACCACTTTTTGTCCCTCAGAACAAACACACCATCCGCTCAAAAACTCTTAGGAAATGGATACCGAAACGTGTCCAGAAGACTTCCCCTAACCCATTGACTGACACCACTACCACCTCAACTAATCTTCATCCGTGTAATAAATGACTTACATTTGAACCTTGTATAAATTCACACACCATAACCCCACATCACTCATAATAAAAGCTCATCAAGAAATATATGCATAATCTGAGCATGTAGGCGTCTAGAGACCTGCATTAGTGTTGCAAATAATCATTCCATTAACCACCTCACAACACCTGGCTACACGGGTTACACATCGGTTATGGAAAGGGATTGCGGTCTCACTTTATTGGGATCATAATTAATTTCCATGCTAATGTGTTAATCTTTTGTAGCAGATCTTTTCCATTAGCTCGTCAGTCATCATGCAAACCGAAGAAGGACCATCAGAAGCTGGCCCAAGCACACCAATGGCCAATATTGGAGAATTACTCGCGGAATCTTATCCGACAATGCAACCACCAGAGTTTCAAGGTTTTCCAGGACCCATGCCAATCGACGATCCTCCTAGAGGATATACGGAGAAGATTCATCGTAACTCGCACTGGTTTCAAGGCCTAGCAGGACCATTAGTAGACACTGATTTCATATTTGAGGCCAATTTGGCATTTGATCTTCGCACATGGGCCAAGTACCAGTTCTTTTCAAGAGAATTTGAAGGACTGCAGAATACACAAGATTTAACGCACGTTTGGGCACGAGCAGGATTTACAGAATATTTTAGTGACCCTCTGCTTAAACCTGATTTTTACAGATGCTTTTACCTAGTAACCACCTTGACAGCTTCAGAGAACAAGGATCTACCCGTCACATTCATGTTACCATCCTTGGTAAATGACCCTCCATTCAGAAGGTTTTATTTGTCCAAAGATTTAATTCACGTTGCTCTCAAAATACATGGAACGCATACTCCGACGGAGCGAGAACGGCTAGTCCCAGAGCAGATGAAACGTGGTGATGTAACTAAGTGGGAGGATATTTCAGCTATAACCCCTGAGCTCTCCAAGCCATTACGGATATGCATGCAACATTTTGCTTTCCCAGCTCAGGATCGTTTTACCATGCCCCACAAAAGAATCTGGTTTGGCTTATACTTAGCATGTACCGGACCTCAAACGGTTGATCTAGCTAGCTGGATAATTGATCAGCTCTATTTGGCACAACATAGATGGGAACGAAAGAAGGTAATCAATGGATGCTGCGCCCTCACCAGGATCATATATATGTGCTTGGCGTATGACTTACCAATTGAGCGTGCCATGACCAGTGAGGAATTGAAAGCATTCAAAGGGACCACTAAGAAGGCTAGAAAGTCTAGCAAAGGCAGAGCCAGAAAACGCATGAGAGGAACCATACTGTGCCTACAAGTCCCAGAATCACCCTCACCACAACCATCTCCAGAGCAGTCACCGACCGCAGCCACTCCCACGGTACCACCAATTTGTATACAGTTATCAAGACCAGTTACGCCGGAGGGCACCACCAGTACTGTTGCATCCCAAGCAGCCACAACCACAGAACCTATCACCACAGCAGCTGAACTTCCCACCACTATTGGTGCGGAAGCGTTCTCTTTTCCAATACCCCATTTAGTAGCAGAACAAGCAGCACCACTGGATCCAACTTTCGATTTTGAAATGCCCGATGTATTCTCCAATGAGTTCCAGTTTTCAGAAGCCCAAATGTTTTCACAAGAATATGAAAGGCCCAGCTATCCCACCACACCCCGGGATCAGCCACAAGGACAGATTGTGTCTAGCTCTGATAACGAAAGAATAGCAACCGATGACGACGAAGGCGACGACGAAGCTAGCCAGGGAACTCAGGAATCCCAAGAGCATGAACAGACAGATGGTCAAGGCCAACAAACAGACACACATGGTGATACAAGTACCCATGAAGATGAAACTTACGAAGCAGTAGCTTACACACTGGCTATTAAGAAGTTGTATAGAACTATGGAAAAAGTTTGGGCACGCAAAAAGCTGACTGAGGAAGAGAGTCAAGCAATAATAGAACAGGAACTTGTCACAGGCGGTTTCGAAGACGCATACATCAAAGGATTCCGAGAGTTAGTCAAATCAGTAGGCTCCAACGAAGCCCTTAGGTACTTGCAAAGAAAGCCACTACCACAGTTTGACCCCCGCAGAGTACGACTACTTTCCAAGCCCGGCGAATACATTCGTGTACCAACAGGAGCACAGTCTTCAGAACAAGCCAGGGAGGCACGTATCGTCCCCGAAAGTTCGTTGGCAGCAGAAACCATCCTTGTACATTCCCCACCCCGCGCTACCACTCTCCATACCTCAGTCATCACTGAAGAACCGACCACCCCAACCGCTCCTCCATCACCGCCCATCCCTCCAGCCTCCCCTCTTCACCCTCCTTCCCCCAGACCAACATCTTCATTCGTCGGTGGCGTAGCAGAAATCGTCTTTACGACCACTCACCCCACAATTCCTGCACCCATTAGACTTAGTCTACCCCCTCATACACCCACCTTTCTATCCAACCCATTCCTCCATCCATCTTTTCCATCTTTCCCCACAACTCCAAGACCCCTTTTTCCATTCCCACCGCCCTTAACCTTTGTTGGTGCATTTTGCCCAAGCCTACATGCTTGATATGCTTGATATTATCCTCATTTGTAAGTCACATGAGTAGTCATGTGAACACCTCTTGTAAAAGAGTACATTTTATCTCTTGTAAATGGAAAAAGAAAAAAGTAAAAGGATGGCTTACCTCATCCATGATGTAAAAGCAAATTCGTGGCTCCAACTACCAAAATCACGAATTTTTGAGCTGAGGGAATCTCTCCTAACTTTGGGGATCACTTTTAGGTGGAGCCATTCGAATTCGAATTCAAAACTCCCTCCAAGAATTGCTATAAAAGGAGCAAGAAGGAAGAGGCGATTAGCAAGCCTTGTACGTGACCACTTCATGTCATTTTGTAGAGATTGAAGAGCTTACTCCATAGCTCTATCATTCTACTCCCATTGTGCAAAGATTCATTGCCAATGTGGTTGTAATCATATGTGAATCTATACATTTATTATCATCTACCTCTCTGTTTTGTTCTCTGCTATACTCACTCAGAGCAGTAACTTCAGAAGGTCATATCTCGAGTTTTACTGAACCTTTTTCCGTGTTTTAAAGTGCGTTGGATAGCTCTCACTGTCTAGTTTCTACCTATAAATTTTCAAGGTCATTGGATTTATACTTTTGGAGATATCTGCATTTTACTGCTTACTGGTCTATCTCTGCAGAGCCCCGAGAATTGTGGGAATGTTCCAGAACTTGATGAAACTTGTTCTCAGTGCTCAGTCCATCATTTGAAGTGTTTTAACTTGGAATAGGAAGCTTGCTAAGTCTATTTGCTATGCCCAAAATGAATTTTTCTAATTCCTTCCAGGTTGAGAGCACTGTTCATTTTTTCTAGCAGGTGTATGTCCAAAAATAGCAAGTTTTGGGAGCTAGTCATTTCGCAACTAGCCTGTCTTGACTTAAACTTTTGGGATACATGTTCCAAAGTACTTGGCTGATATTTTGGTGGATTTAGGAAGCTCAAAGGGTCTACTAATCAACTCTGAAGTCTCAGTTGGCTGGTGTGAAGCTGGTTGTAGCGGCACCTACTCATCTTTGGATTGCATCCACCATCTCTCTTCACAGTGGTATCAAAGCATAGTCAAGCAACATGGGAGATGGATTTCCATCAACAATTGACAAATTGGATCGAAACAACTACCCGACATGGTCTATAAGGATGGAGGCTTACCTTCAAGGAAGGAATCTATATGGATTCATATCCGGAGATGAAGCAATGCCAACCATGAGGAACAAAGGGCAACCATCACATGAAGAAGTGGAAGGACTTTCGAATTGGTGTTCGAAGGATGCACTTGCAAGGTCCTATATTCTAAACTCAATCTCTGATTTTCTTTTACCTCATGTCAAGGGATGCAAGACATCAAGAGAAACCTGGAATGCACTTGCTTCTTTCTTCTCTTCCAACACTCGAGCAAGGAAGAACCAATTGTGGATGGAGTTCACAACAATGAAGAAAAGCCCGAAGCAAAATGTGACTGATTATGTCACAAAGATGAAGGAGATTTCCGACCAACTTGGAAGCATTGGAGAGGTAATTGAAGAGGAGCAAATCATAAGACAAATCATGAATGGAATCAAAGCAGACGACAAGTGGGAGTCATTCACAACAGCCATGGATTTATACATGGATATGCATGTACCCGACCTCAACACACTCATGGGCCAACTCTTCACTCATGAAGCAAAGATTAGCAAAGGTGGTGAGTCCTCAAGAGGTAATCAAACTTCTGCCTTATATTCTGATAAAGCTAAGGTCAAGGACAAGTCAAAGAATAGGAAGAATGAAGATGAAGGAAGCTCTTTCCAAGCAAACTTTGCAGGTAGAGGAAGAGCTAGAGGAAGAGGCAGAGGTGGAAAGCAAGGCAGGGGGAGATTCCAATCATCTCAACCTTGCAACATATGTGGCTTATCTAACCATACTACTGAAGAATGTTTCAGGAATCCAAGGAACTCAAGAGGAAGAGGATTCAATAGAGGTGGCTATGGATCAAATAGAGGTAGGTACAATGGAGGCTACAACAACAACAACTACTACAACAACAATTACAACAACAACTATCAAAGTGGCCATAGAGGAAGAAGAGATTACAATAACTATGCAGAGGACCAAAGTCAAGAAGATTCATTATTGATTATGAATCTATCAACAAAGAAGGGTAAGGATGATGATCACATATTTTACATTGATTCGGGATGCTCGAACCATGTAGCAGGAAATGTGGCTTTACTTTCTGATTTGGAAGATCCTCATAACAAGCATGAAGTGCAGACAGGAGATGACACAAAGCACTCAGTGGAGAAGATAGGTAATGTGAAGACATCAGATGGGAATATGAACCTCTTAAGCAAAGTCTTGTATGTCCCTACAATTACCAAAAATTTAATAAGTGTTGGACAGATTGTTGAAAAAGGATTGCAGGTTAGATTCAATCGATTTGGAGCATATGTTGAAGACCCAAGGCAAGGCTTTCGAAGGATTGCCAAAGGAGAAAAGACAGAAAGGCTTTTCACTTTTGAAGTGGAAGATACAAAGAACATAGCTTTGTTTAGCTATGGATCTCAAACTCTAACAGAGTTGGAGATATGGCACAAAAGGCTTGCTCACATTGGTGAGAGGACACTCAAACAGATTTGCAGGGACCAAAGTGTACTTGGTTTGCCTAATATCACAAGGCAACACATGATTTATAAGTGTGAAGCTTGTCAACTCGGCAAGGCTCATAGACAACCTTTCAATAAGAAAGGATATATGTATCAAAATCCTTTGGATCTAGTGCACACGGATGTATGGGGTCCAAGTAAGGAGCCATCTATATCAGGCTCAAGATATTATGTGTCTTTCATAGATGATTGTAGCAGGTGGACCATTCTGTTTTTCATGAAGCACAAGGATGAAGTGTTTAATTGCTTTAAGAAGTATATTGCTCTTGTTGAAAATCAAACAGGTAGGACTTTGAAAAGACTCAGATCAGATGGTGGAGGAGAATACTTCTCTTCTGAATTTGATGCCTTCTTGCATGAAAGAGGCATTAAAAGGGAAGTCACTACAAGGTATACACCTGAACTCAATGGTGTAGCAGAGAGGAGGAATAGAGCTATTGTCGAAGCTGCAAGGTCCATGCTCAATGAAAAGGGATTGCCGAACTACCTATGGGCAGAGGCTGTGTCGACAGCCACATATCTCATAAATAGACTTCCATCTAAGTCACTAGATGGAACCACTCCATATGAAGTGTGGAATGGAAGAAGACCTAGTCTAGAGCATTGTAAAATCTTTGGATGCTTAGCCTATGCTCACATTCCTTCTCAAGTAAGAGGGAAATTGGATCCCAAGGCAGAGAAGTGTGTATTCATTGGTTATGATCAAAACCAAAAAGGATATAGATTGTACAATCCAACCAATAAAGGATTTTCTGTGAGTAGAGATGTAATTTTTGATGAAAACAAATCATGGTTTGATGATGACAGGAAAGTGAAGCTGCCATATGACTTGGATGAAGATTTTCCATCACTTCAACCAAAGGAGCCAAAGCAGATTGAAGAAAGTGATTCGGAGATTGACCTAGAAGACTTGGAAAGACTAAAGCTATGGAAGAACAAAGGTAAAGCAAAGATGCAGGATGCTACATATGGACCCGAGAGCTCACATCAACCACTTAGAAGGTCTTCGAGGGAGAAGAAGAAACCAGAGAGGTTTGGTTATGATACTTCTTTGGTCACCAAGCACTCAATCTACATTGCAAAGGATTCAACCAATGAAGAACCTACCACATTCGAAGAAGCACAAAGCAAGAAAGCTTGGAGAGATGCAATGGATGAAGAAATGGAAGCCTTGAAGGAGAATGACACTTGGGAGCTTGTACCTAACAAGCCATCTATGAAGATAATCGGATCTCGATGGATATACAAAATCAAGAGGAATCCAGATGGAAGTATAAATAGACACAAAGCAAGGTTAGTTGCTAAAGGGTTTGCTCAAACCCATGGTATTGATTATGAGGAGACTTTCTCTCCTGTTGCAAAAATGCCTACAATTAGGGTTCTCATTAGTCTTGCTGCATCTAGAAATTGGAATCTTTATCAACTTGATGTAAAGAATGCTTTCTTGAATGGATGGATTTCTGAGGAAGTGTATATGGCACAACCTCCTGGATATGAGGATGCACATCATCCTAACTATGTATGCAAACTAAAGAAAGCTTTGTATGGATTGAAGCAAGCTCCAAGAGCTTGGAATTTCAGATTGGTTACTTATTTGCAGGACCAAGGATTCAAAGCTAGCAAGGCGGATACCTCTTTGTTCATAAAGAGGAATGGATCTGAAGTGATCTATTTATGTGTGTATGTTGATGATATTATTATCACAGGCAATGATCTTGAAGGAATCAAACAGGTAAAGAGTCAAATGAAGGAGGAGTTCAAAATAAGTGACCTCGGACCACTCACTTATTTTCTTGGATTGGAGTTGATCTACACAGATTCAGGTATATACATCACACAAAGGAAGTATGTCCATGACATGCTCGTCAAGTTCAAGATGGAAAATACAAAGTGTGCAGGTACACCTATGGAGCAAAATCATAAGCTTAGTGCTTATGAAGGAGAGCCAATTGAAGACATCACAAGCTATCAAAGCTTGGTTGGAAGTTTGAACTATGCAACACTCACAAGGGTGGATATATGCTATAGTGTTAGCATATTGAGTCAGTTTATGCATAAGCCGAGAAGACCACATATGGAAGCGGCCAAGCGAGTCCTCAAGTACCTAAAGGGGACCATGAATGAAGGTTTGTTCTATTCATATACTTCAGATATTGAGCTAAAGGTCTACTCAGATGCAGATTAGGCCGGATCTAAAGATGATAGAAGAAGCACATCAGGGTATATATCATTTGCAGGTTCAAAAATCATTTCTTGGTCATCGAAGAAGCAACCAACCGTGGCATTATCTTCTACCGAAGCTGAATATAGAGGTTTGGCTAATGCAACTCAAGAAATCATGTGGTTAAAGTCTTTGTACACAGATCTTGGACTTCATTCTTCAACACCTCATATTTTTGGTGACAACACAAGCTCACTACATCTAGCAGCTAATCCGGTATACCATGCTAGAACCAAGCATATTGAAGTCCACTACCATTATGTAAGGGAGAAGCTATTGAGCAAGGATATTCAACTATCCTATGTCTCTACAGATATGCAATGTGCAGACATGTTGACGAAAGCTCTTGATGGTACGAAGTTAAGTAGATTCAAGTTGATGATTGGCTTGCAGGAAATCAAGGACAATTGAAGACTTATTTGGAGGCCAAGCATGTTAGGCTTGAGGGGGAGCTGTTGGTGCATTTTGCCCAAGCCTACATGCTTGATATGCTTGATATTATCCTCATTTGTAAGTCACATGAGTAGTCATGTGAACACCTCTTGTAAAAGAGTACATTTTATCTCTTATAAATGGAAAAAGAAAAAAGTAAAAGGATGGCTTACCTCATCCATGATGTAAAAGCAAATTCGTGGCTCCAACTACCAAAATCACGAATTTTTGAGCTGAGGGAATCTCTCCTAACTTTGGGGATCACTTTTAGGTGGAGCCATTCGAATTCGAATTCAAAACCCCCTCCAAGAATTGCTATAAAAGGAGCAAGAAGGAAGAGGCGATTAGCAAGCCTTGTACGTGACCACTTCATGTCATTTTGTAGAGATTGAAGAGCTTACTCCATAGCTCTATCATTCTACTCCCATTGTGCAAAGATTCATTGCCAATGTGGTTGTAATCATATGTGAATCTATACATTTATTATCATCTACCTCTCTGTTTTGTTCTCTGCTATACTCACTCAGAGCAGTAACTTCAGAAGGTCATATCTCGAGTTTTACTGAACCTTTTTCCGTGTTTTAAAGTGCGTTGGATAGCTCGCACTGTCTAGTTTCTACCTATAAATTTTCAAGGTCATTGGATTTATACTTTTGGAGATATCTGCATTTTACTGCTTACTGGTCTATCTCTGCAGAGCCCCGAGAATTGTGGGAATGTTCCAGAACTTGATGAAACTTGTTCTCAGTGCTCAGTCCATCATTTGAAGTGTTTTAACTTGGAATAGGAAGCTTGCTAAGTCTATTTGCTATGCCCAAAAGGAATTTTTCTAATTCCTTCCAGGTTGAGAGCACTGTTCATTTTTTCCAGCAGGTGTATGTCCAAAAATAGCAAGTTTTGGGAGCTAGTCATTTCGCAACTAGCCTGTCTTGACTTAAACTTTTGGGATACATGTTCCAAAGTACTTGGCTGATATTTTGGTGGATTTAGGAAGCTCAAAGGGTCTACTAATCAACTCTGAAGTCTCAGTTGGCTGGTGTGAAGCTGGTTGTAGCGGCACCTACTCATCTTTGGATTGCATCCACCATCTCTCTTCACAACCTTCTCCCCAGTCTCACCTCCCCGACCCACTATAACCCCTTTTTCCCCTTTTCACCAAGCTGCTCCAGCCAACCCCCCTGTAAATTACTCCTCAACCTTTGTAAATCCCGTATTTACACCAGCACAAGCACCCACGATCACACCCATATTCACGGTCACTGCACTGGACACGTCCAATGACATGGACATCTCACCACCCACTGCACCATCACTCACTTCACTCACGGCACAAACATTTTTAGGCACATCACAATTTTCAACAATCACTACAGCATCCACCTTCCCACCCCCATTCCCCATTCCTGTTGCATCTACACCCACTGCATCTTCATTTAGCACCCCATTAATACTATCACCCACGGTAGATAATGCATTTCGACAGATGTTCATGTGTATGACGCAAGTAAGAGATGAGTTCACATCTCTTGGCGATAATTATCAGCAGCTGCAGAGGACAACCACTGACTTACAGTCGCAGCTTAATTTATTGTCTATTGAGAATGCCTCTCTAAACACCCGATACCAGGAATTACGCGAGGCATATCACAAATTGGAACTAGAAAGCGAAGAAAAGACCAAGGAAGCCACTGCTGACCTGGATAACTTATTAAGAGCCCAGACAATCCGCAATGCAACACTAACACGAAATATGGGCTTACTACGAAGACACCTAGCAGCCGCCAAGGAAGAAAACCAGCGCTTACAGGATCAGAACCGAGAAAACTTAGAAGCAGCGCTCGACCACCGAGTAGCCGGTTCAAAGCCATTCCCTCCGACTCGATGAGGATGCTGCTAGAAGATCATGTAAGACTTCTAGATGAATACGACCGCATGAGCGAGGAGTTATAGAAACTCAAAGAAGATCATAAATTACTCCAGTTACGAGCACCGGCACACCCAGACATACCAGCACCTGTGGACCCCTCTCCTGACATCTTAGAGGAACTCAACGCATTACGGGCCCAGGTATCAAACCTTGAATCAAGGATTGCAGTATATGAAGCACCACCCAGGCCAGATTCCCCACCTGAGCTTCCAGCTGAGGAAGAAACTGTCACCATCCCGGTGGAGGAAACGTTTGAAGAGGCATACGAGCCACAACCCATCCCAGGCAGACGCGTCACGGCCGAAGGCCAGATGACTTACGAACTCCCGACCCCCGCGTGGATGAAGACAATTGAGGAACTTGGAACAACACATTCAGCTAGAGTAGAGGCACAATTACATGCCATGGCGATGATAGAAGAAAGAATTTTACAGTCTCCATTCTTTGCTCATTTGGCCCCGCGACGATACATATCTGGGCATGAGCTACAGTATAAACCGTATTTTATGTTAATGGTTGAATACCAGTTAGCCATTGAGAAAGAGACAGGTAAGAAACCATCGCATGCAACTCAATTCGAGGAGGACGATCTACCACTCGATGCGCAGCAAGGAGAGATCTATCAACCAGAGTGGCGAAAAGATTTACTACAGAAATATCCAGAAATGATGAGTACATGGGTAAAGGCACCTTTGCACTTAAAGTACAACCCATGTTGGGGACCAGTACCACGATGCCGCTCCTGGACAGCCTTTGCTATTAAGGTACAAAACAATAAGTAGTGCCAGGACTGGTTGAATTACCCCTATTTTAAGCCACCCATTGAGTTACCAACTGTAGGCTACATGATGGCTACAATTCGCCACTGGCTCCCTAGATTAAAGCATATGGATGATATAGCGGCGCACATGACTGTCAAAATCTTTGACATGATGCAAATGATTTTTAAAGTCTTCCGACGCGTCAAGGCACCTCATGTAAACACCCCGGGCTTTGAGCATGGCAATTTTGATCTGGTATATGATATGAGTACAACGCCATCGCTACGGGTGTGTTATGCCTGGCATTGCAGAATAAAGTACCTACCGGCGTGCTACAAGCAGACTTTCGAAGAGATGTTCACAACCGGCTTCTGGGAATACCATTCAGAGGTATTCATAAGCAGGCCTACACATTTATTACAATTATTTGCCTGTGAACGAATGGTTTATTCCACACACTATCAGCTCCCGCCACCGGAAGAACCGCAACCAATAGACTGGGAGAAACTCGAGGCCGACCTGGCTCGAGGCATTCGTATCTCCGAGCACACCCTCGCTCATGACCTCCTACAGAACTATATCCGACAGACCTCACAACAAGGTTCTATCAGGGACGACAGAAGCGAGAGGGAGGGGGGTGTTGGAAGCAGCCAGAGGCATAGAAGACGCGGAAGCATGTAACGACGGAGCAGGAAGCTAGTGGAATCTTTTTTCAAAGAATCATGTTTTAGAAATACTTTTCAAAAACCTCGAACAGTGATTTTTATCACTATTGTAACATATGTAACATAGAAAAACCCTTTTCTTAATTTCTAGCTCCATTTTGTGCAAGCCGAGGAGTCCTCGAGCTTGAGGAGCTTAGGTAGAATGAGCGTATCAATTTTTGTTATTTTTAGACACCGTTTACCCTTCCAAATAGCATCTAGGACCTAATTTTTAACTATGCCGGTCACTAGATGTGAAACCGGTCAAAACTAATCTAGAAACTATAAAAAGAGCTAGAGAGCTCATTTTTGAGGTTAGCTAGTGTGAGCTTAGAGCCATTTTTGAGCTTGTAAGAGTGTTCTTGAGTAATAGAGTTGATTTCTCACCTTCTATTGTGTCTTGCTTGTCTCTTCGTAGTGTGTGTGTATGTGTGTGTGCATTTCTATGCTTCTCACCTTCACTCTCACTTCATCTCACATTCACGATCTTCATATCACTCCCATCTCTTCCGCGGATTGACATTAAGGAGGTGGAGCTTCCTAACGTGGTTCTCACCATTGTGCTAGAGCAACAGCCATATATGGCTAAAATAATTTGAATAAAAGGGGTCTATTTTGGGAGAACCATGCATTAGAAGTTGCACATGTCAAAATCGACTAAACAGAAGTACAATTTCAAACATAGGTACATTGTTTGAATCATATCTCAAAATTTACTAAATGTTTTGAGAAGTTATAACTTGGATAAGGTGCGCAATCTTTAGGAGACACCTTCTAAAAAGTTTAATCACAAACTTTACACATTTGATTAGTTAATGGATGCATAAAGTGCAACAGACTTTTTTGTGTAATGACTTTCTTCACAATTAGCTAAAGTGTTGATAATTTGGCATTGTTCTTCTAAAAGTGGTTGAAGTTTTGAGTTATTCTTGATATAGAGGTGCTCTAACATCAAGGATAGCTTGTCTTCTGGAGATTAATATTCTCCATCAGTGGTATCAGAGCAGGAATCATCAAAATTGAAGAAAAGGAAGTGAAGATTAAAAAGGACAAAGTGTGAAGGAAAAGCTAAAGGGAGACACACGAGAGCAATCAAAAGGATCATAAAGAGTAAAATTTGAAGCTAAGGTACATTCATTCTTCATAACGTTGAAGATTTGTTAGTACAGGTGAAGAAAGGATGGGAGATAGTCTCCAAATTGAGAAGTTGGATAGAGAGAACTATCCAACTTGGTCTATGAGGATGGAAGCTCATCTTATGAGCAAAGATCTGATGGGATACATCACAAGAGAAGAAGATAAACTAGATTTTAAAAATCCTAGTGTTCCAACTAGGGAGGAGCTTGCAGAATTAAAGATTTGGATGAAGAAGGATGCTCAAGCAAGGAGCATAATCTACATGGTAGTGAATGATTACTTGCTTCCTTATATCAGAGGACTTGAAAGTGCAAGTGATATATGGAGTACTTTGGAGGAGCATTTTCAGAATACAAGCAAGTCAAGGAAAGCATCACTATGGGTAGAGTTTACCACATTCCAAAAGAAGGCTTCACAATCAATATCTGATTATGTGACAAAGATGAAAGACATCACTGACTCCTTAGGTGTAGTTGATGAAGACATTGAAGAAGATAAATTGGTAAGAAAAATTCTTACAGGTCTAAGAGGAGATGAGAAGTGGAAGCCTTTCATATTGTCAACACAACTTTCCTTAGATCATTTCACTACTGATTTGAATCAATTGTTATGTCATATGCTAACTTTTGAGAATGATATCAAAGGAGATGTTGATAAGAGTACATGACATGCAATGTATTCTAAAGACAAGAAGAAAGCTATCAAAGGAAAGCAACAATCAGTTGAAGATGAAGGTACTTCAAGCCAAAAGTAGAGGAAGAGGTAGAAATAACAAAGATAGTGTTAGAGCTTGCTGGATATGTGGTAAGACCAATCATCTATCTCATGAATGTTGGCATAGTAATCAAAGCAATGGTAACTTTAATCAGAATTTTAACCAAAGAGGAAGACGTGGAGGAAATCAGAGAGGAAATTTTAGAGATAGAGGTGGTAGGAGTTTCTTTGGAAGAAATGGAGGAAGAAACTTCCAAAACCAATCTTACAATAACACCTACTACAATTATGCATCAGATCAGAAAGAAGATTCAAATCTTATTATGAATGCAACATGTGAAGTTTCAAATGAAGATTTAAGAGTATTCTATATTGACTCATGGTGTAGCAATCACCTGAGTGGAAACATTGCTTTGATGACTGATTTGGATCATAAGGCAATCAATCATATAGTTCAAACAGGTGACAATACAAAGTATAAGGTGAAGTCAATTGGATCAGTTAAAGCCAAAGATGGAAGTACTCTCTTGAGTAAGGTTTTGTATGTTCCTACAATTCCAAAGAATTTGATTCGTGTAGGACAAATTGTGGAAAAAGGATATGAGGTAAGGTTCACTAATGATGGGGTTCATGTTGAAGACCCTAGCCAAGGGAATAAGCAAATTGTTACAAGAAAGAAAGAAGGAAGGCTCTTCACATTGAGGGTACAAGGTAATGTTGGATATGCTATGTTTACATATGGAGAGCAAAAGGTGTCTGAATTGGATCTTTGGCACAAAAGACTTGAACACTTCAATGAAAGAGGTATCAAAGAGATGATTAATAATGGTTCAGTACTTGGATTTCCTAATGTTGCAAGTCAACACATGGCATATAGATGTGAAGCATATCAATTAGGTAAGGCTCATAAGCAATCATATAATAAGCATGGTTTCATGTATTCAGAAAGACTTGAATTAGTACATACAGATGTGTGGGGTTCTTCAAAGGAAGTTAGCATAAATGGTTCAAGATATTATGTCATATATGTTGATGATGCTACTAGATGGATCACTATTTATGTGATCAAAGACAAGTCAAAAGTGTTTAATACATTCAAACATTATCATGCATATGCAGAAAGAATTATAGGATAAAAATTGAAGAGATTAAGATCAGATGGAGGGGGAGAGTATTTCTCAAATGAATTCAGTGATTGTTTGTGGAATGCCAATATAAAGAGAGAGGTAACTCGTAAGTACTCTCCTCAACAAAATGGTGTAGTAGAAAGGAGAAATAGAACTCTTGTTGAGTTTGCAAGATCAATGATGAAAGAAAAGAACTATCCTAATTATTTGTGGGCTAAGGCTGTAAATACAACTACATACTTTGTCAATAGGCTACCATGTAAAGCTTTGCAGGGTATGACACCATATGAAGCTTGGTGGGATAAGAGACCTACATTAGATCATTGCAAAGTATTTGGTTGCTTAGCCTATGCTTATGTTCCTTCTCAATTAAGACATAAGTTGGAACCAAAGGATGAAAAATATGTGTTTATTGGTTATGATGATAAGCAAATGGGATACAGGTTGTGGAGTCCATCCACAAAGCAATTTCTTGTATCAAAGGATGTTACATTTGATGAGCAAAGTACTTGGTACTCAGGTACAAATAATACTTATGCAGGTGATGAAGAAGTTTTGGGTCAGAAGAAAGGTAAATCAAAGGCTCAAATATTTAATGAGTAAATCATATATGTCTTTGCAGCTAACGGATGTCTCCTTAGTACATGAAAGTAATGGATGAATAGCATCTTCCACAAAAACAACATCACAGCTAACCAAAATCCATTTAGTCTGTGGATGATATGGACGATAGCCTTTGCTTTTAGAACTATACCCAAGAAAAATACATTCCACTACTTTATCATCCTATTTTCTACCTTGTTGGTCAGGCACTAATGCATATGCCACACAACCAAAAACAAGCAGATGAGCAACAAATGGATTGCAACCATGCCAAGCGTCATATGGAGTGATAGATTGTAATGCTTTGGTGGGACACATGTTAAGTACATATGTTGCACATATAACAACCTCAAGCCAGAAACTATGTGGTAAAGCCTCACTCTTGACCATACACCTCGCCATCTCCATGAGTGACTGTAGATCCCCCTCCTCTCTCTCTTTTTTCCTCTCTCTCTTTCCTTCTCTCTCTCTCTATTTTCCCTCTCTTTCTTTCTCTCTCTCTCTCTTCTCTTTCGATTTCCCCCTCTCTCTCTATTTCCCTCTCTTTCTCTTTCTCTCCCTTTTTCTTTCTCTTTCTCTCTATCTCTCTCTCTCCCCGCGTGTGACCCCCCCTTTTTTCCCTTTCTCTCTCTCTCTCTCTCTCTCTCTCTCTCTCTCTCTCTCTCTCTCTCTCTCTCTCTCTCTCTCTCTCTCTCTCTCTCTCTCTCTCTCTCTCTCTCTCTCTCTCTCTCTCTCTCTCTCTCTCTCTCTCTCTCTCTCTCTCTCTCTCTCTCTCTCTCCCCCCCCTCTCTCCGCCCTTCGCACCCCCCTCTCTCCGCCCTCCGCACTCTCCTCTCTCCGCCCTCCGCACCCTCCTCTCTCCGCCCTCCGCACCCCCCTCTCTCCGCCCTCCGCACCCCCTCTCTCCGCCCTCCGCACCCTCCTCTCTCCGCCCTCCGCACCCCCCTCTCTCCGCCCTCCGCACCCCCTCTCTCCGCCCTCCGCACCCCCTCTCTCCGCCCTCCGCACCCCCTCTCTCCGCCCTCCGCACCCCCCTCTCTCCGCCCTCCGCACCCCCCTCTCTCCGCCCTCCGCACCCCCCTCTCTCCGCCCTCCGCACCCCCCTCTCTCCGCCCTCCGCACCCCCCTCTCTCCGCCCTCCGCACCCCCCTCTCTCTGCCCTCCGCACCCTCCTCTCTCCGCCCTCCGCACCCCCCTCTCTCCGCCCTCCGCACCCCCCTCTCTCCGCCCTCCGCACCCCCCCTCTCTCCGCCCTCCGCACCCCCCTCTCTCCGCCCTCCGCACCCCCCTCTCTCCGCCCTCCGCACCCCCCTCTCTCCACCCTCCGCACCCCCCTCTCTCCGCCCTCCGCACCCCCCTCTCTCCGCCCTCCGAACCCCCCTCTCTCCGCCCTCCGCACCCTCCTCTCTCTGCCCTCCGCACCCCCCTCTCTCCGCCCTCCGCACCCCCCTCTCTCCGCCCTCCGCACCCCCTCTCTCCGCCCTCCGCACCCCCCTCTCTCCGCCCTCCGCACCCCCTCTCTCCGCCCTCCGCACCCCCTCTCTCCGCCCTCCGCACCCCCCTCTCTCCGCCCTCCGCACCCCCCCTCTCTCCGCCCTCCGCACTCTCCTCTCTCCGCCCTCCGCACCCTCCTCTCTCCGCCCTCCGCACCCCCCTCTCTCCGCCCTCCGCCCCCCCCTCTCTCCGCCCTCCGCACCCCCTCTCTCCGCCCTCCGCACCCCCTCTCTCCGCCCTCCGCACCCCCCTCTCTCCGCCCTCCGCACCCCCCTCTCTCTCCGCCCTCCGCACCCCCTCTCTCCGCCCTCCGCACCCCCCTCTCTCTGCCCTCCGCACCCCCCTCTCTCTCCGCCCTCCGCACCCCCTCTCTCCGCCCTCCGCACCCTCCTCTCTCCGCCCTCCACACTCTCCTCTCTCCGCCCTCCGCACCCTCCTCTCTCCGCCCTCCGCACCCCCCCTCTCTCCGCCATCCGCACCCTTCTCTCTCCGCCCTCCGCACCCTTCCGCCTCCTCTCTCCCTCATCCACTCCGCACCCAACCACATTTCCCCCTCACCTCCTCACATTCCCGCACATGCACACACACACAAACACACACACTTCCTCGCGCATATACATGCATACCCACACAATTGCACACACACCCCTACACACACACTTCCATTCGCACATACACACTCACTCACACGCACACCCACACAAACCCACACCCACACATACACACATGCATAACCACACTATCGCACACACCCACACATACACACCCACATGCACGCACACATACACACACTCCCTCACACTCACACACATCTTCACACCCACAAGCTGGGCATCAATTTGAATGTGGCAGAGGATATGATAGTGGAAGCTAATGAATCTTCAGCTAGTGATCATGAGATAAGCGATGGACCAGCAGCCACAAGGCCAGAATTTGATCAGAATAGAGTTATGGTGAAGGAACAGATGAAGAAGAAAGGCATTAGGGAAGCTCTTGGAGAAGAAAGAGGGAAGAATGGAAATGCTCAAGATTTTGATGAGGTTCTAAATGGCAACATAAACCTTATCAAAGATCGCATTCCTGATGTAAAGTTGAAGGTCTTCAGAGTGATTGCTCAAAATGGAGAAGATATTCCTAAGGTTGTGAACAGATTCTTGAAGAAATGGAAGCTCGGTAGAATAATGCAACAAAGAAAGGTAATGAAGCCATTAGTGAGGAAACAACCACACCACAAAATGCGAATCTCAGATGGTAGGTGATTGTGAAAAGTGGAAGCAGGGAATAACTTTTTGCCACCAACTATTCACGGCGACTACCTATTTTTGTGGATCTAATTCAAATCAAGTAGAATATTTGACCTACCCCCCAATTTGGGTGATTATCCGGCGCGTGATCAGTAGACGTGAAGATTCGGCAAGGCTATCTTGGCCTATTGGGGCCTATAAAATCAAGGGATTTGTGCTCATTGGGGTACACTGGAGTACATGTACACGGTACACACATTTTTGGTACATTTTTGGAGTTTCATTGATGCGGGCATACGTGCAGAAGTCGTCTCTTCCACTTGGTGGTTTCAAGCCTATTGTAGGAGCTACTCTGTAGTGCGGATACAGACGGTAGGCTTCTCATTTGAGGGCTATGAGCACTATAGTGTAAGAAAGTGCCTTGGATTTTCTTTCCTTTCCGTGAGTCAGTATTGGTGATTGAGCTCTATTCTCTTGAGCAAATCTTACCATTTGTATTGTTCTGAGTTAGACTGCATGTAATTAGCCCCTTAAGCTGATGAGAAGATTCTGTGCATTGAGCTTATTTATTTCTAGGATGGCATGTTAGCCTTCTAAGCCTGCACTTTTGAGCATCTGACCAACCTTGTAATCATCTGAGTCAAATCAAGAAGTGATTGGTCTTCCTTGGTCATTTGTTGTCCATATTTTCTGAAGCATTTACCATTCTGTACAATTCTTGTTGTCTGCCTGCTCACAGAAATGTTAAAGGGTATACTTCCCTAAAGAGAACCCCCCTTGAGTAGGTGACGTACTGGACGTGTTTAATCTTCTTTCTCTACCTTTGTTAAAAGCGGATACCCCAGTACCTCCTCTACAGTTTGGCACGCACGGTGGGACCTTTGCATTTCTGTGAGAGGTATTTTTGCCCTATTACATTTGCAAGTAGGTACATGACCCATACACGGGCAGATAAGGAGTCTCTTCGTGTTCGGAGGAGCCTAAACAAGTTAGCCATAACCACGACTAGTGAGTCTACCTCCCCTCTGTCCTCCCTAAATCTATCAATTGATTTGGGCACGACACCATTGTCAAAAGAGGGGTATAGGAGAACTATAGACTTCTCCTCAGATACGTCCGAAGAAACACCAGTACAAATGGAGGATCTCTCTCATTTACTCTCCAGATTAAATATCAAATTCCCTACCTTCAAGGGACAAGCCTATGAGGATGCTGATGATCATGTGAGGAGATTCATCTCTTTATGCCGTGGAAGAGGTCTGCAAAATAGAGAGGATGCAATGCTGGCACTTTTTCCATCCACATTGGAGGGTCTTGCAGATAAATGGTATAGTCAATATGCAGATGGCCATTTCACTACATGGGAGGCTCTGAAGACGGCATTGTCACAGACATTCCGACCAAGTGATTCCTCAGAAAGAGCTCTAGATCAGCTAGAGAATTTGAAGCTAAGATCAGGTGAATCCTTTCATGAACTTCACACGAGAACAAAAGCACTTGTTGCACGTCTGCCACATGCTCCAGGTGACTTTTTGGTTAAAAAGTGGATAGAGAAGGCTCTGCCCAGGTCATCTCAGCAGAAGCTTCGTGAGTCTCTTAGATTGGATGCCACCCTCAATGATTTTGTTGCAGCGGCATCACGCATTGAAGAAGCAAGGCAACATTTTGAAGGGGATACACAACAAAAGTATGCTGTAGATCTGGATCCTATTGAGCAACTAAGGAGGGAACTGGAGGCATTGAAGATGCAACAAAATCAACAAGAAGAGAAGGTCTTGCCACCACTACGTCGAACTGATGATGAAGTGGCCCAACTTCGCCGAGAATTAGAAGACTTGAAGACCACTCAGGATATAAGGAGACAAATTTGGTGTACAATCTGTAACAACAATGGACATTCCAATGCTAATTGCCCTATTAAGGTAAGCTGTCAATTTTGTGGAAAAGATGGTCATGAAGCCAGAGATTGCTATTACCTCAAGGGTACACAGCAGAGAGGTAACCCTCAAACTTTGGATTCATACTATGCTAGTACTTCAAATACATCTAATAGAGAGGAGAATAGGCCTGCAAAGCCTAGATATAATAGACCCTTGATGTGCTATCGTTGTGGTGAATATGGCCACATGCAAAATAGGTGTTCCCTCCCAGAAGATGCACCTCCTTGTCAACATTGTCCAGAGGCCAAGGATCATTATACCAAAGATTTCCCAAGAGGTCGTCCTGCTCCAATTCACATGATTGCAGTCTCTCCACATGAAGAAGGAAAAACCACTCAGACTTATGTTGTTTCATCCTCTACTATGCCCATGATGACTAGAGCTAGGCAAGCAGCTGCAACCCAGAGAGATGAACAACAAGGATTTCAGGATAAAGAGGAAGAAAAGGAGTCTGGATGGAAGGATCCAGTAGAAATTGAAGGAGCTTATGATAAGATGACTACTTCTCTAAAGGGCCAACCAACAAGTCTGCAAGAAAACACTCAGGAGGTAAACATTGAACAGATCTTGAAAGGTATTCATCACAAGGTTAGTCTATATGAACTTATAAGGATGGATTCAAAAATAAGAAGTGACTTACTGAAGATTATACACTCTGCTCACTTGGTCCAATCACCTAGTATAGATGGTTTCATGGTTGATTTTCCCCCTGCACCCTTAGCAGACTACCAAAGCTCAAGATTATCTGTTTGTATAAAGGAGGAAGCTCTCACAGGTGTGATCATAGATGGAGGCTCTGGTATCAATTTAATGCCAGATTTTACAATGAAGAAGCTGAAATTGAACCCCACCAAGTTGGCACCATTCACGGTTACATTGGCAGATCAACATCGGGTTGCGCCACTTGGCATTATTGAAAAGGTATTGATGGTAGTACAGGGTTGCCACTTTGTGTTGGATTTTGTTGTTATTGCACTTCCACAGGAGACTTCCTATCCTTTGCTCATGGGGAGACCTTGGCTGAGACAAGCAAAAGATTTGCAAGATTGGGGAAAAAATAAACTATGGATTTCAACAAATACCAATAGCCAACTGCAACTACATTTGGAAGAAGGATTGGACTCAGGAAAAACTATTGGATATACTATGGACACTCAGGTAATGCCCTCTCTACCCCAAGAAGAGGATACATTGTTAAATTGGATGATGGGAAGTGCAGAGTGTTGCACAGTGGAGATTAATGAAATTGAGGAAGAAGTTGCAGATAAGGTAATTACAGGAAAGGGCAATGAAGACCACAAGGTGTTGGAGAATGAACAATTGAAGGAAACTACAAGCTTTGAAGATGCAACCAATATAAAAGTATCAGAGAGGGAAGATTATGAACCAAAGAGCAGAGAAGATCTTCCTTTTGCAGATATACCTCAAGGATGGATGGAAGAACATGTTGCAGAATATAAATTAAAATCCACTCCTGCATATAGTGGAGATGATTTCTCAAGCAAGACCAATTCTGAAACATTGGTTCAAGAAGTAAAATTAGGGGATGAAGAGAACCCTCAAATAGCTCACTTGGCATCCTGGTTGTGGCATTATCCTCCTTTGCTACAAAAGGTAACTTCTTTGGTTTTTACTTACAAAAGTGTCTTCGCATGGTCCTACAAAGATTTAACAGGAATACCGGAAGAGCTTGGGTTACATCGGATACCCTTAGTTGAGAGAGCCGCGCCAGTAAGAAGTTGGCCATATCGACTCAATCCGAAGTATGCAGAGGCGGTAAAGGCAGAGATTACAAAACTAGAGGAAGCAGGTATAATTGTGCCAGTAGAACATTCCAGGTGGCTCTCCTCTATGGTTATTGTGCCCAAGAAAAATAGCGGAAAAATAAGAGTATGTGTTGATTTCCGTGCTTTGAATAAAGTAACTATTCAAGATGGATTTCCTCAGCCCTTCACAGAGCAAGTACTTGAAGAAGTAGCTGGTCACACTTTGTATAGTTTCTTGGATGGTTTTAGTGGCTACAATCAGATAGTGATCCATCCTGATGATAGGGACAAAACAGCCTTTGTCACTCCCTGGGGCACTTATGTCTATACTCGAATGGCTTTTGGTTTGAAGAATGCACCGGCTTCATTTAATAGAACGATGTATCTGATATTGGGCAAATGGTTAACAACCTTTCTACGCATTTTCATGGATGACTTTTCAGTATTTTCAGGTATAGATAGAAGGGCAGCAGTTCAAGATTTCCATGACCATTTGGAAAATCTAAAAGAAATTTTTGAGCAATGTCTCAAAACAGGTTTGAAATTGAATCCTGATAAATGTCACTTTTTGGTCACTAAGGGCACTCTTCTTGGTCACATAGTATCTGCTGAAGGTATAACTATTGACCCTGCAAAGGTTACAGCTATTCTTTCCATGCCAATTCCACAAAGCCCAAAGGAAGTGCAAAGTTTCTTGGGCCATGCAGGGTATCACAGAAGATTCATTAGGATGTATTCGGAAATTGCTAAGCCCTTGTCAAGGCTTACCAGCAAAAAGATCCCTTTCTCATGGAGTGCTGAAGCTGACAAAGCATTTTGTGAACTAAAGTTGAGGCTATGTACTGCTCCACTTTTAAGTGTTCCTAATTGGTCATTGGAATTTCATGTGCATACAGATGCTAGTCTTCATGCTGTTGGTGCAGTTCTAGCTCAACCATCATCTCACAAAGTGGATAGACCTATCTCTTATGCAAGCAGACTACTCAACCAAGCTGAAAGAAATTACAGTACAACGGAAAGAGAAGGTTTGGCTATCGTATTTGCTCTTCAGAAGTTCGGACATTATCTCCTTGGTGTACATTTCATTGTTATTTCCGATCATCAGCCCTTGAAGTATTTGATAAACAAGCCTAGAGTAGCTGGAAGGATTTGGAGATGGTTACTCCTATTTCAAGAATTTAATTTTGATATTCATATTAAGCCAGGAAAAGAGCACTACATGGCAGATCAAGTGTCCAGGACCGCAATGAGCGAAAAGGCAACAGGTATTAATGATGAATTGGTGGATAGCAATCTTTTTCTAGTAGCAATACAGACTGGTTGGTATGATGAAATTCTCCATGTTCTGACTACTGGAAAGATCCCAGGACACTTGACACCTGTAGAAAAGAGAAGATTGCTCCTGAAAACCAAAGCATATTCTCTTATAAATGGAAATTTATATAAATATTGTCAGGATGATATATTGAGAAGGTGTGTCTATCCAGAAGAGGTAAATCTTTTGCTGGAGGCTGCACACAATGAAGGACACCTAAAGGGGGAAGAATTGGCTCATAGAATCATCCACAAAGGGTTATGGTGGCCTCATATTTTCAAAGATGCAATCAAGTTCGCCAAAGAATGCCACATCTCCCAAAGGTGTGCCCCCGCGCCCACCAGATTAAATTTCCAACCGTTAGTCATATCTACCGGATGGCTTCCATTTGAACGATGGGGTCTTGATTTCATAGGGCCAATTAGCCCAACTGGGCAACCAGGAGGTAAAAAGTATATTTTGATGGCCACATGCTATGCCACTAAATGGATAGAGGCTAAAGCTACTGTGGACTGCACGGCTTTAACAGTAGCTAAATTTATGTATAAACGTATTTTCTCAAGATTTGGTTGCCGACTGGAAATTACTAGTGATAGGGGCACACATTTTGTAAATCAATTGCTCCAGTTTATATTTGACAGGTACAAAATCTTCCATAAAAAATCTTGTGCCTATTACCCAAGGGCAAATGGCCAAGGAGAGAGTTCCAATAAGATTTTGATCGGACTACTTCGCAAATTATCTTTTGATCATCAAAGCTCTTGGCCACTAGCACTAATTGGTGCAATTTGGGCTTTCAGAACCACGAAGAGGGGAACCACAGGCGAGACTCCATTTCGGTTAGTATATGGGAAAGAGGCATTGGCACCATTTGAGTTTATTATCAGAAAGGAAATAGGAATCAAAACCATTGGCATTCAACCCCCCATTCAGAGATTGGTGGCATTAGAAGAGTACAGAGAAGAGGCAATGCAGAAACTTCTGGTGACACAAGAAGAGCGCAAGAAATTACATGACAGGTATCTAAGATCGAATGAAGTTCAAGAAGGGTCCATGGTTTTAGTGCATCAAGTCCCGCAATTTCAACAAAATTGGCACCTAAATGGATAGGACCTTATAAGGTACTCAAGGTATTGCCACATGGCGCAGTGCATCTGGAAGATTTGCAGGGTAAAAGGATTCCCCTAGTCAATATTTCCAGGGTGAAGAATTATTTGAATTGATGCAAGCAGATGAAATTCACTCTCTGTACATACCATAGTTCTTTTATTTTCTGCATGGAAAAAATAAGCAAATAAAGAAATTGCACCAGGGACGGTGCAAAATCTTGATGTGGGGGTCTGTAGATCCCCCTCCTCTCTCTCTTTTTTCCTCTCTCTCTTTCCTTCTCTCTCTCTATTTTCCCTCTCTTTCTTTCTCTCTCTCTCTCTTCTCTTTCGATTTCCCCCTCTCTCTCTATTTCCCTCTCTTTCTCTATCTCTCCCTTTTTCTCCCTCTCTCCCTTTTTCTTTCTCTTTCTCTCTATCTCTCTCTCTTTTCTCTCTCTCTCCCTGCGTGTGACCCCCCCTTTTTTCCCTTTCTCTCTCTCTCTCTCTCTCTCTCTCTCTCTCTCTCTCTCTCTCTCTCTCTCTCTCTCTCTCTCTCTCTCTCTCTCTCTCTCTCTCTCTCTCTCTCTCTCTCTCTCTCTCTCTCTCTCTCTCTCTCTCTCTCTCTCTCTCTCTCTCTCTCTCTCTCTCTCTCTCTCTCTCTCCCCTCTCTCCGCCCTCCGCACCCCCCTCTCTCCGCCCTCCGCACTCTCCTCTCTCCGCCCTCCGCACCCTCCTCTCTCTGCCCTCCGCACCCCCCTCTCTCCGCCCTCCGCACCCCCTCTCTCCGCCCTCCGCACCCTCCTCTCTCCGCCCTCCGCACCCCCCTCTCTCCGCCCTCCGCACCCCCTCTCTCCGCCCTCCGCACCCCCTCTCTCCGCCCTCCGCACCCCCCTCTTTCCGCCCTCCGCACCCCCCTCTCTCCGCCCTCCGCACCCCCCTCTCTCCGCCCTCCGCACCCCCCTCTCTCCGCCCTCCGCACCCCCTCTCTCCGCCCTCCGCACCCCCCTCTCTCCGCCCTCCGCACCCCCCTCTCTCCGCCCTCCGCACCCCCCTCTCTCCGCCCTCCGCACCCCCCTCTCTCCGCCCTCCGCACCCCCCCTCTCCGCCCTCCGCACCCCCTCTCTCCGCCCTCCGCACCCCCCCTCTCTCCGCCCTCCGCACCCCCCTCTCTCCGCCCTCCGCACCCCCCTCTCTCCGCCCTCCGCACCCCCCTCTCTCCGCCCTCCGCACCCCCCTCTCTGCGCCCTCCGCACCCCCCTCTCTCCGCCCTCCGCACCCCCCTCTCTCCGCCCTCCGCACCCCCCTCTCTCCGCCCTCCGCACCCCCCTCTCTCCGCCCTCCGCACCCCCTCTCTCCGCCCTCCGCACCCCCCTCTCTCCGCCCTCCGCAACCCCTCTCTCCGCCCTCTGCACCCCCTCTCTCCGCCCTCCGCACCCCCCTCTCTCCGCCCTCCGCACCCCCCCTCTCTCCGCCCTCCGCACTCTCCTCTCTCCGCCATCTGCACCCTCCTCTCTCCGCCCTCCGCACCCCCCTCTCTCCGCCCTCCGCCCCCCCCTCTCTCCACCCTCCGCACCCCCTCTCTCTGCCCTCCGCACCCCCTCTCTCCGCCCTCCGCACCCCCCTCTCTCCGCCCTCCGCACCCCCCTCTCTCTCCGCCCTCCGCACCCCCTCTCTCCGCCCTCCGCACCCCACTCTCTCCGCCCTCCGCACCCCCCTCTCTCTCCGCCCTCCGCACCCCCCTCTCTCCGCCCTCCGCACCCTCCTCTCTCCGCCCTCCGCACTCTCCTCTCTCCGCCCTCCGCACCCTCCTCTCTCCGCCCTCCGCACCCCCCCTCTCTCTGCCATCCGGACCCTTCTCTCTCCGCCCTCCGCACCCTTCCGCCTCCTCTCTCCCTCATCCACTCCGCACGCAACCACATTTCCCCCTCACCTCCTCACATTCCCGCACATGCAACACACACACAAACGCACACACTTCCTCGTGCATATACATGCATACCCACACAATTGCACACACACCCCTACACACACACTTCCATTCGCACATACACACTCACTCACACGCACACCCACACAAACCCACACCCACACATACACACATGCATAACCACACTATCGCACACACCCACACATACACACCCACATGCACGTACACATACACACTCCCTCACACTCACACACATCTTCACACCCACAAGCTGGGCATCAATTTGAATGTGGCAGAGGATATGATAGTGGAAGCTAATGAATCTTCAGCTAGTGATCATGAGATAAGCGATGGACCAACAGCTACAAGGCCAGAATTTGATCAGAATAGAATTATGGTGAAGGAACAGATGAAGAAGAAAGGCATTAGGGAAGCTCTTGGAGAAGAAAGAGGGAAGAATGGAAATGCTCAAGATTTTGATGAGGTTTTAAATGGCAACATAAACCTTATCAAAGATCGCATTCCTGATGTAAAGTTGAAGGTCTTCAGAGTGATTGCTCAAAATGGAGAAGATATTCCTAAGGTTGTGAACAGATTCTTGAAGAAATGGAAGCTCGGTAGAATAATGCAACAAAGAAAGGTAATGAAGCCATTAGTGAGGAAACAACCACACCACAAAATGCGAATCTCAGATGGTAGGTGATTGTGAAAAGTGGAAGCAGGGAATAACTTTTTGCCACCAACTATTCACGGCGACTACCTATTTTTGTGGATCTAATTCAAATCAAGTGGAATATTTGACCTACCCCCCAATTTTGGGTGATTATCCGGCGCGTGATCAGTAGACGTGAAGATTCGGCAAGGCTATCTTGGCCTATTGGGGCCTATAAAATCAAGGGATTTGTGCTCATTGGGGTACACTGGAGTACATGTACACGGTACACACATTTTTGGTACTTTTTTGGAGTTTCATTGACGCGGGCATACGTGCAGAAGTCGTCTCTTCCACTTGGTGGTTTCAAGCCTATTGTAGGAGCTACTCTGTAGTGCGGATACAGAGGGTAGGCTTCTCAATTGAGGGCTATGAGCACTATAGTGTAAGAAAGTGCCTTGGATTTTCTTTCCTTTCCGTGAGTCAGTATTGGTGATTGAGCTCTATTCTCTTGAGCAAATCTTACCATTTGTATTGTTCTGAGTTAGACTGCATGTAATTAGCCCCTTAAGCTGATGAGAAGATTCTGTGCATTGAGCTTATTTATTTCTAGGATGGCATGTTAGCCTTCTAAGCCTGCACTTTTGAGCATCTGACCAACCTTGTAATCATCTGAGTCAAATCAAGAAGTGATTGGTCTTCCTTGGTCATTTGTTGTCCATATTTTCTGAAGCATTTACCATTCTGTACAATTCTTGTTGTCTGCCTGCTCACAAAAATGTTAAAGGGTATACTTCCCTAAAGAGAACCCCCCTTGAGTAGGTGACGTACTGGACGTGTTTAATCTTCTTTCTCTACCTTTGTTAAAAGCGGATACCCCAGTACCTCCTCTACAGTGACCTATTCATTCGTTTGACAACATTCTATTGAGGTGTATATGACATTGTACACTGATTTTTTATCCCACGTTCAGCTAGAAATTCATTAAAATCAGAAGACGTAGAATCTCCCCTCAATCAAAATGGAGGGTGCCCATTTTACATGCTGATATATTTTCACCCAAAACCAAAAACTATTTGAAGCACATAAACATGTCTCAATGGATATACCCATGCCTCCCTATAAATCATTGATGAAAGTCACAAAGTAAAGATAGTTCCCATAAGAAGGTGTCTGCATAGCACCACATACATCACTATGAACAAGCTGCAATTTCTGAAAAGCTCAAATTGTACCATCTTTTAGGAAGGAGAAATACTGCATTTTGCCCAAAATACAACCTTTAGATATATGTTTACTAGGTGCCTCAATTTTGTGCGAAGATGATACCATTTCATATTTCTACAAGCATAGCAAACTAGCAAAATTGAGATGACCAAAGCATGCATGCCAAAGCTTTGCATCTAACATAGTGTGAGAATCATGTACTACACATGCTAAATCATTCATAGAGTTTTCATAGCTCATACAAGCCAGGACATAATATGCTAGAAGCAGTGATGATGTTGCCATTTAATAGATCATGAACTGTACATCTATCATCAACAAATTTCACAACCAAGCCGATCCATTAGGGGAAAAAATGAACCCCCCATGCACCTTTTAGATTATGGGGTGATTCGTGATTGACCAATCAGAAGAGGGTGGTGGCCACAATCTATACCCTATAAAATACTAGGCTAAAGGAGAGAGAGGGGACAAGTTTCCCCCCTATTGAATGAGTTGCCTATAGAGAGAGAAGGAATCTCGTAACTAGGCTAGGCCCAAAAATGATAATTTTTAAAAAGTTTAAAAGCTCATCATAACACCTAACAATGGAACCCCCATTACTTTTTAGGATCAAAAGTGCTCTTTTTTACCACAAATTTGAAATCCCTGCATGATTTGAGCTGGAAAAATGGCTACTCATGAAAATATGAAGAAAAGAGGTGTTTCCCTCCTAAACCTCACATTTTTATACTAGGTCCCAAAAGGACATCTTTTTTCCACTAGTTTCTCTCTATAGCAGACCATTGAAGCTCTTGTGTCTATATTCTGAGCTATCTGAGCTATTGTTGTAGATTGAAGACCTTGAACTTTAATGGCAACATCTAAAGGCTGTAGGCAACCAAAAGATGAAGCTCTCACATTAAGGTGCCATAATATCAAAACTACAGATGGACAACACATGTCACATCAGTACTCCAAAGGTGCATGGGTAAACATGCAACCCTCTAGATATGGGTCTCATCGAGGTAGACATCTTGGAAACTTGGGTCTTCATTGTGGCCACAAAGACAATGGGATGGTTGCAATAGCACAACATGTCTTGAAATGGCAACTGTGAGACTGAAAAACTCTACTAGAATGAGATATTCTATCAATTATAAGTATTACTTTGGAATACTACATGGTTTATAGTGTTGAATATATCTTTTGCCTATCTCTATATACTTTCATTTGTTACAGATATATTTCCTTCTACTTTTGTGGATGAACAACCACGTCATACCCTTAAAGGTGCATTCTAGGAATTGCATAAAGATATGAACATTTTTTATGAAATTTTGAGTTGTTGATGGCATTTGATATGCATTTGACCTATCTACATATGTTTTGTTTATGGTTTGGATAGATTTCTTTCTATGTAGTTTGAAGAACAACCATTCCATAGCCTTACAAGTACATTCTGAACATTGCATGAAATTTTTAAGGCATTAGTCATTGTATAGCATTAATCATTTCTTAATGATGGAGTTTTATTTCCATTTATGTAGACCAACTCAGGACTAACAAGGTTTACTAGGATAAAAAATATTTTTGATGATCTATTTGAATATAAGCTATATTGATAAGGGCATAAGCTTAGGAATCTACAGATGTTTTTATTATACATGTTATAATATTTCTTTCTTTAATACTTATATATATTTTTTGGATTGTTCATAGGTTGTGAAGAGAGTGGATAATATAATTAAATTCCTTCAAAATTGAACTATAAATGAGGTTGGCATTTTATTGTCCTATATCTTTTTCTATGTGATGATTTGTTTTCTTTCTCTAAAATAGGTTTAACTTCAAAAAGAAAGAGAGAAATAGAAGAAATTTAAAGGGAATTTCAAAGGAGGTTGATTAGCATGATGTCACTTTCACGCAAGATCCACTCTCATTTAGCTTGTTATTATAGAATATAAACGACCTCAACTCTTTGAAGGGTGGATTTCTCCCAAATTTCTTATTCTTCTACCTAGGAAATCTACAAATTTCCCAATGGATCAGTCTTTGGAAAAGCAATGGGAGTTAATAACACATCTTTCCTTCTAAATTTTCTAGAGGGCTTTGCTTTTTGTTACATTCAAGAGCATCACCAAGTATGTCTTGTTTGTAGTTGATCCTTTCATTTAGCATGAGGGCTCTTTTCACATTCTTCAAAACTAAGTAAGGACAGGAGAAAAAAATGTCTCTGATGCTTTCACTTCTACTAAGATATCTAAAAATATTTTTGATCTAGAATTGGTCGATAAATACTTTACACCATGGACAAGCATCACAAATTTTATGATGATTTCTTGCATTTGCAAGCACTTCAAGTTGTACAATCATTGATATCGATAACTTGTAAATTTTGTAAGATTTGATATTTGTAATGAAAACATGTATATTTTCACATTTTTCTAGTCTACAACTTGTAATGTCTCTTGGTGATATTCAATTTTCACTTTTATATACAGTATGTTCAAGTTCGCATTAATTGACTTTTTATTGGTTATTTTTCTCAATGGATGATCATTTATGAAGTTTGAAATTACAAAGGATCTAACTAAAAAAGGTCATTCATGTTAGATATACTCAATACTACTTCTCAAGTAATCACAAATAATGCATGGTGCTCTAAGTCATAAGGCCCCCATTATGAGGAGAAACCACATTGAGAGCACAGACATCCATGGAAATTTAACTTCTAAGCTAGATGAGGTTTATATGTGAACATTTATGGTAATAGATGGTCTTTGTGATTGAGGACATGGGATAAGTGGCGCATAAAATTTTTGCCAATTTGATCACCATTCAAGGTGAAAATAAAGGCCCTCTCGTGCCATGAAATTTCCCCATAGAACCTTAATGGGAGGAGTTCAAAGGGCTGATTTCTACCTTATGTGGGGTATAGAGGCACAACAAGATTTCGAGACATGAAGATATTATGAGAAACTATATTTTGAAAACTATTTTTTTGTGCATGACTATGTTTGTCTATACTGGATCCCATTGTGGAAGCTATATATGCATGTATCACTATAGAGTAGGTGACTTGTTAGAAATAAGTTCCATGGCCCTAAAACGTTTAGGAATAAAGTTTCATATCCACTAAAAATAAATTGCATGGCGTCAAAAGAAGCAAAAAAGGGGAGCCACAAAAACATGGCTCTACAAATTCTTTGTAGAGGCCTATTGTGTGTTTCTGTGGATGAACTTTTTGGTTTCTTTTGAGGCCATGCAAGTTTATTTCTAGTGGATAATAAAATTTATTATTACAAATTTAAGATCCATGAAACTCATTATGTTCTCAACTCAATTTACCAATGGAAAAATGATTTTATAACCATAAATGATTTGATTGCACACATAGCATGCTGAATTGAGTGCATAGGATTGTGAACATATGATATAGATCAATGTGGACTTGAGCATGTGTAAGAAAGGTTATGAAAAATTATATTACCAATAAGATAATTTCACATTAGAAAACATCTTTTCAAGAAGAATGATCGCATAGTCATATATGGTCCTATCTAGTTTCTTGGGTTGTAAAGTTCATCAATTTCCCTAAAATTTGAAGGATATAATTTCTATTTTGACCATTAATGACCTTGCATTTCTGTGGCTACCCGTTTCTGTGGCTACCCGTTTTTTCGTGCTTTTTGAGGTTATCAAGGCTCCAGATGTCATAATCAGAAAAATAGACAGTCAATCTTAGGGTTTTTGCATGTTCCAAACACGATGGTAGTATCCATTTATAAAACTTCTGAACCAATCATGAGATATATACATTTGCATAGAACTTAAGGTTTTAGGATGGTTTCCTTTGTGTTTGTGACATCACCCCTCTCAAAGTGATGGTTCCACAAGAAACAGTTATGTAACTATGAGATTTTCTAGAACTATTGTTCTTTGTAGAGTTCTCAGTATGTTGTACTAGAACAGGACGATGATGGATATCCATGATGGAACTAGGAAGGGTTTGTAGTATATCTAGGTACAGAATCAAGGGCATGATTCTCATGATGGATAGCACTCCTCTTTTGAATTTGATGATGATCCATTTGTTGTGGGATGGTGATCGTGGAATTCTTGAACCCAACTTGTATCTTATTCCTAGGACAAGTGAATACCATGTGGTCACTGGAAATACAACTCGTTTGTTTCAAATTTTAGGTTCATGAAACTTATTATGTGCACAACTTAGTTGAACAATGGAAATATGAGTTTTGAATCTTAAGTGATTTGTTTTGCACACATACCATCTTTAAGCAAGTGGATACAATTATGAACATATGATATAGATCAATGTGGACTTGAGCATATGTAAGAAAGATGATGAAAAAGTAGATTATCATAAAGAAACTTTCATTTTACAAAATGCATCTCTTCAACAAGAATGATTACATAATCATGTATGTCCCATATAGTGTCTTTGGTTGTATGGTCATCATCTTCACTTGAGCTACACATAAGTTAATATCTTTCAAAATAGAAGCAAGGAATGCATCTCCTTCCTCTTGGATGCTTGAAGTGCTATTGTTTATATCCATGGTCTAGTGCATTAGCTTTGGAGCACAAAGGATCTATAATGTTTGCTTTTTTTTTTTTTGCTTTTGCATTAGGAGAAACTTTAGGTTGTTCTATGATGTGTTTGATAATTCTTATTCATTTTACATGTATGACTTGATTGACATTGTGGCACAATTTATGGCATATGTTTCTTTTCTTAAATGTGGGTAGTGTGCTTTGACCTTGTAGTAGTGACTTTATAGCCTCTACTTGATGTGAGGTTGGAATATGCTTAAGTTCCATGATGGTTCCTTGAAGCTTTCCTTTCTGGATGAGTTGGTATGGCTACTTCAGGGAATCAATATTTGAATGGTCATATTTGTGGTAGTTGATATTCATCATGATCTCAGGAATGATTTTATGGACGAGGCTATGAACTAATTTGATATTTTTAATCGACTTCACTTTGTCATATTGAACCACTCTATGAATATATGGTGACCTTTGTTGCATGTAGATCACTTCGTCCTCTCTGATGTGGCTTCATCCAAGGAGGTCATTGGGTACCTTGAACATGGATGGGATATAGCACAAAAAAAAAAAATAGTATAAAATAATCAAATGATGCCTTTTATATAATTTCATTTCCAAGTTGAACCCTCAAAAACTTTTTATGCATTACATTGATCATGATGCAAAGGTCTTCTTGATACCTCCAATTTTCACTTGCAATGTTGTGTTGTCATTTCATGAAAACATTTCTAATTTTCAAACTCTTGCAAAAGTTGTTTAAAGAAAAGCAAGTGAGTATTATTCCAACTAGTCAACATGCATATAACTACTAATATGACATGTACTTTTTAAGTAATTACTGTCAGATCTACAGTGGGACTTTTTCGTTACTATTGTACTAGAATCTTGACTGATAAAAATTGATACATCAAAATTCTCCATATAACAATACAAAACGTAATATTTCAATTAATAAAATGAGCACAACTTAAAGAAACAAACAACATTTGAATGTAGAATGTACTTACCTTTCACTATTCCAAGTCATTGATGATTAGTAGCTTTAATATGAATTTAAGTCTATCACCACAACATGTACCAGAAAGATACACATATATAAGATCAAATTAAAGAGGGATGTGAAAAGAAAATTAGTAGAGATAACTTTTATTCTAGAAGAAAAACATTGATTTTGAAGCCTCTATAGATTAAAAATTGATTTTTTTTTTGTTTTGTACAAATAGAAGCATATGTATATGCGTTGTTGATAAACTAAGGATATGATTTCTTCATTGACTCCTTAGTCATGGTTGCATGCTAAACATACCTAGGCATATTTCCTTTATGTGTAAGTATTTTGTAGCAATATCAATCATGTCCTCTTTATAATTCATCTTCCTAATGAATAGCTTCTATAAGCATGGAGAAATGCTTTCACAAACATTTGCCTATCCATAATATGTAATATTGGTGTCATTATATTGAAAAGAAGGAGAAGTAAAATAAACTACTTAAAAATTTAAAGCGCTTCTTTGATGTTGATGAAGCACATATTTCTCAGCTGAATTACCTATGCAAGGGCAATATTGGTTTAATTCTTTTGCAATATGAGAATCAAGTTCCAGTGATGGTATTGCTTGCTTTTCCTCCTAGAAAATAGTAGATGAATACTCAAAAGTAAAATGAATAGTAGATCTTGGATCACAAGGAAAGAATGAACCACCTACTTGGACATGAATATTTTCATTTCATGGCAAAAAATATCCCTTGTGAGATTCCATTACTATTACATCTTCCCCTTGGAGAAAATTATTCCAACACCCCATGGCTGCTAGAATTCAGATGGTAAGAGAGAGGGAGAGAGAGAAGAGAATCAAATAACATTTATAATGGAATAAGAAGTATATGTACATAGAGAAAAGTACTTTTTGATACGTGTATGGGTCATGGTGAGGTTTTCCATTCTACGTGAGTGAAAATGATAGAAATTTGAAAAATGCATTTTTTGATGATATGGCACTTTACTTTTGGAGGGAGTTTGTAAAGAGAACTATTTTGAGTGATTTTATTAAAAAATACATATATAAAAAAGTAACGTGTGACATGTATATTAAGAAATGGGCCCTTTCTAGTAAGCAGTAACTAAATATGCGAGTTTTCAAAAAAAAGTCATTTTTTTATTCATAAAGATGGACGTATTTGATGATGTGTAAAGTGGAATCTCTCTCTCTTTCTTTTACAGAAGAGAAAGATGACCCTACTTGGGCCTAAAAAAAAAAGCCTAGTCCAGCCTACCAAAATGTGATCTATTAAATGCACTTTGCTCCCTAAGGCAAGAACAAGATTAGGCTTAATCCCTTAAAATTAGGAATCCTTACAAGGCTCATGCAAGGTTCATTTTTTCTCCTAATGCTTGGCTAAAGCTGAAATTGATAACAAATTCTTCTTGATCCTTGGCACAAATAAAGCATCCGACAATGTAAAAGAACTACCATCAGTAGTAGTCAGAATGATCTTACCAACTCCCATGACATGATTAGAGGAGTTGTTGGTGCGTGTGATAGTATTCCCTATAGGGTAGCTCGAGTGAAGTGAAGAAAGTGTGCTGCGAGGTAATATGTTTGGTTGCTCCACTACCAAAGTACCAAACAACTGAGTCTACTACAAACATAAACTACTCAATCCTTGGATTTTGATTCTCAAGCTACTAAGCGTATGACAGGTTGCATAAAGGTATTTTTGTCCCTTTCTAACTCATCAAGGAGAAGAGTGACCATTGTAGAGGGTCATGACTTGGATGTTGTAGGTGTCGAAGAAGTGAACCTCAAGTCAAGAGCTGGTAGAAATTTCAAAATTTCCAATGGTCTTTATGTACTAGATATGAAGGAGAATTCGCTCTCTATCTCTACTTTCTTGGCAGATGGTTATAAAGTTACTTTTAAGAAAGATTCATGTCAAATCCTCTCACCTGATGAGGAGCATTGTCTACATCAATGTGAAAATAGAGGTGGCATGTTTGTGTTATCCAAAATTAGTCATGCTAATGTTGCTAGGCCTACTACACCTAGAGAGAACATGAAGTTATGGCATACTAGATTTGGCCATATCAGATACACAGCTCTCAAATGTATCAAAGGTCAAGATATGGTGGCGAGTTTGGTTATTTTTTCTTTCCTAGATGATGCAGAATCATGTGAAGGACATTGTAGGTGCTAATGAAACGGTTGGTGGATCAGGTCAACCATCGATAATACGGTGCACGCAGGGTGCTTCAAGCGAGCTTAAGTGATAAATTACTCCAAGAAGATAGACAAAACTCAAAAAGACCAGTTAATGGAAAACAAGCCCTTTGAATATCATTATACCATACAAGAAATGCTTAGTAAATACACAATTGACCGATTAGATCTCTCATTCTTATGTGAACCCCGCAAGCATTTCCTTTTGTCAAACCAACAATTCTCACACACAAGGAACAAATCGGTGATCTTCTCCTATTGCTAATCTATGTCAATAGGGTCGCCGATGGTGCCTCAAAGAGACAATTAGCGATTCTAAAACAAAACTTTGTCAAATGTCTCGTATCCAAAACTTTGGAAAAACAAAGAATACAAATGATCTTTGTGACATGAGATTCATCATCAAATTTGATATCACAACATAAATATTATCATTCTTCATAGCATTGAAGTCACTTACATACATCTTTTCATTACATTCAATATGATCTTTTTTAATGGGCAATACGATTTGTTTCTGTGTTCCTCAAGTTCTCATTAAATCACAGGGGAATCTTTGAGCTTTAACAAGGTGTACCTTTCCAAAATAGCACAATATGCAAATATATTATGGTAAATAGAGATAGTGAAAAGTCTACATATTCAAGCGATACTTAGTAATTAAGGTGCAAAGTCAATTCATTAAAACTTCACGTTTTGTTTTTTTTGTTTTTTTTTTTTTTTTTCTTTGTAGAACAGTACCAAACTTATATTTCCGCAAATCATGTAGTATAGAAAGCGATATTGTGGCATTCAATGTGTCTCTCGATCGAGCCTTTGTTTTCATGTGCAAAAGACTTCAACATGAGCACACTCCAACATGAACAAGAGAGAATGGAATTCATCATTTTTAGTTTGGACCGAAGCTCCTACACTGTCATAACACTAAAAGAGTCCGTATTCATGATGAGCATTCAGAATTGCATAAAGAGATTCATACAACACATGCAAATATGAACGGGAGTTATAAGACAGTCTTTATTCAAACAGTTTTGTTTTTATCAATTAAACAGTTGAAAAGCATGAAGATCAAAACTTTGAGTATATTCTTCCACTTGCGCTACACAACAAGTGCAATAAACAACTAAGGAAAATCCTAAGTCCAATTCAATTCATAATGCATTTGCAATGCAAAATTAACTGAGTTCAACAGTAATTTAGTCAGAGATCAAATATTTATCTTGGGAAAAAAAAATCCCTAATGGCTCTATATCTTCCAAATATGTCTCTGTGTGACATAAAAACCATCACTTTGACATACAGAATTCATCTTCTCTAAATACCTAAGAAGGTTGATCACAATCATGGATTACGGCTTGAATCATGAAACTAAGTCACATGTCGATTTGTCATATTCTTAGAATGGAAGAACATATGCTCTCCTTTGAGAAGATATAACAATTAGGTTCTATGAATAATCAAACTTTTAATCATAACAAACAGAGAACATATGTCGTATAAAACAGTTCATTGCTTCCTACTAAGTATAACAATCTATACAATGTAAAAGAATGCAAGGCCTAAGACTCTCTATATGATATTGCCTTTTTTACATAGAAAATGAGTTGATTGTCCATGAAATTAGGAAATAAGAAATATGCAGAAAAGCATTTAAACACGCAGTATGCAATTGTTTCACAACCATTTTTCTGTACATATTTACCAGAGAAATTGCCATGGTGACTTCAACCTCCCACCCATATTGTACTATATAGCAATGGATCCGAAAGCCATAAATTAAGTAATGTGGACTGTTGTTGATAAGAAGTAGAGAATAAAGCTGCACTTTCTGTTGTAGACATACGAGCTACTGAGGCATAAATCCTTCACATGTGCCTAATGTTCCCTCTTCAGCAGCCTCCTCTCTAAATAGCAGTGATTAGCGCTCCCCTGTTCTTTTTTTCATCCTCAATTCGAGCATAGTAGATTGATTGTACTTTTGCGTAGGTTCTTTTTGATTTGTACACATTTTTTACGTTTTGCATTTTTATCTTTGTTTTATATTATAATGTTTTTATTATTTTATTGTTTGTTACTTTTACTTTAGAATTATATGGTTTCACATAAAATGTTATAGGTTCGCATGCACATAAATTAGAACATACATATGTCAAAACAATTTACACAACTAATACACATTACTTGCATATAATGCAAACATTCATACACGTATTAGTTAGATAAATGATTTTTTTATTATTTTCATTCATACACATAGGATTGGTGAGATAGTTTCGATCTTATGTCCATTCATATACATAAGTGAGATATGCAGATAACTCACTCATGTTAGACTTCATGTTCTTATATGAATGTATCACGTTGTGTCTTTCACGATAATATTTTCTCATGTAGGTAGCCTCTTAAGGTATTCAAACTCCTTATATGCTACCGAACAAGCTAAGGCATTTTGACAATTCAAGATCTCAATTGCACCTTAGATCACATTCTTCGAACAATCAACTTGTTTTCCTATCAACCCCTTTGAGAAGGAATTTAAGAGTATAACTCAAATACTCGTAGGATGATACTCACAAACATATTCATCTATAAAGACATTTCCAAATACATATTTTGTTCACATAAAGCATTCAAATAAAAATGCAAATAGACATTAACTCATACATACAAATAACAAAACAAAATTCAATTAGAAGCTCTTTATCAATGTACATTTCCTTCTTCGTCAACCTGCCAAGAGTCAAGAGAGAGGTTACAAATTCTTGCACAATATTTTTAAAAGTTTTAGAATTCAGGAATTTATAAGAAATTTTTAACTTTCATGTGTGTCAGTTGGAGGGGCATCTTGAAGAAAAGCTTCACAAACTACCTTTCACAAAGCATGGATATATTACAACCACAACGAAGTTGTAGATCATACATTTAGATGTGAATGGTCTGATGAGAACAAATTTTATTAATGATTTCAGATACTTTGTTATGTTCATTGATGATTTTTCAAGATATTAATGGATTGACACTCTTAAATTAAAGTCACATGTTTTTCCTACTTTTGAGAAGTTTTTAGCTATGGTTGAAAATGAAAGTCAGTCAAAGATCAAGATTTTGAGAAGTAATAGAGGAGGAGAGTACATGTCTAAAGGCTTTAAGTCTTTTCTTGAATACGAAGGTATCTCTCATCAACTCATTATTGCTTACACTCTAGAACAAAATGGTGTTGGAGAGAGAAAGAATAGGATACTTGTTGAGATGATGCATAGTATGATATCATTCAAAAGGATTTCTCCCAAGTTTTGTTTTGATGTAGTACATATAGCTAATCATTCTAAAGAGGTCTTCCATAAAAGCTTTAAATGTTCTCACACCTTATGAAGCTTATTATGGGAAGAAGCCCAATGTGATTTACTTCAATGTTTTTGGTTCCCCAACTTATGTTCACATTGAGAAGAAGGATTGTGGTAAGCTTGATGTAAAATCCATTAAAGCTGTCTTTATTGGTTATGCAATTGAAAGCAAAGGATACATATTCTATGTTCTAGATACAGGTGATATCCTACTCTCACGCAATGCATATATACCAGAAATTTATGATAAGGAGGAAGAGATTCCAAATTTCATAAAGGCAAATGACTATGCATTTTTTAGAAGGATTTTGGATGCTTACATTTAGCTATACAAGGGGGTTGATGAACCTTCTCAAACCCTAAGAGAAACAGGTGAGGAGAGAATTTCATTACCTACATAAGCACCTAGTCCATCATCAGTACCTCTTGAAGTTCCGACTTATGAAGTTGGAGAAGGTTTAAGAATTCCAAAAGAAAACGATATTCAAGAACCAAAAAAAAACCATCACTTTTCAGGAATACACCAAAGTGGTTATATCAAACATGCAAGGATAGTAGTATAAAGGAATGCACTCGAAGAGCTAGAAGTCAGACCAAGAGACAACAAAGAGACCAAGTAAATTATGAAGAACATTTTGAGATTCTTAATGTTTTGGAAAGGTTTGAGATGAAGATTACAAGCCTATGCAGACACCTATGGATATCAATGTATCATTAGAGACGGAAGTAGATTTAGAACCATTTAATGCTCCACTATATAGTCAAGCATTTGGTTGCTTGATATTTCTATGTAATACATGGCAACATTTAGTTTGTAATTTCTCAAGTATCTAGGCTCATATATAGTGAGCTTAAGATTTAGTCGAAAGAAGTCAAGAAAAAGTCACAAGAAGATTTGCACGTTATTGAATGTTGTACCATTGTGACATTGAAGGGGAGATTGTTGGAATCAATGTTCAACAATGGCACAAAATTGCTCAACAGTAGCTATAATATAGGATTTTCCATATCCGCCTATAAGAAAGTCACGTGGGCAGCATGGCTAGAACAAAGATCTCCCAATGTGAGCACCTAAGTTTGATTCTCGGCAGTGGCGTAGAGCAAAAAAAAGCAATACTTTTGGACACTATTTTTTTAGAAGAAAAAATTATTGACGGTAATATTTTTGCAATAGATTTTTTTTCTATTTTCTCGATTACGAAAAGCTAGGCACCAATTTTTTGTGGTAGGGGATTGTTGTGCATGGCAAAAGTTTTATTGCTTTTATGATATACCTTTTGAGGGGAAAAAAATAACTACAAAGCATCACTCATCACTCAATCATCTCAAGGAGCAAGGTCAAGCTTCTAGCTCAGTGCATGGAGGAGGTCCTCTTGGAGGAAGAGTGTTCAAAGACTCTTGAGGAGGTGATCACTAGGATGTGCTCTATCTTGGAGGAGGCGTTCTCACACTCTTGGAGTTGTGGTCTACATCTTGGTGATTATCTAGAGGAAGCTTACCATCAACATTGATTACTTATTTACTATGAGTAGCAAGTCTATTTCTGTTCTTACTTGCTAGGTCACTCATTTCTAATTTAGGTTGATCGAAATTTGGGTTTGTTGTACAACATTTCTAAACTATTCTTATTCTCCATATTCTCACACAAGGCCTATTCAGGAAATTTGGGAATTATTCAAGTCCCATTTATGTTACTAACTATGTTAACTTCTTAAGTTTGAGCCCAAACTTGATACCTCATTCATAATACAATTATCCGTAATATTAAAGTACTAATTTAATATACCCCAATCAAGAGATAATAACATGTTGTAGTGTGTGAATGAGTCAAAAAGTGAAACATTGGGGCAGAAAGAATTGTCTCAAAATCCTGTGTAATTCCCATTTTTCCTCAATAGGCCTTACACACTCTTCATACCTCTTAGACATACAATTTCTTGTATCTAGTTCCTATTTCTACCTAGATATGGATATTGTCAGTTTGTATCACATTCATAAATTGTAATTTGACATTGGAATATAGATACTATAGGTGAGCCAAATAGCTTACCGTTACACTTGAAATCCTATATGTTCTCTCTCTCTCTCTCTCTATCTTTCGCTCATCTTCTTTTTTAGTATTAAGGTGTGTATTTTAAGGTTCATCTATTGAAAGATCCTGTAAACCTGCGATTTTATTGTTATTGTGTCCCACTAAGGGACTCATGATTATTATAATCAAGTAAATATAGATAGTGGAATTTCCTCTCATTGATCAAAATCTAACTATGAAATAGCAAAAAGGGTATTAGATAATAAATCCTTATTATATTTATATAAGTAAAAAGATCAAATAGATACCACGAAAGAGAGAGATGGATTAGAGATACATAAAAGAAACAAATACATGCCTATTCACATACATACACATGCATACATGAATGCATCCACATATTCACAAATATGCATGTACATCATGATACACACATTCACACATACACATATTCACAAATACACATTTACACATACATACATACACACTCACGTTCACACATACTCACATTCATATATGCATATACATATTCACACATATGCACATAAACAAACATACACATATTCACAAATTCACACCATCACATATACACACATACACATTCCTCTACACACACATGATATATATATATATATATATATATATATATATATATATATATATATATATATATATATATATATATATATATATATATATATATATATATATATATATATATATATATATATATATATATGTGTGTGTGTGTGTGTGTATGTATGTATGCATGTATACACACACAAAGAAACACATATCACACATACACATATGTACACATATTACACATTCATACATACACACATTAACACATACTCAAAGATACACATTCAAGAATTCATATACAAAGATAAATGCATTTGGACATACACACATGCACACACTCACGAATGCACACATTCACACATACACATATGTGAAGATGTATATATTGACACAAACGCATTCACACATTAGCACACATGCAAACATACACATTTACATGCATGGGTATAAATTTAAATTTTAATTTTATATTGATGCAATTGATTTTTTTCTTTGGAATTTAAACTATAGCAAATATTGCATGCGAGAAACAAATAAGAGAAGGTCTGACATGTTACACTTATGTGTTCCTCAAGTAGCTTTGATGTGAACCTTTTCCCTATACATGGGCACTTTTTACTCTAGTGCTTGCTAGAGGTTTTTTCCCCATGTTACCACACACATGATTCACTCATATATGGTGGTACTTTGTACTTAGGAATATTATTCAACTCTTACTTCGGTTAAGTTCATCATCAATAAAGAGAGCTATTTCAACCATCCGTCTTCTCTATGTGACTTGCTGCTTTCATGCTCCTTGTGTGTGCTTCTCTTGTGTCTCTCGCACTTCTACACACACCCAATAATAGTATCATAGCAAGTTCAGCTCCTTCTCAATTTTTGGTTTTTTGCTTCACAGAATGTGCACACTTTTAATAGTGCAAATCGACTTTGGAGCATAGAACAATGAATTTCAGCAGCCAAGAAACATTTCCTAAACTTGCACTCATGTTTAACCCCCATTTTGAAGCCATTCATGTAGTAACAATTGCCATGAGAGTGACGGTTTGTGAGCTAAAATTTCAGCATTCATTTCAACTTTTGCCTAAGCAAAGATTTTGTCACATTCTTATTCTTTAGTGAAATGGTGGGCAACAATGACTTGTTTGGCATGCTTCAAGATGAAGATAATCTTGATGGGACCAACTATACGATGTGGTCTTACATGATGAAACATGTTCTTGTTGCAAAACAACTTTGAAACAAAGTGGCAAATGTAGATTGAAGACCCGCAAGTTCTTCTACTTCATAATCTACTATCAAATGGAGATTCTTCTTCAAGTAGAGTGGTTTCTCCTTCTCCACCTACACAGGAGCAACTTAGATGGGATGGAAACGATGCTCAAGCTCATGCATTGATTGTGATTTTTGGTGAAGCGTCATATAGTTCCACACATTTGATCATATTCTACATCAAGACAGATGGGACACTCTTGCTTCTTTGTATGTCGTGCGTAATGAAGCACGTGTTGCATACTTCAGGAAGCAACTTGAGGATGTATGTATGGCTGAAAATGAGCCACTAGATGTGTATGTGACACGCATCAAGGACTTGAAAGAGCAATTGGCAAACATAGATGAGATTATTCCGGATGTATCAATCATCTCTACATTGTTCAAAGGATTACTAGAATCTTTTCAAAGCTTTGCTACTACACTCCATTTGGTTGCAAACACGAGTCCTCATTTGTATGCATTTGATGAGGTTGTGTCTCTTCTTTTGCAAAAAGAGCAATCTAGAGTGAACAAGAGTGGTTTGATTGAGGGAACATAAGCACTTGCTAGCTCACAAAAGAGGAAAAGCAAATATGGTTCAGCTTTGGGTATATCAAAACAAAAGACTCAACCTTTTGCTTCCTCTCATTCCTTTAGTGATGCTGATTTGCAAAAGAAGAAGAGATGAAAATATTGCCAAAAGGCTAGTCATACTATTGATGAGTGTAGAAAGCTTGCTAACTGCAATGAAAAGAAGAAGGAATCCAGCATGTCTATTGCTGAAAATTCAGAAAATGCAAAGAATGATGAAGATAACATGATGTATGGTTGTGCATGAGGCTGATTTGGATTGGTTCTTTGATAGTGGTGCTTCAAAGCACATAACTTCATGCAAAAGGTTTTTTGCATCTTTGAAAGATGCACCCAAAGAAGGACATGTGGTGTATGCAGACAATGCCTCTTATCCTATCATTGGAGTAGGAGAAATCAAGCTTGTGGCTATAAATGGAGGTATGATTCACTTGGAAAATGCATTGTATGTGCCTAGTATAAAAAAGAACTTAATTTCAATTCTGTTAATTGCCAAAGTTGGACTTCATGTACACTTTGTTGATGATAAGTATCTGGTTCATGATTTTAGCAATGGTGATATTATCGTGATGTCTGGTACATTATGCAATGGTTTGTATCGCATGGATACATACAAGAGGACTGCCTCGAACGCATTGGTTACTCCTACTTCTTCCATGGCTGAAATGGAGCTTTGGCATGCTCATTTTGGTCACTTGAACTTCAATAGTTTGCTTTACTTACAAAATAAGGACATGGTTATTGGTTTGCCAACACTTGATTCCATTGAAAAGCATACATGTGAAGGTTGCATTCTTGGAAAAATGCATCGAGCTTCTTTTTCAAAAGGTTATCATACGCACTACAAGAAAATTGCAGTTTGTTCATCGTGATGTATGTGGTGCCGTCAAGACTCCATCTTTTGGAAGCATGTATATGTTGTTACCTTCATTGATGTATCCTATGAAAGCAAAGAATGAGGTATTTTCTTGCTGTAAAGCAGATATGGTTAAAAATTTTCATACATGGGTATATCCTATGAAAGCAAAGAACGAGGTATTTTCTTGCTTCAAAGCATTTTTAGATATGGTTAAAAATTTTTGTTCACAAAAAGTTTTGACTCTATGCACTGATC